>CM030865.1:10892612-10997612 GCA_018105865.1 Metaphire vulgaris | reverse complement strand
GTTCCAGTATCTTCGCGGTCCATTTCACACCGCTTGGCGGGCCGGATCCTGCCCGCGGGCCGCCATTTGTCTAGCTATGCTTTATGAGCTATATAGCCCGACGGCTATCCGTGGCACCGAACGAGAACCGACGTGCATATAAGTGCGCACTTATCAACAATCGCTGCAGACTGCACTCCTGTGAAACGGTCGAAGCTGGTAACCGTAACACTGCGAGGTAAGTAAGTAACGCCGGGTAACATAACTCTTCTCGCTTACATTTAATTTAACCCCTTAACCGTGTGTTTAACTGTAACTCAATGTAAAGTGGACGGATATATCCGGGATCCCCAGTTAAGTGGTTAATAAGATTCTGTGCGATTTTAGCGACAGCAACAGTCTAAACATCGTCTTTTTCTCTCTCTGGGATTTCTCGGTTACCCTGACTGATCTGTGGAATTGACCGACCTTGCCCGGCTGACCTCAGACACGGAAAATGGGTCGGACCCACCAGTGGCTTGGGCTGGGTCAGAAATTCCCATGTTTGTGGTGGGTTGGGTTGGATTGGGTAAGAAAATAAGTCGTGGTTTAATTAAGAATTTGCAATTTATTACGGTGGGTTGGGTTGAATCAAGTAGGCCTAACCCTATTGCTTTCGTGGGTTTGGTTTGCTCTTTTAATGGACCAATAACCATGTCTGACTGACCACTAAAATTTGACAGTAGCTATTTCAACGGTAGATTAACCCCTTAACTGGGGATCCCGGATATATCCGTCCATTTTACATTGAGTTACAGTTAAATACACGGTTAAGGGGTTAAGCGCCTAGGAATAAGCAGCTACTACGGTATCTGCTTTAGAAAGCGCTATAGAAATTCACGAGAGTTTTACTTACTTACTTAAGTGTTACCATCATTGGTTGCTGTACAGAATCGAAAACACGTAACGTTCAATGCCTAGGCGTAGACCTGGATAAAAAATGGGGGGCCAAACCTTTATGCCTTTCCATTCCCCATCCGAGGTTCTAAAACGTGGGAGGGTGTGGGGGTCGAGCCCAGCGGTCTAAAAGAAGTTGGCGACTATGGTCGTAAGTAAGTAAGTAAGTAAGTAAGTAAGTAAGTAAGTAAGTCGATAGAAGGTGTACGCAGAGATGGAATTGCGAAAGTTTGTAAGTTGTCGTCGTTGAAGGACAATCCTCAGCACTGGCATAACCACGGAGGGGCACGGGAAGGGGTCCCGACCCCGATCCGGTAGGAAGGTTAGGCCGGAAACTGATGAGTAGTTGGGGGAGGGCAGGAAAGGTAGGTGGGGGTAGTATTAGATCGAGAAAATCGCACCAGAAAAAGCGGACTTTAAAGCGTTTGAGACGAATACCTCCTGTTTTGCTCGTCAAGACATTTTGAGTCGAAAACTGTTGAAATGCCCCCCGCCCTTATTCTGAAATTCCCCCCCTTTATTCTGAAATTCTGGCCGCGCCACTCATCCTCAGCGATGAAGGATGACGCCGTCACGTGGAATGCCGATTGTTATTCCGTCTCATTCGACGGAAGGATGACAGAGACACGAGAAACAACCAATCACGTTCACGAACATCAGCAAACAGAGGACGATGACAAACGACGCCAAATAGACTCCGAATAAATGGACTGACGATTGACTTATTTAAACCGACCACAGAAACTATCACTATAAGGCAATTTTAGTAGTAGAAATACTACAAATACTACCCCCAGTAGTAGTGACAGCAGTACTACTACTACTACTACTACTACTACTACTACTACTACTACTACTACTACTACTACTACTACTACTACTACTACTACTACTACTACTACTACTACTACTACTACTACCGTACTACTACTACTACTGCTACTACTAGTACTAGTAGTAGTAGCAGTAGTAGTAGAGTAGGAGTAGTAGAGTAGGAGTAGTAATTGTTGCTGTTGTTCTGTAATAATAATAATAATAATAATAATAATAATAATCTATAATATTAAAATCCTTATCTGTATGTCTCTCTGTCTGTTACCTTCAAGCGTTCTGATTGGTTGACTATTGGTAGACGGTTTAGACCGTTTAGTCCTTACGTCGCGATGCGTTGGTGGGCGAGCGTTGACTATTGGTAGACGGTTTAGACCGTTTAGTCCTTACGTCGCGATGCGTTGGTGGGCGAGCGTTGACTATTGGTAGACCGTTTAGTCCTTACGTCGCGATGCGTTGGTGGACGATGTTCGAAGACGACGTTGCTATTGGTAACAATTGTTCGTAGAACCGGTTTAGTCGAGTCATTGCAGCGTCAGAGGGCTGGGCGTGCGACGACGTTGCTATTGGTAACAATTGTTCGCAGCCTCAGGTAGTTTTAGCGTACACAAAAAATACGTGTACAGCGTCACAAATGGCCACAGTTGCGTGATTTTAACGTACATAGGCCTAATTATTACGTGGCGCAGAGCTTGGCTAGGTGGCGATCATTGAAATGTTGTTCAGCATGAATTCAATGATTGGGTATTAGGTATAGGTATTGGATTAGTATTATCCTGCACTGCGAGCGAAGCGAGCGCAGCGAGCATCTTTCTAGTAATAATAATAATAATAATAAAGGTAGTAGTAGCAGTAATAGTAGCAGTAGCAACAGAAGTAGCGTTAGTGACATTATGCGACTGCAGTGGTGGTGGGGTTGTGATGATGATGGTGATGACGATGATGACGATGACGATGCCGACGACAATGATGATTGGAAAAAACTGCTTTATTGTATTATTGTAACAGTAGTAGAAGGAAAGAGGTAATTACTCGGAAAATTAAGAGGCGGAGAAGGAGAAGAAGGTGGAGGGAGAATGGAAAGTTGAGTCAACCGGTGGTACCTGGGCAGGAGAAGGAGGAAGAGGAGGGAGAATTTGCGGTTGGTGCTGGAGGAGGAGGAGGAGGAGGAGTAGCGGCGGATATTATCCTCAGAAATTCTTTCCGCAAACGAGTTTTCGCGAAACGAAAGCAAGCGATAATACAGGCGATCGGGCGATAATGAAGGAGACTCTCTTCGGATATATGACGTCATCGATCTACTCCGTCCGCTTCCTGTCTTTCCCTCTCCTCCCCGACTATCCTATTTACTTGTGTCGGATTGTGTTTTTCCACTGGGGAGGGGGAAATGGGGAGAGGGGGTAAGTTTCCGTTTAGTCTTCTCTCCTCCCCGACTATCTTATTTACTTGTGTCGGATTGCGTTCTTCCACTGGGGATGGGGAGAGGGGTAAGTTTCCGTTTAGTCTTCTCTCCTCCCCCGACTATCCTATTTACTTGCGTCGGATTGTGTTTTTCACTGGGGAGAATGGGGAAGAGGGGTAAGTTTCCGTTTGGTCTTCTCTCCTCCCCGACTATCCTATTTACTTGCGTCGGATTGTGTTTTTTCACTGGGGGGGAATGGGGGAGAGGGGGTAAGTTTCCGTTTGGTCTTCTCTCCTCCCCGACTATCCTATTTACTTGCGTCGGATTGTGTTTTTTCACTGGGGGGGAATGGGGAGAGGGGGTAAGTTTCCGTTTAGTCTTCTCTCCTCCCCGACTATCCTATTTACTTGCGTCGGATTGTGTTTTTTCACTGGGGGAGAATGGGGAAGAGGGGGTAAGTTTCCGTTTAGTCTTCTCTCCTCCCCGACTATCCTATTTACTTGCGTCGGATTGTGTTTTTCCACTGGGGGGATGGGGGAGAGGGGGGTAAGTTTCCGTTTAGTCTTCTCTCCTCCCCGACTATCTTATTTACTTGTGTCGGATTGTGTTTTTCCACTGGGGGAATGGGGGAGAGGGGGGTAAGTTTCCGTTTAGTCTTCTCTCCTCCCCGACTATCTTATTTACTTGTGTCGGATTGTGTTTTTCCACTGGGGGGATGGGGAGAGGGGGTAAGTTTCCGTTTAGTCTTCTCTCCTCCCCGACTATCTTATTTACTTGTGCCGGATTGTGTTTTTCCACTGGGGGGGATGGGGGAGAGGGGGGTAAGTTTCCGTTTAGTCTTCTCTCCTCCCCGACTATCTTATTTACTTGCGTCGGATTGTGTTTTTCCACTGGGGGGATGGGGAGAGAGGGGTAAGTTTCCGTTTAGTCTTCTCTCCTCCCCGACTATCTTATTTACTTGTGTCGGATTGTGTTTTTCCACTGGGGATGGGGGAGAGGGGGTAAGTTTCCGTTTAGTCTTCTCCCCCCGACTATCTTATTTACTTGTGTCGGATTGTGTTTTTCCACTGGGAGGATGGGGAGAGAGGGTAAGTTTCCGTTTAGTCTTCTCTACTCCCCGACTATCTTATTTACTTGCGTCGGATTGTGTTTTTCCACGGGGATGGGGATGGGGATGGGGATAGGGGTAAGTTTCCGTTTAGTGCAAAAGGATTCGGTGTATTGTCGTTCCTCGAGATCTTCCGCGGAACGATTTTCCGGACCGAAGCTCTTGAGATCTTCCGCAGATATTCTCCGTAGTCAAGTGCACAAGGTGACCGCCTGTCCATTCTGAAATGTTCTATAGATTCTTCTATCCAGTGTTTAATCTAGGCCGTTTTCGGGGGGAATTTCCCTTCTCCCCCGGAAATTTCAAATTCACCCCGGAAATTTTGGAATACTACATGGACTAACAGCGGCCCCTAGCAGAATTCCCCCTCCCCCGGCTTTGTCAGTTTCCTTCTCCCCCGGCTTTTTCAGTTCCGCTCGGAGTCCAGGAGTCTAGATTAAACACTGCTTCTATCCCGGTGGCCTGGCCATCAGTGGCGGTTCCACGTGGAGCAGTGGCGTAACGTGGGGGGGGGGCACTTTGTTGACAGCCCCCGGGCCCCGGGCGGGGGGCCCCCGAAGAGAGGTCTGAGCTAGGGTTAGGTTAGGGTTAACCCTAACTTAACCCTAACCCTAGAAATGATGTGCTGACGACCTTTTTTTTGCTCGTCAGAATGCAAAAGGAGGTGATAACGTTTTTTTCCTCGTCAGCTCGACACTCTGGGGCCCCATGGCAAAGATGCCCCCGGGCCCCCAAAAGTCACGCTAAGCCACTGACGTGGGAGAGAGATGAGTGGGGATGCATCTCCCAACGGACTTTTTTGCTTGTCAAACTATTTTTGGGTAAAAGTAAAGCAAAATGACGGGAAAAATTGAGGGCGACGACCTTTTATATGCTTGTCAACCTATTTTTAGGTATTTTAGGTACCGTAAAAGTCTAGTAAAATTCGGAACAAATGGCTTTTTTTGCTTGTCAGCCTTTTTCTTTTTCGGCAGAGTTTATTGATTTCCCCCTCTCTTTTCATCCCCCGCCAACTTCCTATGAATTCATTCAATCTCCCCAACCAAGGAATCCTGGAACCGCCACTGCTGGACAGTACTCCCGAACAGAGGAGGGAGTGGGCAAGACGACATTTTCGGGTAAAGGGCCCCCGACTAGTAAAAAAAGTCGGCCCTATAATCAAGTTCTTCGCACATTTGCCTATAGTCTCTTCGTTCGTGCTACCCCGCCCCAAAAATTATCAACGATTTTGAGCAAACCCCACGACCAATCCAAGTTATAATAGGGGGCCCGGTCGGCCCTCCTGGATGCGCCAATGTCGGTCGGCCCTCCTGGATGCGCCAATGTCGGTCGGCCCTCCTGGATGCGCCAATGTTCTTCGCTTGATATTTATCAGGTTCTCTGGACTGCTTTTGCTTTTGAAAATCCTAGAATTCGATTTACAGACCAGAGACAGATGGATAGGTGAGTAAGTAAGACATAATTTCTATAGCGCTGCTCGTAAACTTGGCGCAATGCAATGAGAGAGAGCGAGAGAGAGAGAGTGAGAGTGAGAGAGAGAGAGAGAACAGTAGTTTAAGATTTGAAATTTCAACCTGCTATGTCGATTGCCTTTATTAAAACCAGTGGCGGCTCTAGGATTTGGTAAGTGGGGGGCCGTTGGGGTGGCAACTTCTAATCATGGGGGGCCAACCATTTGTTGTTTAATGTATGTAGCATTAAGTATAGGGTCCCAACTGGGGGAACTGGGGGGCAGGCACTCAATGGGTGGGCACGGGCCCCTCTGGCCCCCCGGTGGAGCCGCCACTGATTGCCTTTTATTAAAACCGTCGCACTTATCCATATTAACGTTTTTGCACTTCGTTCGAAGATTGAAAATTTAGAATCGAACCCAACGAGGCAGATGGAGCTATCGACACAATAAAATACCGACCAATTCGACCTCGTCCTCGACCTTGAAACCGGCATGAGGTCATAAGATAAGAAGATAACGCTTATCTAAGTGATTTTTTCGTTTATCTCGGATGCAAGAATGAGCATTCACTCAGAGAAATCATTTGTCTCAACTGCGCCGCCTTCGTGTCTTAGTAAAAGCATTTAGTGTGTTATTATTATTATTATTATTATTATTATTATTATTATTATTATTATTATTACTAATATTATTATTACTACTTCTACTACTATTACTACTACTACTACAACAACAACAACAACTACTACTACTACTACTACTACTATTACTACTATTGTAATGTAATGTAAAATAAGGTATTATTATTATTATTATTATTGCTACTACTACTACTATTACTACTACTACTACTACTACTACTACTACTACTACTACTACTACTACTACTACTACTACTACTACTACTACTACTACTACTACTACTACAACTACTACTACTACTACTATTACTACTATTGTAATGTAATGTAAAATAATGTATTATTATTATTATTATTAGTAGTAGTAGTATTACGGAACACAACACTTGTCGAGATTTATGTTTATAAAGTGGTTGAAGCCATAGATATAATAAACGTTTTTACGTTTTTAGCGTTTTGTTTATTTTGCCAAGGTTAAATTTGTTATAAAAAAACGTGGCATAATAGAAAAACAGATTTTCTTAAATCAGCAACAATGAGTTAATTAATTAGCTTTGTGCTGTTTAATTACAGTATAGAGTTTAGTCGATTGCTTATTAGCAGTTAATGCAGCTTTACTTACTTACAACATAGAGTAACAGAGGCGGATCTAGGGGAGGGCAGGGGGTACACATGTCCCCGGGCGCAGAGGTGAGGGGGCGCCAAAATTGGATTTTTGGGTTTAAAAATGCACAATAAAGTAGAAGAAACTCTTGCGAAGACCTTTTTCCCTCGTCAGCACTATATGAAGAGAGAGAGTTGAGGGGCGCCGAAAACGATGTGAGGACCTTTTTTGCTTGTCAGTTGTTACGGGCGCCAAAGTACACTTTGTCCCGGGCGCCGAATACCCTAGATCCGCCTCTGTAGAGTAAGCAATTTATGTCAGCATTATTGCTGTTTATTTAATTTCGTAGTCGTTTTGCATAGTGTGACTTGCTTGTCTATTCCCTGTTGGTGGGTAAGGAGGCACGTTCATTAATCTCGCTCAGAAAAACGTCGTTAACGTTTTTTATTCGACGCTTTTTAACGTTTTTTTAATTTCTTTAACGTTTTTTACGTTTTAAAACGGGGTTTCCATTTATTTCCCAACGTTTTTTTACATCTATGGTCGAAGCGACCGCGATTGACTGGACTCTAACCGATCATGACAAAGAAGAACCAGGAACAAGATTTAGAGGGAGGAAGGGAGGGATGGAGGGAGGGAGGGATTGAAGGGAGGAGAAGAGAAGGAGGAGAGAAATGGCGATAGACTGACGGAGCAAATGTAAGCGCAATATTAGTCTTTTTCGTCGGTTGTTTAGTGGCCCTATGACCTTAACACTGCTTATTCGCAAGATTAAGGAGGAGGAGGAGGAGGAGGAGGAGGAGGAAGAAGAGGAGAAGGAGGAGGAGGAGATAAGGAACGAGGAGGAGGAGGAGGAGGAGAAGATGGAGCCAATAAAATGGAATGTATGGGAGAAAATCTAATGGACTTGGGGGTTCGGATAAACCGGACAATTTCCCTCGGATCATATCCAGTAAAGATGCTGCTGTAGCGGCCCGAATCTCCAGGGAGTGGGCTGGACGGGGGTGGGGGGCAAAGCCTCCTTTGGCTCTTCCCCCGCTCCCGCCCCCCGCAGTCCAACCAGGCGCCTGCCACACTTACCACCCCCCTCTCCCTCCCCTCCACCTGTCTGCCGTACTGACTCCCTCGCGATTGAACTGTATGTCGGTTTTTCTCCGAACAATGTTTGTTATCTGTCGAAGAAGTTAGCGTTGACGTCGGTGCTGCCGCTTTTATTTTATGAGAGAGAAAAATCAGTATCCGAACGCGTAGACGTTAGCGGTATACCAGTAGCAGATTTCTGTATTATTATTATTATTATTATTATTATTATTATTATTATTATTATTATTATTATTATTATTATTATTATTATTATTATTATTATTTCGCGGTAAAAGTCACAATTTTTTAGAACCGTTTCTTCGCAAGTCTCAAGTTTACAAATATGGCGCTAGCAGGCAAACCTCGTTTCTCAGGAATAATGGAAGTATTGTATTGTGTACTGGACTATTTATATCAGTGTTTATTCTAGGCCTTATCTGGGGGGAATCCCCCCTCCAAGTTGTAAATTTCCCCCCCCCCTCCATTTTTATATGTTGTCTGGGGGACGGAAAGTCCCCACCCAACAGTGTGGAGACTCAGACCTTGCCCCCCCCCCAACATTTCAACCCCCTCCCAATGTCAAGGTGGCTAAAATAAACACTGATTTATATAGCGCCGTAAACATAGCATAACCAAAAACAAGGGCGCTTTACAGGGAGGAGGAACGAATTAATCAAGTAATTAAAAATCAATGGAACTCAATCTAGAATATCGCCGTTGTAAGTTAATGCCCGTTTAGAGTCATTCATTTTTCACGCGAGTAATTATCCCGTTTGACTCTTCGTAGTCTAAGGTGTTTTGCATTTCTGAATATTTGATGGTGCGCAGTTTCTGGATAATCAGAAAACTTCTCAGTTATTAATGCTTAGGACATTAGCACAATGGAGCTAAGACACAGCTTATTCGTCTCTTCCGATAGTTGATACAATTACTGATTTTTATACTTTCCTCCAGTGGCGGTTCCAGGATTTCTTGGTGTGGGGGGCTGAATTCATAGAAAGTTGGTGGGGATGAAAATAGAAGGGAAAATCACAAAAATTTGCCGGAGAAGGCTGGGAAAAAAGGAATTTTATCCCTCACTTTACTACATTTCTACCAGAAAATACGTTGACAAGCAAATAAGGTCATACCCGATTAGTTTTTCTAGGCTTTTACCCAAAATTAGGTTTCACAAGCAAACAAGTAAGTCCGAAAGTCCGGTGGGGGAGGAGATGCACCGCCACTCATCCCCCACCTGGAACCGCCACTGCTTTTCTCGATAAGTTAACGCTGATCCCAATTTTAATAATAATAATAATAATAATAATAATAATAATAATAATAATAATAATAATAATAATAAATTGATTTAAAGTGGTTTATTAGGCTAAGTAAGCCTGTGTGAAAATCACTGTAGTAACTCTCCACATTCAAGATGACAGTTTTCTCAGATAACTTTTCAATCCGGCCTAATGCTGCAAACAGGGGTGTTTCCACGTTGGGGATGCATCCCCCCACCGACCCACCAATAATGCGTCTTCAATGGAGGATGACCGTCTAAACGGATTGGCCCTGATGTATATCCACAAAGATATGAACATATCCATTGACAATGTCATCGACAAATTCGCTTACAGCAATATAGAAATCTCGATTTTGCACTATGACTTTGTACAGCCAGACTAAAATGGCTTTTATACATTGTCAATTCTGAACATCACATTTTATAAATCAAATCTACAGATTTCTTCTAAACCGTTTACATATAATTCCTTTGACAATTGGCGGGATCTTCTTAGAAATTCATTGCATCCCCCCTCACCAAGAGTTCCTGGAACCGCCCCTGGCTGCAAAAGCAACTGGTATAAACAAGGGGGGAATTCATTTTATGGTCCTTCCAGAAAAGAAATACAATCAATGTTCATATTGTATGCAGTGCTCATCTCTTCTTTCTGTCTAATACACTAGACAAGTTTTCCTTTTAAAAAGAATTAACGAATTTTGGCAATTTAACACAACTGTCTGTACTCATTCTTTGAGCATAAATGCATGTAAATGAACTTGCACCAAGTATCAGTTTTAGAATTGGAATTTGCAGTTACCTATGCATCACTGATAGTAAGTAAGATAGTAAGTAAGAATATCGACCTAAATGCCCCAAGGTCAAGAAAGAGGTCAAACCCGCTATCAAAATCTCACGCGCAAAATTCTATAAGTTCTGGGCAAAACTTCCGTAACGTCAGTGGCGGTTTCAGGATTTCTTGGTGGGTGGGTGGGGGTGGTGGTGGTGAAATGAATTCATAGGAAGTTAGTGGTCGGGATGAAAATAGAAGGAAACATCACTAAACTTTGCCGAAAAAGGCTGACAAAACGGAACTTTATCCCCAATTCTAGTACACTTTTACCAAAAAATAGGTTGACAAGCACCCGCAGTTTTCCCCCGTAATTTTACTAGACTGTTACAAAAAAATAGGTTTCACAAGCAAAAAATGTCCGGTGGGGTGCATCCCCACCCACGCATCCTCCACGTGGAACCGCCAATGCTATGCAATGTCTCGTAAATTTCATCACCCCTAGCGACTTGTGACCGTCACGTGGTCAATCTAATTCTTCTGACTGACGGGGGGGGGGAGGGGGCCAATGACCAATGGTCAGTCGTCTTCGCAAATCTATGAATTATGACCCTTAATGGCCAGCCAGTGCTATTTTATCCCTCCGTGGCGAAACAATTCTCTTCTTACTCTTCCCAAAGGCGGCTCCACAGGAGACTAGGGGGTGGGGGGGGGGACCCGTACCCCCTATTGCCACCCAGCGGTCCCCATACTTTAATGCACTCATTCTAAGCAACTATAGACTAGTCCACGTTTATGAAAAATAGTTGCCCCATGATTAGAAGTTTCCACCCCAACGCCCCTCCCCCCCACAATTGCTAAATCCTGGAGCCGCCACTGCCTCTCCCAAAGACCTCTGAGTTGAAATATTCCCAAATCGGAGATTATGGAAATCCGTGTCGTCCGAATAATCTCTCCATAAATTATTTGGAGTCTTTTCCAGGGGGTCGACCCATGGGGTCGGGATTCGGGTCGGGTCTTAAAATTCTTCAGATGATAAAAGACGGACGAGACAAACGATCGAAGGACTCTGCTTTGATTTAACCAGAAAAGGCGCTTCATAAATTGCTCGAATGCATTGAGCGCGTCGACTGAGGCTCTGTGGCGATACATCAAATCGATTTCACATTTCTCACTTTGACGCCATCATCATCATTATCGTCGCCATCGTCGTCTTCCTCCTCCTCATCTTCATCATTTTCATTTTCCTCTTCTTCATCATCATCCTCAACGTCATCTTTCTCATCTTTCTCCTCCTTCTCCTCCTCATCATCATCATCCTCACTCTCCTTCTCATCATCATCCTCATCTTCATCCTCGTCATCATCCTCGTCATTATCATCGTCATCGTCGTCTTCCTCCTCCTCCTCCTCATCATCATCATCATCCTCATCTTCATCATCATTCTTCGTCGTCGTCATCATCATCATCATAGTCATCCTCCTTCTCATCATCATCATCATTCTCATCTTCATCATCATCATCTTCGTCGCCGTCATCATCATCATCATCATCACATCGTCATCCTACTCCTCCTCCTCCTCCTCATCATCATCATCCTGATCTTCCTCTTTATCATCATCATCTTCGTCGTCGTCGTCATCAGTATGCACAGTATTGTTTCTAAGGCTAGTATTTATGTTGATTAAGCCAAGGTCAATTTCGGAGATCAGTCAAAGATGCGAATCAAACACCAAGTGAGACCAGATTTTGAAAACGCACTCAGGTTTCCTTTCTCTTCGCGAAGATGAATCTAACTTCAGACGCAATCTTGAACTCCAATTTCATTTTATTTTGTGGGTTAAACCCGTCGAGTTGCCTAAATGATATATGTCACTCTGTCCATCACTCCATCTGTCTGTCTATTTGTCAATCTGTCTTTCTCAATCTGTTTGCCATTCTGTCTGTCTGTCTTTTCACCTATCTGTTTGTCTATCTGTTTACCTATCTGCAGTGGCGGCTCTAGGATTTGGCAAGTGGGGGCCGTTTGGGTGGCAACTTCTAATCATGGGGGAGGGGCAAACCATTTGTTGTTTAATGTATGTAGCATTAAGTATAGGGTCCCAACTGAGGGGCACTGTGGGGGGGCAGGCACTCAATAGGGGGCACGGGCCCCCTGGCCCCCCGGTGGAGCCGCCACTGCCTATCTGTCTGTCTATATGTCTGTCTGCCTCTCTGTCTTAGTGACTTGTCTGTCTGCCCGTCTGTCCGTATGCCTATTTGTTTGTCTATATGTCTATCTGCCTCTCTGTATTAATGTATTGTCTGTCTGTCTGTCTGTAAGTCTATCTGTCTGTCTGTATGTCTGTCTGCCACTCTGTCTTAATGCCTGTCTGTCTATGTGTCTGTGTCTTTAAATAGTCTGTGTGCCTATTTTTCTGTCTGTCTGTCTGTCTGTCTGTCTGTCCGTGTGTATGTCCCTGTTTCTCCACATTCTCTCTCCTAATGGATGCCTCTCACGAACTAAGGGACGTGTCTTCAATCTTGTCATAAAGAATTATTAGGGCCTATGTCTCCTGCAAGGGACTCATGTGAAGGCCCGTCTAAGTGGATTAAAACGCGGGCAGCCGATAAATCCAATGATCTCTCCAGCATGGGCGTAGCGACGGGGGGGAGGGGTATATCGGTATATATATAGTCCACAAATCAGTCTACCTTAAAGTTTTTTTATGTGATTTGCATGTGGTTGTAGGTGGTTTATAAGGTTTATGTGGGTTATAGTTCAGATGTATACCCACCCAAAATATTTATACCCTCCCAAATCAAATTCCTGGCTACGCCCCTGCTCTCCAGATCATAGATTTCAACCCATCTCGTGTGTAACTCGAGATAACGGTTCGCCCTTACCCCCCGCCACAACCCCCACCCACCCTAAGACCAAACAGCGTCCGTTATCTTCGTTATCGGATGCTCTTTTATCTTCACGCCGAAGAGATTGTGGCATAATTGATGAATATGTAGGAGGGAGGATGACAGAACAGCCGCCGCAGGTCAATGTGCTTCCCCCTCCCCCGCCGATAGATGATTTAGCAGCGGAAGATGTATTTAGACACGTGACCTGTCAGCTGCAGCAGCCGACCTTGAAAACGATGGACGTATCTGGGGCATCGCTGATTGACAGCGCTGATGCAACGGAGCATAATAATAGCAAATTACTACTACTACTACTACTACTACTACTACTACTACTACTACTACTACTGCTACTACTACTGCTGCTGCTACTACCACTGCTGCCACTGCTGCACCACTGCTGCACCTGCACCACCACCACCACCACTGCTGCTGCCACCACCACCACTGCTGCTGCCACCACCACCACCACCACCACCACCACCACCACCACTGCTGCTGCTGCCACCACTGCTGCTGCTGCCACTGCCACCACCACCACCACCACCACCACCACCACCTGCACCACCAACAATAATGTGTGTGTGTAAACACCACCACCACCACTGCCACCACCACCACCACTGCTGCTGCTGCTGCACCACCTGCTGCCACTACCACTACCACTACTACTACTACCACCACTGCTACTACTGCTGCTACTACTACTACTACTACTACTACTACTACTACTACTACTACTAATAATAATAATAATAATAATAATAATAATAATAATACCATTGCTGACTACTTATTAACTAGTAGTAAATACTGTAATTAATGAAATAATGTTTGCCGCCATCACTTGTGCATCCGAAATACTTTTGATCAGACAAAATGGTCTGGGAGGGGGGTCGTGAGCTCCCCCAACCGCAAACTGTAGATAGAGTGACATCAGATTCAAATCTTTAGATTTTGAGCATTATTTCTGACCACGTGATAGCTTAACGGTATTCACCGTAATCGCTTACAGATCCGCCATGCACGTTTTAACGAAGCTCTACTCCTGCATCAGTTATAGACTTATTATATTACAAAGTAGGTCTACACAGAAAGAGGCGAGTTACAGATAAGAGGCGCAAAATATCGACGTGCTGCTATGATCCACGAATCGCTTCCTGAAATTCCCGTCATTAAATTTTGTTTCTCAATCAGTTTCGATAGGTTAGTATTAGTGTTTTTTTAATTATTAAAAGAAATTTATTTCCAATTTTCCAGCAGAAATTTATCTACAGTCGCATTTTGCGCTATATTCTGATATCGGCCTTTGGCTGTTCAATAGAAGTAACCTTGCAGTTAAGCGGAGTTTCTACAATGTATAATTTACGTCCGTCGCCAAATAAAGGTGTCTTTATGACGCAAAAGCAAATTTCACGGAATAAAACTATTTAGGATTCTAGGGAAATAGAATGCTAAAATTGCCCACACAATATATTAAATGGTTTATTTGGCGTAAGTTTCTAAGCTCGACGTTCTTGAATATTGCTGGTATTCATTGATGAAATTTTGCTTTGACAAAATTCGCGATGAGATGTATGCGGTGTCAGTCAGTCAGTCAGTCTTCCGTATTCTCGGTCATACGTACCGCAATGTACAGTACCGTGTGATGCGCTACCGTATTTGATGGTAATGGACATAACGTACTTCGGATATAACGTATCTCGGTTATAACGTACTGTACTAAATTTTGCAGGCTCACTAAGCACGTTATAACGCAGTTATATATATATACAGTATATATATATATATATACTAGCTTTTAACCCGTCAAAAATGACGGGGGAGAGTGGCTATCTCCTTCCCCGATTTTTTTTGCAAAAGTTCGTATTATCACATATAACAGTTTTTTAATCTGAAACTGTAAAATGAATGCGTAGATTATCATTTAAAATTTGTCCTATGTGCTCACTGGGTGGCCATGTTCCCCTCTCCACCACAGGGGCTGCACACAATAACGCCCTTCGATTCCATTTGTATTTGGTCTCCCATAAGAGATGCACCCCAGTGTTACCTACGGCCGCCTTTTGGGCATACGGCTCATTTTGGGCTTTCGGACCCAACGGGGCTTTGCCTCTCACGGAGGGCTTGGATTTTTTCTCCCCGAGGGGCTGTGCCTCAGTGTAGGATAAAACCACCACGGGGGCTGGGGCTAGATCTCCCACGGAAAGCTGCGCTTCCAGTAAGGCCTACGGCCTCACATGGGGCTGCGGCCCCACATGTGAGGCTGCGCCCTACGGAAAACTGCGCCCTCAGTAATGCCTATGGCCTCACATGAGGGTGCGCCCCCAGTAGGACCTGTGACCCCACACGTGGGGCTGCGCCCCTCAGTGGGCCTACGGCCTCCCTCGGGGGCTTGGGCTTGGTCTCCGACGGGAGGCTGCGCCCCACCCCACGTCGGTTGATGCTTGGTTTACGACGGGAGGCTGCGCCCCCTTCCAGTTGGGTCTACAGGCTATACGGCCCAACACGGGGGACTGCGTCCCCAGTAGGGCCCACGGCGCCACACGGTGTACTGCGCCGCCAGCGATGCCGTACAACGTGCAGGCAATCAAGACGATTCGTTAAGCTGCAATGAATACGCAGCGTCAAACGCTACTTCGATTAATTAAAGTTTCGTTGTTAATGGCAACAACGTCCTCCAAAATCTGCCGTGTATCGTGACCGACAGACAGACCGGACATCGAGAATTATATAATAAGATATATATATATATTTTTTTTTATGCCCTCGGTACTTAGTTCCCGAGGGACTTATTACAAAAAAGTGTCCGGAGACAGAAAATATATACTGTTCAGCTCTCGTCTTGACCCGGATCAGAAGCAGAGAAAGTCCCTTGGAAGGCAATCGCATTAAAGCGTTGTAACGTCATCGAAATACGCTGGAGCAAAAAACTTCTCTCCCTTGTGTCTCCGGAAAGAATGGAAAGTTGACGACCCAACTCTTTTATGAAAGTGAGTGCGTCGTGACTGATAGGACCAAGAGTCTCGAAGGCCAATGGCAAGAAGAAATAGTCTGCCGACAAGTCAGTGTACTTGGCGACTTTCCTCACTGATGCTGCTTCAGCAGCGGCTCCGGGAGAGAGAGACGTCATTGGCAGATGAGTGGCAGCGACTGTGTCTGCCACTGTGACGTCCCACACCAGGCAGCGGCCGGCTTGCCACGGAATCATGGTCATGCCGTCCGGTCTCTTTCCATCAGATCTGAGAAGACCGGGCGGTTCCTTGACCGATGGTATGCCAGCTCGTACTAGGACCCGGTAGACCACGTCATTGAGCATCGAGTGACGTGCAAGGCGACCTGGTCCGAGCTTGCAGGAAAGTCCGTGGGAACCATTCTCCTGGACCTGCTCGCCACAGGGACAGAGATGCCGCTCGCAAATGAAAGCGCCAAGACGGAGACCCACTACAATTCTGGTTGTCTCGTCATCTAAGCGCAGACCACAAGAGCTGATGGGCAGCGCATGAAGCCAGTCGCTGGCGTGTTCCGCTGCCACTGCTCTTAGGCGGGCCTGATGGTATTGGCTAAGGTCGGAGCTCAGCAAGTTGGTCATCTCCCTGAGAATTATATATATATATATATGCTTATATATATATAAGCATATATATATATATATATATATATATATATATATATATATATATATAATATATATATATATATATGCTTATACTTATATATATACACAACAAGAGAGGAGTTGCAGATAAGAAGCGGAAAATATCAACATACTGCTATGATCCAGAAGATAATATAAAGATATTCCTGAAATCCCTCTGCTACATCCATTAAACAACAAATGGTTGCCCCCATGATTAGAAGTTGCCACCCTAACGCCCCTCCACTTGCCAAATCCTAGAGCCGCCACTGATCTTAGCTGATAATATAACAACAACGCATTGATCATCTACAAATCTTTCGAGATAGGGGCCTATGTACCACGTGACAGATTAGGGCGTCAGGACCAACTGGGCAATGGGTCACATGACTATCCTTTCTTTCTTTCTTTCTTTCTTTCTTTCTTTCTTTCTTTCTTTCTTTCTTTCTTTCTTTCTTTCTTTCTTTCTTTCTTTCTTTCTTTATTTCTTTCTTTCTTTCTTTCTTTCTTTCTTTCTTTCTGTCTTTCTGTCTTTCTGTCTTTCTGTCTTTCTGTCTTTCTTCCTTTTTCGTCCTACGGTCGGCGACCTTCAAAGCGGTAAGTAGAGGGAAATAAACAGCATGAAATATATTTATATTTTCAAAGAATACAAATTAAAAGGACAAGACTTTTGAGTTTCGCGTAGAAAAGGATCAGAAGACATATGATCTGAATTATTAGCTAATCCAGAATAAGAGCATTAAGAAGCGAATTCTCGGTGTTAAGTTTTTAAAACAAAATTTGTAGGTCAAAATTTGCAAGAAAACCCTTAATGACATCTTCACATGCGAATTTTCGAGTTTCTAGCTAAAAAAGCACGAAAGATTATGCATTAAGACACTAAGCAGAAGCAGCTGAGTTTTTCTACGAGAATTATTTGCTCTGGAACGAGGCCCGCAAAAAACCGCAGAGAAAACACAAAACCGTAGATAAAAACATAACTCTGGACGCATCTAGGCGCACACGACATTGGTAAAGCTCTCTATCTTTGACAGACGAAAAACACCATTTTCTCTTTTTATAATTCACTCGATTAACTTGCTGCATGACAGTCTCGAACTCCGCCATAGCCGGTGGCAAGCCCTGGTTGAGAAAGGAGAAGCCAAACACACATACAAACACACACATAGACGCCCATCGTCTTTGATACGGACGCGTCTATAAACAAACACAACACACACAGTTTCTGTACATTTCGCATAGCCCAACTGTTGGTCCTGTTTAGTAGACTGTGCATTATATTACGTCATGTTTAATTCAATTTCCCTATAAATATTTATATCCACCGCTAGGCGTAGGGCTACGTTTATCTTTTTTAAAAACTTGCATCTGGTTTTCCGCCGAGAGGGAAACGGAGTGTTTAGGCAAAAGCAGTGGCGGCTCTAGGATTTGGCAAGTGGGGGCGTTGGGGTGGCAACTTCTAATCATGGGGGCCAATCATTTGTTGTTTAATGCATGTAGCATTAAGTATAGGGTCCCAACTGGGGGGGGGCACTGGGGGGCCAGGCACTCAATGGGGGGCACGGGCCCCTTGGCCTCCCCGGTGGAACCGCCACTGGGAAAAAGGGCTGTCGGACTTGTCTCCCACTAGCTGATATCTGCATGAACCTTGTCTTTCATGGTTAGAATTTAGCGTACCATGGTTTGATGCCTATAAGCTCTAAGGGCATTAGAAATGGTGCTATAAAAGTGCACAATAACAACAATAACAATTATTATTGTTAAGCTCGGGTGACGTTTCATACTAATGTGTCAACTGTCTACAATAAGTCCTAAAACTATTTTCCCAAGGTATGGGAGCTGTTTATTCTTAGCTAGCTTTGTTAAAGGTAGCAAGCCTTTTCAACTTTTTCAACATTTCAACAAACCTTTTCAACATAATTATTATAACTGGGCAGTAATTTTTCAGTTCACCCGCATTTTGTATACTGTCCAATATATTTATTGTATATTAAATTTTGTAATCAAACTTTGCTTAAATCTATGGACTTGTAATAGGCCTATTTGTTTCAGTTAATATTGTTTGTCTTTTGAGACGCATCGACAAATCAAGAAACCGAAAGCGATCTTCGCAGAAGACTGCTTTTGAAATTAGAAATTCGTCGAATGTTATAACGACGGACGCTTGGAACCATTCTTACGATTTTTTGTTCGAAAATTGTTCCAGCTCATCTTCTTGGAGAGGGGGGGAGGGTATTTATCGAGGGTGTTTATTTTGATGTTGCAATCAACTCCACATCAGTGACGTAGCCAGGATTCAAGAATATGGGGGGGGGGCATATCGACATTTCGGGGTGAAAGCCTCCGGCGAACACGAACAGGGTCGTCAAGAAGTCCTTGGAACATTCGCCCATTCTCTTCCCTTGTGCTACGTATCCCCCCCCAGGGCCGGAGCGACCCACTCCGCGAGGCAGGGGGCGCACGCTTTTGAGGGACGCCAAATTTTCGAAGTGATCAATTATTGAGGTGACGCTCTGTTAAGTCTTTAGCACAAATGATCAGCTACTTCAACCTACTATACTGTTCTTTGCATAGAATTGAACTATAATACATAATATGTATAATATGTACATAATATGTATAATTACAATATATTATATTATATTATTTAAACAAGACGAGCAGAAGGCTTACGATTTTTTATGAACCGGTGCCTAGTTAGCCTATTTGTCACACGTGACCTGACTGCTTTTATGAATATTCATTTATACGCGCGGTAGCACTTTGTATCTCTTTGTTAAAGAAGTTAGAATAATGTGTTCAAATTTACGTAATCCTTGATTACTTGGTATATTAAATTGAGACGAAGACTTGGCATTTGTGCTCCTTTTGTTTTGATAGTTTTGTCATCCGGAAACCGCCGTACCCTGGACGTTTAGGTTAACTTAAATAAAGACGATGGATAGATTTTGACCGTTCACTCGAATGCAAGATATGATTGCGTTGATTCAATTTGATCGCCCGATGGGAGAGAGATATTATTATCTCAGTAGTAATTACTAATTGCGTGAATTTACTGTGATTAAGTAAACGAATTCAACTACATTATGTAATAAAGTTACGTAAATTTCTTTTTTAGCCATATAAAGAAATATTCAGAGTAGGGGAGGACGGGGTATTTTCGGCCAGCGGGTTATTTCGGCCATGTCCATTCTGCGCCATCAATCGACAAGAGTGCAAAAAATAAATTACTGATACCTCCCTTTAGGCCTATTAGAGTAATCATTTCTAAATTGCGATTATTAATATGGATTCCAAAAAGAAACTCTCCGATGCAGCAAATAGAAAGCGAAAGGCAGCCACTGTTGAAATCGCCTGCATCAGATAATTAAAAAGATGTAACGGGATTAGAATTATTTTAGGAAATCTCATCATTTAGAGTTTTATTTAAATCGGAGTCTAATCAGTCTCTTAATCCACGCGAAACTCTAAAGTTTAGTCATTTAAACCATCTCACTTTCCCCAACATGACCATTCATTGCCTTACGGATCTTGCCGACACTTCCTGTCAGTGTGGTCAGTGGAAAACGATCATTTTCCAGACTAAATTAATAAGAATCTATTTGAGATCAACTATCGCTCACGAAAGACTTTTGGGCCAGGCCCCAGTTACATTAGAAAATGATGTATGTTCTAATTTGGACATACTGTAGCTGAACTAAAAGAGAGATTTGCTAACATGAAAGCCAGTAAAGCACAGTTGTTGTAGCAGCTACATTTTTTCTGAAAGATAAAGGTATTGTATTATTATTATTATTATTATTATTATTATTATTATTATTATTATTATTATTATATTGTATTATAACGAAGAAGTTCGTTATGTGTTCAGATCGTTTAGAAGATGTTTATATTGAGTTCATATTGCCAATAGATTTGTGAAGTTAAGGTGTATCCGCGAGGAAGCAGTCTGTCACTGCCGGGGGCGCCAAATACGAAGTTGCAGGGGGGCGCCCGATTGGCTAGCTCCGGCCCTGCCCCTCCCCCCCAAAAAAATAATTCAACAATTTCACGCAAATCCTACAACCGGTTCCAACCAGAATAGGGGCAGCCAGTGGCGGTTCCAGGATTTCTTGGTTGGGGGGGGATGAAATAAATTCATAGGAAGTTGGTGGGGGGGGGTGAAAAGAGAGAGACAAAATCAATAAACTTTGCCGAAAAAGAAAAAGGTTGACAAGCAAAAAGGCAATTTTATCCGAATTCTACTTGACTTTTACCAAAAAATATTTGTGAAAAGCAAAAAAGTCCGGTGGGGGTATGCATCCCCACTCATCCCCCAAGTGGAACCGCAACTGGGGGAGGGCAACCAGTGCTCCTCCTCAGTGGTCTTTATCGTTCACAAGCAGTGGCGTAGCCAGGGTTCCTGGATAGATTTCTCGAATTTCCGAAGAATTCTTTTTGAGCAAATCTTGAACTCTAGCCGTTATTTTAACGTTCCACTGTTTGAAGATAAATTTCCATTACGTCAGCAATCAAACGACGACATGCAGTTTTTCATCAACCCCATTCTAACGCTCATCGCGAACGATTCCGCGGACCCGGAACCGATCGAGTCCAGCGCCGGAAACCTGGAGCAGACCGTCCGGATCATGAACGCAGTCTGCATTCCGGTGTTGGCGGTCGCCGGAATAGCGCTCAACGCCGCCGCCTGCGCGGTCATGCGCGGGTCATCACGCACGACCGACCAGTCGTACGCTCCCTACTTCGTCTGGCTAGCCGTGTCCGACTCCGCCTTCCTCCTGTCACTCCTCGTCGTCTGGTCGACCGCCGTCGGACTGACGGACGTCTACGGGCGTGACGGATGGTGCCTGACGGTCACGTACGTCAGCGCCACCGCGGCGTTTCTCGCCCCGTGGTACAACGTCGCCCTGGCCGTCGACCGAACGGCCAGCGTCGCCCGGCCCCGGGGGACACCGTCTCCGTCCGCCGTCTCCGTCTCCGCCTCCTCGGGCCGCCTCCGGTCGCACCTCGTCTGCCTCGGGCTGCTTCTGGTCGCCGTTCCCGCCTTCCTCAACTCGAGCCTCATCTACGGCGTCGTCCAGACGGGGACCGGAGGACACCTGTGCGTCGCCCTGCCCAGGTACGTGGCCGTCGCCCAGGTGATCGCCGAGCTGGAGATGATCGTCGGGGTGCTGGTCCCGAGCGCCCTGATCGTCTTCTGTAACGCCGCTACGGTGCTCTTCATGTCCCGCTGCTGCCGGGGACGAACCCCCAGAAGGCGACAATGGGGATCGACGGCCGCCCAATCTCCCCCAAGACCCCCGGAATCGACGACGTCGTCGTCGGCCGGGAGGGAGGCCCTGGACCTCCCGGTCGCGGTACAGCCCCTCGGCCGCGATCGCTCGGCGGACGAGGTCTTCGTCAGCGCCGACTCGTCGCCGACCTTCGAGCGACGGCGACGGCGACGGCGTCCTTCGCAGCCGCAGCAGCGACCTTCGAACGACCTCGACCTTCGCGCCGCGACCTCGTCCGTCGTCCTGACGACGACCGTTCACCTGGTGCTGTCGCTGCCCGCTCAGCTGCTGCAGTCGTGGGCGATGCTGTCGTCGGTCGGCGCCGAGCGGACCTTCTTCCGGGTCCCGGAGGGCGTCGTGCTCGCCCAGCATCTCTTACTAGTCGCATGGTATCTGAGATTCGGCTGCAACTTTCCGCTCCAGTTGGTCTTCAACCCGTTCGTCTACTATAGGTTCCGACTGATGCTCAGAACGACCTTTCGCCTCAAACGACCCAGACTTTGATCATGAGCAGTGTTTAATCTAGGCCGTTTCCGGGGGAGGGGGGAATCGCCCTTTCCCCCCCCCCCCGAAATTTCAAATTCCCCCCCGGAAATTTTGGATTACTGCATCGACTAACAGCGGCCCCTAGCAGAATTCCCCCCGGCTTTGTCAGTTTCTCCCCCACCGGCATTTTGAGTTCCCCCCCGGAGTCCAGGAGTCTAGATTAAAGACTGATCATGAGGTCACGCAAATTGTGTTTTATCAAGACTCCAGGCCTTGGTGGGGTGGGGTGGGGGGAATTGAATTGGCCGGAGGGGAAGGGAACTGGAGACGCAGTCGGGGGCGTAGCGAAGGGGGGTATATCGGCATATATACCTCCCCCCAAAATCAGTCTACCCTAAAGTTTTTTATGTGATTTACATGTGATTATATGTGGTTTATATGGTTTACGTGGTTTATATTTAAGATTTATACCCACCCAAACTATTTATACCCTCCCAAATCAAATTCCTGGCTACGCCCCTGGACGCAGTTCAATGCAAAAGTTTGTGTCAGTATTGGGATTTTTCTGGGGGGTTATGCCCTTTTTGAGGAGAAAATCTCTCCCCAACTGGCCTGAATGAAACACTATAAATCCTTGCATCTTTGCAACGTTGACATTAAACCAAATTTACGTGAAGCTACAGTAGATATTTGGGCCTGTCATACTGGGACTGAGCAGTAAAAATCGAAGTTTGACTTTGATATCTCACAATATGGCCACCTTACATGCAAATGAGATGAAAATAAGCAGAAAGGTGGGAAATATGTGCTGTACACGTGTGGCAATTTTGATAGAAATATATTTAGGAATTTTTACGAAATCATAGTTTTTCTGTTGGGGTTTTTTCAGAGACACCCTGTAGAGTGCAATCTTGTTTATAAGCTTATTGAGACAGCCTACTGGTAAATATGTATTTTTGTGTCGATATCTGAAGACCTTTCAAAATATCGGAAACTACTGAAAATTTCCGAGCTGCAGAAATCTTGGAATCCCAGAATTGAATTCGATTGAACATCTAAAAATATTTGTAAAATCTTGTCTATGAAACGGTTTTGCTTACACTCAGTGGCGGCTCCACCGAGGGGCCAGGGGGCCCGTGCCCCCTATTGAGTGCCTGGACCCCCAGTGCCCCCCCAGTTGGGACCCTATACTTAATGCTACATACATTAAACAACAAATGGTTGGCCCCCATGATTATAAGTTGCCACCCCAACGGCCCCCCACTTGCCAAATCCTAGAGCCGCCTCTGCTTACACTCTGAATTACTGTAATTGTGACCCTTTCAGGGTAGGTCTGAGATTCGTGACAGGCTGTGACAAGAGGAATGGGTCAAAAATTAGAATTAGCGTAACGTACTTTATGGATGACCCCTTTGTTTTCGGTTTTGTATGTGTGAAGATTGTGGCGTCGCAGTGATCTTATCCCTTTCTCTGTCAAAAACTGGGCCAAAATCAGGAACTCTCCCGCTGGCTGTCAGATCTTCCAAATCAATGAGTATTTTCAGATCCAGACTTAAAACACATCTCTTTCAATTAGCTTCTCCTCCATAGTCGGTCTCGCTCTTTCCCTCTGACTGATCTCTGGAATGACCTGGTCCTTTGCGGATGGAATTGAAATACCATTGACTGACACCCTTGGGTATTAAAACTGGTGCAAATAATAATAATAATAATAATAATAATAATAATTATTATTATTATTATTATTATTATTATTTCTTGAAAACCGTTCGAACGTGACGTATTTTATGGACGGCCCCTTATATGTCTTTCTTTAATGACGCTCCAGGCAAAGTGATGCCAATCTGCATCGGAATTCTTCGTATCTTCCCACTCATTTTCTCAACAGCGTTTGCTGCCGCTGTTGTAACCATAGAAACGCTGCTGTTTCCAAGGGAAACCTTTGCACAACAACATTGGTAAAACAAAGTCTTCGCCTTCGTCTTTGTGTGTGTGTGTGTGTGTGTGTGTGTGTGTGTGTGTGTGTGTCTATGAGAATGTGTCTTGCTGGTTGTCTCTGTGTAATCTCTTTCTAGAATTGAAACCACCTACGGGCGAATAATAAACGCGGCGGAAAGAGGAAGCGAAGCGACTGTCCGGGGCGCAGAGAATTGGCTGCTAGGCAACGGTTGCTAGGCAAAACCGTCGACGCCGGATGCATGATGGAAATGCCGAGCAGGGTTTTGACTCTTGATATATAACTGATATCGGGATATGACGCATCTCTGTACATTCAACAAAGTCACTGATATGACATCAAGTGATAAGATATCGAGTGCATGATATCGTATCATTCCTGATATGCTCTGAAGATACCGCTTCCCAGTTACTTTGCTGTCTTGGAATATGGCCCGATCTAACCAAAGCCTCCATGACATACATTGACAGTGTTTTATACAAGCCCGATAGGGAGACAATTACCCTCCACAAACCACCACAAAATCCTCCCCAAAAAAAAAAAAAAAAATCATGGCACTGACAAATTTTTGCATTGAACTGTGTCTCTTCCCCACCAGCCAAGTCAGTTCCCCCCTCCAAGGCCTGGAGTCTGGATAAAACACTGGATACCGACATTGGTTGGGTCCACCCATGGATTGGGTCAGGAATTCCAGTGTTTTGGGTGGATTGCGTTCGGTAAGAAAGTAAGTCATGGTTTTGGAAATTGTAACGTATGCAGCATTACGGTGGGTTCAACTGGGCTGGTTAATAATAATAATAATAATAATAATAATAATAATAATAATAATAATAATGAGGATGATAATAATAATAATAATAATAATAATAATAATGATGATGATGATGATGATGATGATGATGATGATGATGATGATGATGATGATGATGATGATGATGATGATGATGATGATGATGATGATGATGATGATGATGATGATGATGATGATGATGATGATGATGATGATAATGTGATTATAAGTGGTTTAGGAGGCTAAGTAAGCCTGTGTGAAGTAACCCTGTTGCTTTCGTGGGTTGGGTTGGTTGGGTTGGGTTGGGTATGAATCGTGATGGGTTGGGTTTTTAGCAAAGATCCGTGTACCTGACTGCTCCAGTCGACCGAACTACACCAACACCGTCGAAGCAGTTATTCTCCTAAAACGTAGCCTCGCTGTCTACATTGTTAGCTACGTTAAAATAATGCAAGTTTCTCAAATGGGAAAAATACAGTCTACATTTCGATTGAACTCATCTTTGGATTCATAGACGAATTCTGCCCTAAGACTATAATTGTCTATCAAAAAAGTCTAAGTCCTTTCCCGAGCCTCACGGGCTCATAAAGGCGGCGCTGATCTCCTTTTCTAAAGCCCTCAGCCAGGCATGCAATGCCACGGATACGGGGCTAGTGTATCCCATAGCGTACCTGTTTGACTTATCGCAGAGATTTTTACCACTGCTCCTCATTTTACCACCGCGAAAAAGGCTGAGTGGACCTTTAGGGCTCCTACGCGACCACGGGACTCGAACCCGCGACCTCCTGCTCCATCGTCCAACGTTGTTACCACTCTGCTAACTTCCCGCCCATAATTGCCTATAGGAGACTATAATTGTCTATATAGTCAGACTTTAATTGCCTATATACTAATCAAAGACGGTTGAAGGCATGCTCCGTGATCTGCATCTCTCACGTCCCTAGGGGCCATCCATAAAGTACGTCACGCTCGACACAATAATCCTGCAGAAGTTATATAGACTTATTATAGAACATAGCAGGAGACAGATAAGAAGCGCAAAATATCAACATACTGCTAGGGATCCAGGAAATGCTGCCTAAAATCTCCGCCATTTGTTTCTGGAAACTTTCTCAATCATTTCGTTAAGTTGGTATTAGTACTTTTTAATTATTAAAAGACATTGATTTTCAATTTGCCAGCAGAAATTTATCCGCAGTCGCATTTTGCGCTCTAATCTTTCTCTAATATCGACTTTTGAAGAAACACCGATTCTACCAACCTTGCGCTTAAGCGGAGTTTCTCAAATGTATAACTAACGTTCGTCGCCGAATAAAGGTGTCTTCATGACGCAAAACCAAATCACGGAATAAAATCATGCAGGGTAATAAAATGCTAAAATAATATATATATATATATATATATATATATATATATATATATATATATATATATATATATATATATATATAATGGCGTGTATATAATTGCCTATATATATGCAGCATATATGCAGTATATATAATTATTAATTATAAATGTATTTATATGTATATATGTATATATATATATATATATATATATATATATAATTGAGTTATATATTAATTGTGATACGCATTACCACAATAAGAGACGAAAGCGAGGTTGTGTGACCCAATTATTTGCAAATTTTCATTAACCCCTTAACTGGGGATCCCGGATATATCCGTCCATTTTACATTGAGTTACAGTTAAATAAACGGTTAAGGGGTTAAATCTTTGCTGCCTTTTTATGTGACCCACGATAAATTCTGCAGACAGGCAATATCATTTCATTTATAGCCTAATAATCATAACCACACCTTGTGCGTCCTATTCAGTTTGGTCATATCTGACTCTTAGTAAAATAATCACAACGTTCGCTTTGTTAGATTCATCTGCTGCTGTCGACTCTATTTGGAATTTACACTACCCAGTGGCGTAGCCAGGACTTTCCGAAAGAGGGAAGGGGGGTTACGACCAACCATTCCCGCCTTCGAAAATCCTGACAAGCAAAGAAAAAGGTCGGACTAGTCACATTTAGGTTTGCATTTAATATAGTCCGGGTTTTTTTGCGCCACCCTGTAGCTAAATGTGTACGCGCGAACAGACTGTTACTGTGCTTGACGAAATTGACTTAGTTTGTATATCATAAGGGGCCATCCATCCATCCGTCATAAGGGGGAACGAACCCCCGGGTCTCCCATGTGGAGCCGCCATGCACTGGTGGTAAGAAGAGAACACCAAGGCTTGTCAGTGCTAATCCCCCCCGCTGGTTCCCTGTTCAGCAAAAGATCGTATTTTATGGCAGTCCGCCAATTTGTGTTCGGTCTCTTTTCTAATAAAAGATCAGCTTTATGCCCTCCAGACATATCCAGACATATCCAGACATATCCAGACATATCCAGACATATCCAGACATATCCAGACATATCCGGTCCGCTGCCCCTTGGACCCAGACAGTTGGAATAAAAAATTTTATGCCACGCGGAGGTCACGTAATCTGATCTTTAACTGTTGTAATAGCGGAATGCCGTAAACATGTAGTCCGTTGTACAATAGAAGCCCAATCTGTGGCCTTGACACAAGAACACTGCGTACTCTTCAGTGGCGTAGCGAGGGTATCCGGCGCCCCGGGGTAAAGTCTACCGCAGGCGCCCCCAACACTGCTGACGAGCAAAAAAAGGTCGTCGCACATGTTTCTTCTTCTTCTTTATTATGCATTTCACTTACCCATGTACCCAATTTTGGCGCTCCCTCCCCACCTCGGCGCCCGGGGCATATGCCCCCTGCCCCCTCGCTACGCCTCTCATTCGGGGCCTACAATCTAATGCGATGCCATACATAGCCTATGAAACTTACTTACTTAGCGCAGTGGCGTAGCCAAGGAGGTGGGGGGTTAAGCCCCCATTGGCTGGCGAAAACAAAATATTTCTATTGAGTTTCTATGAAGTTTTAATTTTGGGACGCGGTTTTGGGGGTAAAACCCCCTTTGGCTACCTGGCTACATGGAATGTAGCGGTGTTTAAGTGGTGGCGACCTTTTTTGCTTGTCAAGTGAAAATATGGAAGAAGGAAAGATGAGGATGACCATTTTTTGCTTGTCAAGATTTTCTCGAATTCGGTCACGGTGTCGACCCCCCACCCCCAACCCCCCTTCCGGAAATCCTGGCTACGTCACTGACTTAGCGTGATTTTAGGTGGCTTAGGAGGCATCACTGCATGTGTGAAAGCCACTAGGGGCGCTAACGGAGCTTGAACCCACTCCGTCAGCCTACCACTCCAGCACGTAACCCACTCTGCCATCTTCCGTCCTACAGCTGTATATTATGATAGATAGAGTTTCATTCCGTTCAGTTAAAAAATTATGCAGCTTTACAAATAAATCTGTCTTATGAGGTCGAATGAATGAGAATACATCAGAAATTAACCTCATTCCGTTGTCTGAATATATTCAGTTCAGTAGGGTACCCAGGGCAGGGGCGCAGCCAGGAATTTGATGGGGGTATATTGTAATTTGGGGGGGGGTATAAATATTAAAAACCTTTAAAATCTTAGAAACACATTAAAAACTTTAAGGTAGACTGATTTTTTTTTTGGGGGGGGGGGGTATATATACCGATCTACCACCCCCCCCCGTCGCTACGTCCCCGATCCAGGGTTTGGCAGGGAGGGCAGCTGCCCTGGGCGGGCACAGGCCCGTTGGAACGAATTTCTGGCAGGGGGGTGCATTTCGTTGGCCATTTGGTGGAATGCTATGTTTTTAGCTGTTACACCTTATGAATCCGACGCAAGGGGATGAACTGCAACCAAAGCTTTTGCCTTCCAGGGGGTGCAGTGCGCCCCCCTAAGTTTTCCCAGGGGTGCAGCTGCACCCTCAGTTCCGAAGGGACTGCCTGGGCGCCACTTGAAGGCCCAGTGGCGTAGCGAGGGTGGCAGGGGGGACATATGCCCCCGGGCGCCGAGGTGGGGGGCGCCAAAATCGGGTATTTGGGTAAGTGAAATGCATAATAAATAGAAAGAAACATGTGCGACGACCTTTTTTTGCTCGTCAGTATTATATGAAGAGGGGCGCCCCTGTAAGACTTGAGGGGCGCCGAGAACAATGAGACGACTTTTTTTCCCTCGTCAGCAGTGTTGGGTACGCCACAACGATAGACTTTGCCACCCGGGCACCGAATACCCTCGCTACGCCACTGTGAAGGCCAAAAGAACTCTGCGATCTTGCTCTCTACTCAGCGTAGAAAGACAAGAAACGTAGAGAGTAAAGAGACTTTGAGCACGTGATCGTATAGACCAGGTCGCATCCGTAAAAGCAAGACAAGTGCACCTGTATAGTTTTAATCTTGCGACAATAAATGGTGTGATTTTTAATTAAGGATTTGTTGAAATGCTAATGTAATTTTCTGATATTCTGACCCCCCACCCAGGGACGTCATTTGGGGGGCAGGGGGCCTGATTTTTAGGGAAAAAAATTTTTCGCCAGCGTTTGTGTTATTTAGTTTTTACATGCCCTAAAGGAGTGCTTGATATCGAGTAATCTGAAGTAACTAATCCAGTGGCGTAACCACGCCCGGGCAATTACGAGCAATGCCCGGGTTACATTGCTTTGTGCCCGGGTTGACAAAATATAAAAATTATGTCTTTATTATTTGGATTTGCTTACTTTTGCACTGCCATGTACGTCATTGCAATACTATTCTAATAGTCTAAAACTAAAGTATCTGGAATACGTGTCTCACAGGTTACAGGTATCAGTTAGAAGTGCAGTAATTACTACAGTCGTTTTGTTTGGCAAGTATATGTATCTGCGTGATATATCGAATTTTAGTTATGGCGGTAATCGCCTGTCCCTATGGACCATTCATTTCCTATGCATCTTCCTCTACCGAAGGGAACGCTATCTACAGCGTAATGTGATAATTGGCGATCTGGCGATGGCTAAAGATTTATGAATGCCGACTGATACCAGGGATAGCTGAAGTAGCTTTGACCTGTGCGCTCGAAAGACCCTCGTCGGGTCGGGTCGACCCGCCTTATAGGAGAAAAATGGCAGCTGCTTTGAGATTTGACCTTTTTGACCCGAGAGGTACTCCGATTTCCCTGTGTATTTGGTCTGAAACGGGAAGGTCAGCAGTCAGCACTGGGCAACAAGGCACATTGACATTAAGAGAGCATTCCTAAAATTCCTAATTTCCTTTGTATAATATCAGAGCAGGTGGGTCACCGTGGGTGTGCTTTAAGAGTTGACTCTTATTACAGTTCGCGCCAAGAGTAAATTTATTGTTTTACTCACAATTTCGCGTATAGTCATATTTTTGAAAGGCATAGTTTCACGGACACAGCGTCTGGATTGTAAAAGTTGCCTGCGTTTGGATTTCTCAAGAATTCTAAAGAGCTGAACATAACTGACTTATGCTTAGAAACATCAGATGACGTATGCCAAACTATTCGTCGAGTGCAACTAGTCATCATTTGCCAGACGCTTGCCAGACAGTTAAAATATCGGCGTCGTCGCGAACTCTACTGTAGAAATGAACAGAATAAACAGTCTCAGCCTCTGAATAAGAGCCCAGAGGACAGTTCCAGAGAACTAGATAACAGTGTAGCCTAAATTGCATACATACCCATGGATATATTTTGGAGCCAAGAAATCAGCCAAACGTCGTTTCCAAAGTTACTATAGGCTATTGCAGAGTTTCCATGGTTGGCTAATTCTGTTCAGCAGGATGCTGCGTATTGCTTCTATTGTCGTTACCAGAGCAAAGAAAGCTTAGCTCACCATTTGGTGAACCTGACTGGCAGCACGCAACGGATCAAAGGTAGGGGCCTATGGATTCACTCCTTAAAAGTCATCTGCTGAGCAATTGCGTTGCCTCGTGAAATGGGATCAGTTTAAAATCCTCATGTTAATTTTTAAAAATATTTTATTGAGTGCCTGTCCATAAATTACGTAAACAAAAGAGGCAAGGGTTTGAAAAGTGTGACAACTGTTGATAAGGCGGAGAGGGGTGGATTAAAATTCGCCCAAAAAAAATTTCTTACGTAATTTATGGACAGCCCATGGCCAGCTGCCCAGCAAAAAAAGGTCGTCAACTTTTTCGCAAACTTGTAACTTGTCAGGCTGAAAGTGTTTTGCCCCCCCTGAAAAACAGTGAAATGACGTATCTGCCCCCACCCCACCCCCACCCTACCCTAACAACCGTGAGCGTCTAATGACCCCATTGCCATGGATACGCCCCTGGATCAATTGCAAGTCATAAAGTCCGTCTCCAAAAAGACCACTTCCTCCTAAAACTATATCAGGCCTATACCGTGGAATAAATTCGGAGGCTGACAGGCACAAATTGACCAATCGCAGTGGGTTGGCGCAGCCCGGTGAGGAAGTTTGAAAAAAATTTGCGAAAATTCCGTTAATCGTCTGAAAAAGTCTGGCGATCAGAAAAGGTCGCTGCCTGTTGTCGAACGCATTCCCGTCCATGAATTTCTCAAATTTCAGTATTTGTAAACTTGCCACGGGAGGCTATTTCTCTTTCTCTCCGCCTGCAATTTTTCCTCCCCTAAAAAAATTCGTTTACCTCTCAAAATCCCGCCCTTGGAAAGACCGCCCCCGCCCTCTTCTACGCCACTGACCAATGGCCAGCTGAACACCGACTCTCTCAGCCATTCGGCACGTCATGATTTCTCACCATCGGTTCACAACCGGTATTGGTCGATTTCTCACCGCGGTCAGCCTCCGATCTCATTCCTGGTCCAGGCCCGATGTTGTCGTAGGACACAGAAGATGGTGAACAGATGCTGCTGCTGCTGCTGCTGCTGCTGCTGCTGCTGCACCACACGACATCTGTCGGCAGAAGCAGACGACAGGACGAAATCACGTGACGAGCATGACGTCACGTGACGAGCAGATCGCCCGACCGCCCCTGCACGTGCCGGAACTGGGTCAAAGGTCAACTATAGAGTTCACGATGACGTCAGTACACTAAGACGATAAATTTCATTCTGTTTTTTTTATAACTGATAGCACACTGCGCGAACATCTGCAGAGTAATTAACTATTCCGTCCATAAAACTCAGATATCTCCGCCTTCGGCCTTCCCTCAGGCACCAGCCCCGCGCCCTTAAATAGGCCCATGCACTCGGCCCGTAAGATTATAGGCGTCACAGCAGTGTCTGCGGTACTGGTACTATTTAGTATCCTGCGCCACTGTGTACTGTCTGTACTTCGCCGTCTGCCAACTTGGTACTCGTTCGACACTGCTGTGTCTTCCCGGACGATGGCTGCCGCTCTCTTCGCTGGAAAATGGAAGCTGGAGTCGTCGGAAAACTTTGACAAGTACATGAAGACCGTCGGTAAGACAGACAGACAGACAGACAGACAGACAGACAGACAGACAGACAGACAGACAGACAGACAGACAGACAGACAGACAGACAGACAGACAGACAGACAGACAGACAGACGGACTGACTGACTGACTGACTGACTGACTGACTGACTTCATGAATGAATGAATGAATGAATGAATGAATGAATGAATGAATGAATGAATGATTGATTGATTGACTGACTGAATGAATGAATGACTTAACTGGCTGACTGACTGACTGACTGACTGAATTGCATGCAGCTGCATCACCAGTGCATGGGTGCCAGCAGAAATTTTTCCGGGGGGTGCAACATTTTAATTACGTGAAAGCACAGCCAGATGGTTTTAAATTTAAATTGTAAGAAAGACAAAGACTAAATGTGACGATTTTATTGAGTCAGGAGATCTTCTTAATCACGTTCACCAAAATAAATCGCTAGTCTTCTAAGTTCTTGCTTTATATTATTATTATTATTATTATTATTATTATTATTATTATTATTATTATTATTATTATTATTATTATTATTATTATTATTAAGATTAATGGCGTAATGTTTACTATAGTCCTGCATTCTTTCCACGGCAAATCTTGTTATCATCCTCCATAAAATACTTCACTGAGACTGTCTGCCTGGATCTACAACCTCGACCACCACGGACGACGGATTACGGACCACGGATTTCACCCAGATTGAGCGCTCGTGAATAAGCTGGTGCACTGCACCAAGCTTTCGGGCAGCGCTATAGAAATTTCGTTTTTGAAATTTACTTTGACTGCATTAATTTAGTGACTATTTTTATTTGTTTAATATATAATATATAATATAATATATAATATAACAAGGTTTAAAGTGGTTCAGTAGGGACTGCCCTGTGTGAGAACCACTTTACAACTTTATAATTTCCAGGGGGTTCAGTTGCGCCCTCTGGAACCCTTTTCTGACGCCCGTGCATCAGTGTTCGATCTGAAAGAGACTTGGAGGTGGTCCAGCCCCCAATGACGCATGGGCCACAAGACCCCCTTGGCTACGCCACTGATATGGAGGCTAGAAACGGGCTCTCTGAAAACAGCAAAAATTAAAAAGCCCGTCCAGGACTCGATTCATTTCCATCATCGTCTCTCCTTAAAAGTCTGAAAGCAACAAGCCAAAAAAGCGCCCAATCGGGAAAAGGGAAGACATACCCAGACCAAAAACCGCCCAATCGGGGGAAGGGGAGACATGCCCATACCAAAAACCGCCCAATCGGGGGAAGGGGAGACATGCCCATACCAAAAACCGCCCAATCGGGGGAAGGGGAGACATGCCCATACCAAAAACCGCCCAATCGGGGGAAGGGGAGACATGCCCATACCAAAAACCGCCCAATCGGGGGAAGGGGAGACATGCCCATACCAAAAACCGCCCAATCGGGGAAGGGGAGACATGCCCATACAAAAACCGCCCAATCGGGGGAAGGGGAGACATGCCCATACCAAAAACCGCCCAATCGGGGGAAGGGGAGACATGCCCATACCAAAAACCGCCCAATCGGGGAAAGAGGAGACATACCAAGACCAAAAACCCGCCCAATCGTGGGGAAGGGTAGGCAGGAGTCGCTCAGACAGACAGTCTACCACCTCAACTTCCTGCTCAAGTCATCCGGTCTTGGTGCAAACGGATTATCATGCCGTTCGTTGGGTTACGACACGAACCCGGATTGTCTGTCGCGTCTACTTATCGGCTAATGTATTTCTACTGCGCTATTTGAGTCCGATAAGAAAAAAAAACACTTTATCAGCGATATATTTTTACTATCGTCGACGACCCTGCGTTTCTTACTACCGATAGTTTGGCCGACGGAGTGGCGTCGAGTCATAAGTCATTTCAACCAAAGACTCATTGATTAGAACAGAAGGCAGTGCACGCATTTTCGGAGATAAACTCCCGAGGCAGGAAAATTACCACGAACCAGGGACGTAGCTAGGCATGGACTTGGGGGGCTAAGCCCCCAAACCTGAAGATAGCCCCCTCCCCACAAAAGAATTCGAGCCCGAATGGCGTTACGGGCTCAAGAGGAAGGGAGGGGAGCGAATCTTGGGCTTCAGCCCTCCCAAACCTAAAATCCTGGCTACATCCCTGGTACGACCAGGGGCGTAACTGGAGTTGGTGTCACCCGGCGCTATATAAGTTCTACACTACATTATCCTTGTTGTAGTTGATGTCAGTCGCACAGCGACCCGAGCCCCCTAACGACGCCACTGAGTACGAACGACACTGCCAAACCCACCGACCGACCATGACCCTTGACCCTTGACCCGACCCGACCATGACCCGTTTGAGCTTTAGTTCCTTTCAAAGCGAAATGGCATGACATCGCTGCGGAGGTAGGCCTATGGTTAAAAACGCACATGTCGCGGTAAAAGCTTCACACTCCGCGACCCGATGACAAAAATTAATGGTTCAAGATTTATGATAAAAATACTGGATTCACTTAGCCTATCTTCGGTTGCGCAGTTAATAATAACTTAACCCCTTAACTGGGGATCCCGGATATAGCCGTCCATTTTACATTGAGTTACAGACAGTTAAATGCACGGTTAAGAGGTTAATAAGCAATGGCTGGATTGACTCCGCCATGGATTATCATTATCTTATCTTTAAACATATAATTGTTCTTCGTTGCACAAGTCACGTTGTTATCGGAGCATTCCGTGACCTTAGGCGAGACCGGGTCTCTCTCCCTCCCTCGATCAGTCAGTCGAAGGGTTAAACGGCGCAACCATGACGGTGCACGGGGGCGGGGAAGGGGTACAGGGACGTCATTTGGAGGTTGATGGGGTGACCGTTGATCTTTTTATTTTTAGGGTGGAAATTTTCGCGAATTTTTGTGTTTTAAAATTCATTGTGTTCTCAATTGTTTTTATAATTCTATTACAAGCACTGGTATGTACTATGCAGTATCGTATGCAGTATGTACTATGGACAAAAACCAATGTGCGCACTGCATAGGTATTTTAATAATTACTGCCTGCCTTGCAGTCGAAAGTCTTGCCCCCCTGGAAAACAATTAAATGACGTCCCTGGGGGGTGGGGGGTAGGGTAAGACCCCACTCGGGTCTATACTATAGCTGTGAGATTCGTACAAACCTGTGACCGATGAGGACGAAATTTTATCCGGGACAGAAAAACTTCGAAATTTGCTCCAAACCCAAGATTTTACGCAAACACGACCCTAATTTTTGCGCAAAACCTTGGGGGCTAATGTCGCCCCAACTCTTTAGTCGGATCAGTCCAAGTAACCCGTATAAGTGATGGTGCCCTAGGGTCCGTAGGAAGTGGGGTGCAGGTGCACCCCTGGAAAAAATTAGGGGTGCACTGCCTGCAACCCCCCTCCCCGGAAGATGAGGCTGCTTTTTTGCTTTTCAAGATTTTTGAAGACAAGGTAAAGGAAGAGTGATGACCATTTTTTGCTTGTCAGGTTTTTTAAAATGATAAACGATGATTTTAGCTATGCCCCTGAAAAAATGCACCCCTGCTAAAAAAAATTCGTTCCGACGTGCCACCCTTTTATTATGTGTCCCTGGCGATACGCTGTTCTGAGACAAACCAACGTCAAAGTTAAAATACAGTAGAACTTCGTTATAACGTACCTAGCGGGTCTGTAACATTTAGTACGTTATATCCGAGGTACGCTATATCCAAGATCATCCAATACTGTAGCGCATCACACGGGACCATATATACGTTGCGCTTCGTTATAACCGGGTATAGGTTATAGCCGAGTATACGCTATAACGAAGTTCTACTGTATTGCTGTCCTAGAATGTACATACGGTAAAATTTCAGGGTCATTCTTCGGAGGTTTTTATCAGGGCTTGTTTTAAGAAAAAAAATTATCACTGCACAAAACTCAGAAAATTTGTGGAAATCCGTGCAAAGAACAAGCAAAAAAGGTCGTGTGGAAAATTTATCACTGCACAAAGCACAGAAAATGGCAACTTATCACTGCACATTCAGTGTATCACTGCACGTTAAAACAGCCCTGGTTTTATAGCATAGATTTTCACATAACAGACGCAAACCATCAGATCAGGTCTTCGTCCTCCAACTGTGTCCGGCTATCGACTTCTCCATGACATCTCCGGGCCCCTGGGCAGAGCAGTGACGGCCCCTAAACAATTTGAAAGGTTATGCGATTTAGAGAGTTTATCATCAAAAAGTTCTAAAGTTTTCAAAAAAAATGTACAAAGATAATTATACAGATCAACTTAAGAATACAGGAACTGATTTAATTAAGAAAAATTTATCACTGCACTAAACTCAGAGAATTTTTGGACATCCGAGCAATAAAATACAATAAAAAGGTCGTCCGGAAAATTTATCACCGCCCAAAGCACAGAAAATTGCATTTTACCACTGCACATTTTCATTTTATCTCTGCACATTTTGTGTATCACTGCACATTTTCATTTTATCACTGCACATTTTCATTTTAGCACTTCACATTTTGTGTATCACTGCGCGTTAAAACAGGCCCTGAGAAGATGAAGTTCGAAATTTTCTTGCTCGTTAGACTTTTCAGGAAGTACAAGCAATGGTTTCAACGGACCCCCAACCAACCGAGTTTAGCGTCTTCATAATAATAAATAGTATTAAACGCGAGATCACATTTTGCGGATCCATATGACTGTCGATTCGCCCGGCCCCTGGGCACTTACCCTCTGCCCTCCCAAGTCTCGACGGGCCTGACCGCTGCTAATTCTATGATCATTGAGAGGAGGCATTCTCCTATTAGACATGTATCAGCAGCATATTATTCTGCATCATCTACAGTGTAGCCTATATATTCAGGGGCGTAGCGACGGGGGTGGGGGTATGTTGGTATATATACCCCCTCCCGAAATCAGTCTACCTTAAAGTTTTTATGTGATTTATATGTATGTGGTTATGTGTGGTTTATATGGTTTATGTGGTTTATAGTTAAGATTTATACCCATCCAAAATATTTATACCCTCCCAAATCAAATTCCTGGCTACGCCTCTGCCTATATTTCCTGGTTTTAGAGACGTTTCCAACACATTCGTGTTCGTGTTTTCAATCCGTCTCATGATGTAGTAATCCAATATAATGCTTAAAAGTATCGACGATAGGATAAATACATCCTAGTCTAGATCATGCTTTGATTTTGAGCCACGCAAACCATGCGACATACATAATTGCGCTATAGCATTAGCTTAACATTTAACGGCCAAAGATGTTGCTATAGTTGGTCGCGTGATATCAAGACGCATTTAGTTTTAAAAACCCATAACTTTTTATGCATAAAAATCCTCGAATGCACATATGCAGCCCAAATTTTGTATTGGATATTGTCAACCAGATGGCGCCAGCCATGTAAGCTTTATTGTCCCTTTAGATTCGAACACGCAGCCATATTGAAATACGTGCCACGCTACAACGCATTACTTTTTAATGTGGGACTGTCCATTAATTATGTCAACAATTTTTGGCCCCTACCCCTTGTCAACAACTGTCAACTTTCAGTGACCCCAACAATTACGTCAAAAACTTTTGACCTTCCTTCAGATCAGGGACCCTCCCCCTAAAAGGTTTAGAAGGTCATTAATTAGGCCTATTTTTGCGCGGTGATAACCTTTTCCCCTGTTTTGCTCATCAAATGTCAAAATGATTGCCTGTTTTGCTTGTTAGGCTTTTTCTTCGTTGTAATAAACAGTATTCCATGAAATTTCCTGTTTTTGATAATTTGTAAAAATGAAATTGTCGACGCCAACTTCTTTTCACCCCTCCCTTCCTCCCCTGTCAACAACTTCAAACTTTTCCAAACACCCTATTTTGTTGGCGTAATCAATGGACAGCCCTTATGGATAAAAACACAGTGTTCCGATGTCAACATGGCGTAGCCACGGGGAGGGGGACACGGCCTCCCCCTATTCCAGTGTTTCCCAAACTGTGGGTCGCGACCCAAAAGTAGGTCGCAGGGATCAATCTAGATCAATCTAGTGGGTCGCGGGGTAGCGCGGAATTAAATTCTAAATTGTCATTTTCTAACCAATACCACAATGTCACAAGCCATGAAAGTTGTAAGTACAGCAGGCTTAGTGTTTTAAGAAATTTATATGCCTGTAAATCCTCCACGCACGGCTTACATTAAAATGATCAGTGTGTTATCCAATTTTAGTCGACAATGAGTTTGCAGGGTCGTGGCATGTTAGAAAGCCGTTGAAGAGAGTCGCACAGGTCGTAAAGGTCTTGGAAACCCTGACCATTAAAAATTAATCTTATTTCGCAATAACGCAAGGAAAGCGTATTCCGACCATTTTGCCCTGAAACTCCACTAACAATAGGGAATTTCTGGTAGACTACTGTTGTAAACCTTGCGGTTAAGCGATTTTGCCAGACTCATAGGATTTTTAAGTCGCGTAACAAAGGTGTGCTACTGGCAAAATTTTAAAAGATAATTTTCGAGAAATTTCAATTATATTTCTCTTCTTTTGTCTTATTTGACAAAAATATAAATAAATATGCATAATATATTTGCCATATTTGTCATTCGAATTGAATCAGAGCTTTTGTTTTAGCCATTTATTCAAAACTCAGATGATTCATTTCAACTAACGTTCGCCAGATGGCCTAATGCATTTTTGGATAATGCATATTATGATTAGGGTCGCGACGCGTTACAGAGCCGCTGAAGAGGGCCGCCGTTTCAAAATGTTTGGGAAACCCTGGACTATTCGACCCGGAACCGGTCATGAGATTGAGATTCGTCCAAAACCACTTAGTTGGGGGGAGGGTTAGGTGGGTAGGGCAGGGCCGGATTAAGGTCCGAGTGGACCGGGGGGGAGGGCTGAGGAAAAAAAGGCCGTCGCCTATACTGAAAATCTCCGACAAGCAAAACATAAAAAGATTATCTCCCTTCCCAATCGTGCTGACAAGCAAAAAAGGTTATCTCCCTTCCAAATACTTACAAGCAAAAAAGATCTAAAATCGGTTGGCCTATTTCCATGGTGGGACGGGGGGCTGCAGCCCCCCTCAGCCCCCGCCTTGAGGTAGGAGTATTAAATCGAGGGAAAAGCACAAGACAGTAGACTTTTAAGACGACGACCTTCTTTTGCTCGCCAAGACTTTTTGACCGGAAAACGTCGAAGTGACCCCTATTCTGAAATCCCGCCTACGCCACTGATTTTCAACATCCACCCTACACTGTGTGTTATGATCGTTTCAGTATATTCGCGGGCCATTTTACAGCCCCACGCGGGCCGGATCTCGCCCGCGGGCCGCCAGTTGTGGGCCTATGCCCGGGTGTATGCTTTTTACTGGATTAGCCAGAGGTTCAGAATAGGGTGGGCAACAACATCTCCTCCGGCAAACAGCTGGACTTGGTGCAATCCGACTTGTTGATGGTTTACGGATAGTTGTGAGTTCCACAGGGCGGGGGGGTCTGTGACTGAGCCCAAGTCGCAAAAATAGGGTGGTTTAGAATCACCCTCGGCTTTGTAGTTTGTATGAAAACCCATGGGCGTCCGCAGAAATTTTTCCAGGGGTGCAAAACAGGGTCCTGTGACGAAAGAAATGAAAACAATTTCCAGGGGGTGCAAAAAAAGGTTTTGTGACGAAAGAAACGAGTAATTTTACTTTTTTCATAACTCCACATATTCCAGGGGCTGCAATTGCACCCCTTGCACCCCCTTCCTGACGTCCACGTGAAAACCGTGTCAGCAACCACCCCACCACCTCCCCCTCCTTTGAATTTTCCCACCGGGGTTTTGCACGAATTTCACAGCTAGTCTGGGCCTGGCGGGGCGGTGCGGGGCAGGGAGACCGCTGTCCACCCAGTGGTGGTTCCCCGCCGGACAATTACGTGCAGTGCCCGCGGGTAGCTTTGCTTTCTGCCAGGGGCGTAACGACGGGGGGTATATCGGTATATATACCCCCTCCAAAATCAGTCTACCTTAAATCTTTTATGTGATTTACGTTTGGTTATACGTGGTTTATATGGGTTATGTGGGTTATATAGTTCAGCTTTATACCCACCCATCCAAAATATATATATATATATACTCTCCCAAATCAAATTCCTGGCTACGCCCCTGCTTTCTGCCCGGGTTGCAGTGGCCTATACGAAAGAGTGGTGGATTCCAGGTTCCAGGGGAGAAAGTATATCTGGATGCCCTCCGTTAGCTCTGTGCTAGGCGCCGCAGAAAAGGGTCCCCGAGACAATTTGGATCCACTTATCTGGATGCCTGGAACCAAATCGATAATTGGGGGGATGGTTTCGTGTGAAAAAGTGCTAAGCAAAAAAGGTCGCCGAGTTAATTTGGGTGCCCCCATCTGGTGGATGCCCGGGTCCACCGATCCCGGGTCCCCACCCACCTCTGCCGGGTTGAGCAAATAATTTTTGGTAGCATTATGTCAAATTGTTGACACAACAAATCACGCAATAATTATTACGTTCAATCATTGGTTTATTTTGACACTTGAATTGACAAACATGACGTCAATAGTAAAGGCTGATATTTGCTATAATTTTTACTTACTGTAAATAATAATAATATTGATTGTTGCTGAGTTTGTCCGTGTTGACTCTATAGTAAATTAACTGCCCAGTGGCTATATACGTTAATGGGGCCTCTGAATAGTTAGTCAAGCAAAATAATAGGTGACGACCTTTTTGCTTGTCAGGATTTTTCGAAGTTGCGAATGGTTATAGCCTCCCCCTTTCGGGAAATCCTGGCTACGCCACTGGATACGGTATTGCTGTGAGGGAAGAGGCGGGGATCGAATAGCTTAGAATTCTGCTAATTCTTAGAATTTTTGGATTAAAACGATTAAAGTTAAGATCGGAACGAAACAGCCGGGGTCAATTTTCCTTCGTTTGGTAGATTTTACGTCGTCGTTTTGGACTTTATCTCATCATTCCGTTGACAAGATAATCTTATCTCCAGCCCCTGCTACTCCTCCGAGACTCTGGAGAATGTCACGTAGTCACGTACTGTAGTAGCACCAGCACTCAGGGGCGTAGCCAGAAATGTGATTTGGTAGGGCACAAATATTTTGGGTGGGTGTAAATCTGAACTATATAACCCACACAAACCATATAAACCACATATAACCACATGTAAATCACATAAAAACTTTAAGGTAGACTGATTTGGAGGGTATATATACCGATATACCCCCCCGTCGCTACGCCCCTGCCAGTACTGCTGGTATTCTATACATGACGATTTATAGAACGCCGTAGACATCACGAAGGCCAAAAACAAAAGCGCTTTATAAGTCAACTAGCTAAATTATTGTGCGAGGTCCTGAATAAGTACGTCTTAACCCCTTAACCGTGTATTTAACTGTAACTCAATGTAAAATGGACTGATATATCCGGGATCCCCAGTTAAGGGGTTAATCATGCAAGCAAAAGTTCCAGCCGAGGTGGCCTTAGTCACGTCGTCCGGAAGCGCATTACAGTCAGTGGCGTAGCCAGGATTTTCGCAAGGGGGTTGGTTGGTTCTGGTCGTGACCAACGTAGAAAAATCTTGACAAGCAATAAAAAGGTCCTCAATGTATACCAGCGAAGGGGGAGAGTTTCAACCCCAAAACTGCGTCCAAAACTAAAAAATGCATGTAAACACGTTAAATAAATTTTTTCTTCGACGGCCAAGGGGGGTTTAACCCCTCCCCCTCCCCCTTGGCTACGCCACTGATTACAGTAGGTAAAAATTATCAGTTTAAGTACAAGTCTGCCTCTAGAACTCCTTCTGGTAGTGTCAATCTCACTGTCTTTCAAACGTCCACAGTGCAGTGGCGGTTTATTTATTCATCGAAAACTTGCTGCAACCAGATGTGTGTGTGTGTGTGTGGGAGGGAGGATGTCGTGGAATGTCCTGCCCCCCCACCCCCACCCCCACCCCCGGCAAATCGAATACAGTAGAACTTCGTTTTATAACGTTCGGCAATGTACGGTGTCACGTGTGGCGCGCTTCCGTGTTGGATTGTATTGGATCATATAACCAGTGTTTTATGCAGGCCTCATAAGGGGAATTTCACTCCCTCCCAAACGACAACCTCTCCCCCCCCAAATCCCTGCACTTATATAAATTTTTGCATTAAACTGTGTCTCTTCCCCTCCAGCCAAGTCAATTTCCCCCTTCCCCAGAGGCCTGGAGTCTGGATAAAACACTGATCATATATGTATGTATGTATGTATGTATATATGTATGTATGTAGGCCTATGTATGCAAGTATGTATAAGTATATATATATGTATATATGTATATGTATATATGTATGTATATATGTGTGTATGTATGTGTATATGTATGTATGTATGTATGTATGTATGTATGTATGTATGTATGTATGTATGTATGTATGTATGTATGTATGTATGTATGTATGTATGTATGTATGTATGTATGTATGTGTATGTATGTATGTACAGTATGTATGTATACAGAATAATAAATACATGTACATAAATACACGAAAAGATGAGTACAGACTGCGTGCTTTGTCTGCAGGCGTTGGGGCCCTGATGGCTAAGATAGGCAGCACCACGAAGCCAACGGTCATCATAACGGTGACCGATGACGGCCAATGGAACCTCAGGACGGAGACGACGATCAAGTCCAGCGACTGCATCTTCCGTCTCAACGAGGAATTCGACGAAGTCACCACCGACGGCAGGAAGTGTAGGGTAGGTCGTCACACAGCGGTCAGTCAGCGGCGTGCAGAGGGGGGGGCGGTGGGGAGGGGGGGTGGCCCCGGGCGCCGACCAGATAGGGGGGCCAAAATTTACATTTGTTCTATCGACTTAACCCCCGGGCAGTGTTTAATCTAGACTCCTGGACTTCGGGGGGGGGACTGACAAAGCCGGGGGAAACTGAAAAATCCGGGAGGAATTCGGCTAGGGGCTGCTATTAGTTGATGTGGTATGCCAAAATGTCCGGGGAAATTTGAAATTTCCGGGGAAAAAAGGGCAATTCCCCCCGGAAACGGCCTAGATTAAACCCTGCCCCCGGGTGTCCACCGATCTCTGCACGCCATTGACACAGGCTAACTTAGCCTCCTTAATCACTCGCATTGTAATATTCGATGCAGGGTTATTTCTAAGATTATCAATTTGGGGGGGGGGTGTCGGTAAATTCTTGGGGTCCCCTTCCAAAATAAGTCTGACAAGCAAAAAAGGTCATCCCATAACTGAGAATGTGGGTGTGTTAGAGGGTGGGTGGGTGTCAGTCTCAAATTAGGGGCATGTGTGGGTGTGTTAGGGGGTGTAAAAATATCCCTGATTCGATCGATGTATTTTCTTTTACTGATGCGAACTGGTCTGTGACGTCCGCAAAGTCAGTTTTCCCAGTTTCTTTTCTTTCCACGCTCAGTAGATGAAGATCAGATCCTTTGAGACCCCTAGAGTGGCGTTCGGGACATCTGCTCCCCCTCCCCGGTAGATACGCCTCAATATAGCGCCGCACTTTTATCAGCCCGCGACAGTGGCGGCTCCAGGATTTGGCAAGTGGTGAGGGGGCGTTGGGGTGGCAACTTCTAAGCATGAGGCCAACCATTTGTTGATAGGAATAGGCCTATAGTACCAAGTATAGGGTCCCAGCATAGGGGGCCACTGGGGGCATTTTCAGACAGTGACGTAGCGAAGAGGGAATTGGAAGGTTAAATCCCTTGGAGAAACGAAAAGTACAAGAAGGAAAGATGAAGTTGACCTTTTTTGTTTGTCAACATTTTTCGAAGTTGGTCATGATCAAAACCAACACTCCCTTCCGGAAATCCTGGCTACGCCACTGTTTTCAGATATAGACTTAAAACATATCATCCAATTAGCTTTTCCTCCATAGTCCGTCTTACTTTCTCCCTCTGGCTGATCTCTGGAATAACCTGGTCTTTTGCGGATGGATTTGAAGTACCATCGATTGATGATACTTCAAATCTAAAGTACCATTTTTATTGTCCCTTGGGCATTAGATATGGCACTATAGAAGTGCGTCATTATTATTGGTCTATTAGGCCTGCTGTATAATATTATTAGCCTGGTTATTTACCCTTTTAATCCGATTTATGCATCTACTGTATATATTATTTTCAGTCGATTTTTACACTCGAGGGTGACCGAAAGCTTGTCCAAGATCAAAAAGGTACTAAAGCGGGTGACGTTCCGTCCATCATCACCCGTGAAGTACGCGAGGACAATACTTTGGTCACGGTAATGTAATCCACCTCTTTGCAAACATTTACGGTAGATTTTGGTAGAACTCAGGGGCGTAGCGACGGGGGTATATCGGTATATATACCGTGTTTAATCTAGGCCGTTTCCGGGGAGTAAATTGCCCCTCCCCCCCGGAAATTTCAAATTCCCTCCCGGAAATTTTGGAATACCACATGGACTAACAGAGGCCCCTAGCAGAATTTCCCCTCCCCGGCTTTTTCAGTTTCCCCTCGGAGTCCTGGAGTCTAGATTAAACACTGTATATACCCTCCCAAAATCAGTCTACCTTACAGTTTTTTAATGTGATTTATATGTGGTTATATGTAGTTTATATGGTTTATGGTTAAGGTTTATACCCCCCCATATTTATACCCTCCCAAATCAAATTCCTGGCTACGCCCCTGGTAGAACTTTGTTATAATGGACTCAGTTATAATTTATACTCGGCTAAAACGTACCTCAATGTGCTGCGCGCGCGCCGTGCTACTGTATTGGATGGCATTCCGGGGTAGTTCCACGTAGGGGTTGACTGGGGATGAACCCATCAAAAATGCGTTTTCAATGGAAGATGATCGTCTAAACGGATTAGCCCTTATGTATATCCACAAAGATATGGACATAGGGTCTATCCATAGACAATGTCATCGACAAATTCGCTTCCAGCAAATAGAAATCTCGATTTTGCACTATGACTTTGTACAACCAGACCAAAATGGCTTTTATACATTGTCAATTCTGAACATTATATTTTATAAATCAAATCTACAGATTTCTTCTAAACCGTTTGCATATAATTCCTTTGACAATTGTCGGGATCTTCCTAGAAATTCATTGCATCCTCTCCCCACCAACTTCCTAGAAATTCTTCACCACCTTCGGACCTCACTGACATGCCAGCGTTGTTAAAGCGCTTTTGATTTGGTATTTAACACGGCTACAGCGCTATATAAATTGTCCTGGAATACAATACAATTACGTACGCAAAAGCATATTTTCAACCCCTTCCCTCCGTTGCACACAGTGAAGGCTACATACGATAAATCTCCAACATCCAATTCCACTCTCACCTCATTGCATACGTACTTTATGGATGGACCCTGATATACAGTAACATGCCGACTTTTGCGGATCCGCCAACATTATAGCATGTAGATAAAGTTCAATTAAGGGGTTGTCCATTAATTATGTCAACAATTTTTGAGCAATTTTTGACCCCCTCCCCCTTGTCAACAACTGTCAACTTTCAGTTACCCCCTTAACCCCCCCTAATTACGTCAAAAACTTTTAACCCCCCCCCCAAAGATCAATGACAGGTCCCAATAACAAGGTTATTATTTTTTGCGGTGATGACCATTTTCCCCTTTTTTGCTCATCGAGTGTCAAAAAGTAGTGGTGATGACCTTTTTGCCATGCTTTTTTCCATTGTAATAAGTAGTATTCCATGAAATTTCCTATTTTTTGATTATTTGTAAAAAGTGAAATTGCTGACGTCAACTTCTCTTGACTCCCCCTCCCCTGTCAACAACTGTCAAACTTTTTCAAACCCTTTCCCCTGAATTGTTGACGTAATTAATGGACAGCCCCTAAGATATTTTGAACATGGTTCAAATTTTAAAAACCATTGGATTCCAGGGTGGATATAAATCGCGATTTTTTTAATAAAAATCAAAAAATCCGATTTTTTTGATTAAAATCTGATGTTTTTGATTTAAATCGGACATCATGATTAATATTAAATTTGACTTAAATTCTTTTTGTGTTGGTCAAAATTTCAATGTATTATATTAGTACTACAACTGTAATTGTGTAAACAATCTAGCAGGCCTGCCATCTAACAAGGCTTGGATGTTCAATAGTAATTATTGCACCATAAAACAACACGACAATAGAATCACATGAAACATAAAAGTACTACATCACTAGATTCACTACTGCCACTGTACTGCACATTATAAGTCATCAATTTGACAACAAAGTTGGTTGCAGAATGCAGACAATTAATACTAATACTATATAATACTGTTAAAAAATAAAAATAGAATGTGTATGATGTCATCATAGGAATTAATCCGAATCATTCAAATTACTGTGTTCATTCACGCATTAAAGCATATCGTTACATCACTACTACTACATTAATACTACATGTTATTATGGCTGTAAGTCAACAATCTGACACCAAAGTTGCTGACAGACATCTAACCTTTATACTGTTTTCGACTTTTCGTATAATACTGTAAAAAAATTAAAAGATGTCAGTCAACTGTTTATGATGTCAGCATGGGAATCATTCGACAATCAGTTATTGTCATCATAGCCATCATCATGTTCATCAATATCCAGTGGCTTTCTGTTCAGCAGCTTGAAGAGAAACACCAGTTTTGCGGCTTTTTCAATTACGAAGTTTAGAATGAACCAACCCAAAAGATGAAAACACTCTGAATGAATGCAAAACCCACAATACAAAAGTGAATGATTATAAAGAAATAGTTAGTATAATAATGTACTACTACACCTAGTGAAAGAATAATGAGTTATGAAAATGACAGGACGTCACAGGAGGAAAATATCTAGTACAATAAATTTATGTACAATTAAATTTTGTTATTTTAATACTTTTTTACTTAAACCATGATTTAAATCATGATTTTTATTGTTGATTTAAATCACGATTTAAATCGATTTAAATCGTTGATTTTAATCATTTGATTTAAATCAAATCCACCCTGTTGGATTCTGTCGCAATTCCTCGAAGCTTATTTAAAAAAATATTTATCTAAGATAAAACTGTGAACAATTATTCTAATCAGCCGATGAAAATGTCTTCAACATTGCGTTACAGGTCTGCAAGGCCAACGACGTTGTCTCGACAAGAGTCTACAGAAAAGCTTGAGATATCAATTCTCATCTGTCTGGAAAATCTTCAAATCTAGCACAATAATAATAATAATAATAATAATAATAATAATAATAATAATAATAATAATAATACCGTGATTTAAAGTGATTTAAGAGACATAAACCTGCGTGAAACCCACTAAAATAATAATAATAATAATAATAATAATAATAATAATAATAATAATAATAATAATAATAATAATAATAATAATAATAATACCGTGATTTAAAGTGATTTAAGAGACATAAACCTGCGTGAAACCCACTAAAATAATAATAATAATAATAATAATAATAATAATAATAATAATAATAATAATGCAATAAAAACAATAACAATAATAACGTGGTTTAGAGTGGTTCAGAAAGATCTGTCAAATTACACAGTTTTGCCTGTTTTCTTGTTTTGTTGTCTTAACGAACGTTGCAGTGTATCTACCTTAAGTCAAATAATAATTCTCTTTGTCCGGTAAGTTTGTCAGTCACGCCACTCGGCAGATGTTGAAAGGCTTAGTTGCCGTAGGCAACCAAACTTTATAATGGGCGGAACTTGACCAAACGACCTGATTGACAGATTGGCCCCACTGGGGAAGCGTCCTGATTGGCTGCACGTTGTACAGTAACAATGGGGGCGCAGTATCACGTGTGGCGCTGTAGGCCCTGCTGAGCACGCAGTCCCCGTGTTGGGCCATATCTGGTAGGCCCTACTGGAAGAGAGCACAAAAACAAGCCCAAGCCGACGTGGGAACCGTAGGCCCTAATAGGGTGCATCCTCCCCTAGGAGACCAAGCCCAAGACCCTAGAGAGGCCGTAGACACCACTGAGGGGCGCAGCCCCACGTGTGGGGCCGTAGGTCCTAGTGGGAGCGCAGCCCCCATGTGAGGCCGTAGGCCTTATTAGGAGCGAAGCCTCCAGTGGGAGACCAAGCCCCAGTTCCCCGTGGGGCCGTAAGCTCCACTGGGGCACAGCCCCGGGGGAGAAAAAGTCCCAGTCCTCCGTGGGAGACAAAGCCCCTTTGGGTTCGTAAGCCGAAAAGGAGCCGCATGCCTAAAGGGGCCGTAGCCCGCGTAGGTAACGCTGGAGGGCACCTCTTCGTGGGAGACCAACCCCAAACGGAATCATATTACCATACCGTAGACGTAGGTTCCGTTATGGCGTGCAGCCCCCTGTGGTTGGGGGCAAGACCACCCAGTGAGCACATATGAAAAATTATAAATGATAATCTACGCATTCACAATACATTTTGAGATTTAAAAAATTGTTAGGCTATATGTAATAATAGAAACTTTTGCAATGAATCGGGAAAGGAGATAGCCACTCTCCCGTCATTTTTGACGGGTTAACAGCTAGTATATATACATGTCATATTTTCAGTTGAATTGAATCAGAGCTGTAGTCCAGGGTTTCCCAACATTTTGGAAACGCGGTACATAACTATATATATATATATATATATATATATATATATATATATATATATATATATATATATATATATATAAGTAAAATATATATATATACACACCTGTGTGTGTGTTTGTGCGTGTTATAAAATGCTTTGTTTTCAATAACAGGCAGTGGCGTAGTGAGGCAAAGTGAAAAAAAAGTGCCGCCATCAAATCTCTGACAAGCAAAAAAAACGTTATTGCCTCATCAAAAAATTCTCTAACGAGCAAAAAATATAAGAATTCTCGAAAGTGCCGCCCCTAGAGCAAGTGCCTGGGGGCGCTTCGCCCCTGCCCCCTCGCTACGCCACTGATAACAGTAGGCCTACTGATTACAGCAGTGTTTCCCAAACTGTGGGTCACGACACCAAAAAGTGGGTCGCAGAGCCGAGTCTTATAGGTCGCGAGGAAGCGCGGAATTAGATTCAAAGCTGTCATTTTCTAACCAATACCACAATGTCACAGGCCTTGAAAGTTGCAAGTAAGCTCAGTGTTTTAAGAAATCTATGTGCCTGCAATCCTCCATACTAGCCTTATATTAAAATGATTGTTTTATCCAATTTTAGTGTTAACAATAAGTTTGCAGGGTCGTGGCATTTTACAAAGTCGCCGAAGACAGTCGGTACAGTTCCAAAAAGTTAATTAAGGAACCTCTAGCCCATAGTACTTTTATAAATTAATCTTATTTTGCAAGCGTATTCCGACCATTTTGCTCTGAAACTCCACTAACAATAGAGTATCTTATGGATAACCCGCTGACACCTAGCGGTTAAGCGATTTTGCCATACTCATAAGATTTTCAGACGCGTAAAAAAGGTATGTTCCTGGCAACATTTTAAAAGATAATTTTCAAGAAATTTCAAAATCCATTTCTCCTTGTCTTATTTTGCAAAATATAAATAATTCTGTCTAATATAGTTGTGTCATATTTTCATTCGAATTGAATCAGAGTTTTTGTTTTGCCATTTATTCAAAACTCAGAAGGTTCTTTTCAAATAACGTTCGCCAGATGACCTAATGCATTTTTTGGATATTATCTGCTATGATTAGGGTCGTGGTACGCTACAAAAAGTACAAAACCCCTGAAGTGGATCATGTTTCCAAAGTGTTTGTGAACCCTGGACTACAGCACATCTACAGAGCTTGATACACATGTCAGCTCAGTTGACCAAAGTGTTGCATTCGTCTCTCATAAAAATTTCAAATGTTTTTTTTTCTAAATAAAAACCTTGTGATTCTTTGACAAAACAAGTGATCTTTTCTAAAAGTAGGTTGAATGGTAACTTATCAGGGTCAGCAGGTAAGAAATCAATTGCTTTTCTCAGGTGTGGTCAAGCAGGCCTATTCCACGACCTTAAGGCCTATTCCACGACCTTAACAGAGTCAAAGTGTACCTTAGGAACTGCATGATTACATAGCCACAAATCAACAAATCTCAAATTAGTGTACAATAATTTATAAATGTGTGGATATTAGCAACATTATATCCCGATATGTCTCTGTGTGTGTGTGTGTGTGTGTGTGTGTGTGTGTGTGTGCATATAGTTTTACTAAGTCAATTAACTGAATATATTCATTTAGCTCATTTTAATTATGCAAATACAATGTCCAATGTTACACAATTACAACCCAACAGTAATGTTTTGTATGTAATGTAATGTAATGTAAACAGTGTGAAATTACTAGATTATATTTTTATTTAGCAAACATGTTAAATGCTCCACACTTGACCACACCACTTGTTTTCTGTCAAGGAATGTGCACGTGACTGAGCATATAAAAATATGGTAGTTTCTGGTAGAACAGCTAAAGAGATACAGCTGTAGATAAACTGTAGAAACAGAACATCCAGCATGTTTTAATTGATCTCGAGGCCAAGAAAGATAACCACCAGTGGCGGTTCCAGGAATTCTTAGTGGGGGGGGGGGATTATAGGAAGTTGGTGGGGGGATGCAAAGTGAAGAAGAAAAGAAAGAAAAGAGAGAAAACAGGTCATTGTTAGTGTTTTACCCACTAAATGTTAATAAACCTTGCCAAAAAGGCTGACAAGCAAAAAAGAAGGTCGTTTGCAGTACTTTTTACTAATTTGTTTTAAAAACTCACCGGAAAATAGGTTGACAAACAATAAAAGGTCATCCGGAACCCCGGCTGGGGGATGCATCCCCAGTCATCAACATGGTGGAACCGCCACTGATCACCACAAACAAGTACAAAATCTGTACATCCACTGATGCTGCTAACTTGAAATTTCACAACCGACCAGGGCGCGATTTGTAGGGGAGGGAAGGGGGAATTCCCCCTCCACTGCCCAACTGCATCCCCCTACTGCTGCATCCCCCCACCACTACATCCCCCACTGCTACACTTCCCCAGCAACTACATCCCTCCCAAGCTCAACATATCCCCCCCACTGCTCCAGGTCACAAATCGCACCCTGCAACCGTCAACACAAGTGGAAAGTCCACCCACCTATCCCCATTGCACAAGATCAACATTCAGCAAAGACTCGGGATCAGGAGGCAAGATAGACACGGGCAGATTAGTTAACCCCTTCAGTACCGACGGGATCAAATAGCTGCGAAGGCTCACGGCAGATTCTTCTTCTTTGCCACGTGCGTCGTTTCTTACGGATTGGTCATCCGGATTTTCCGGCACGGGCCTTTTTCTTCCGTTCAACCACTCCGCCAGATGCTTACCCGGATCGGTGGTAAGAACGGGCGGTAGTTTGCGCCTCTTCGACTCTTGCTGAGTGGCAACTGGAAGAGAAATTTAGGCTACCATGATTACAGGGATATTTGTTACACCTCTAACACCCCCCAATTTGAGTCTGCACACCCCTACATTTCCTAATCTAACAATGGTATGTACCCTAAATAGCCCCGAACACCCCCAATATTTTACCGACCCCCATCCAAATTCAACCCCCCACAGAAACGGCCTAGATTAAACCCTGTGATTAATGACTAAAGAATAAAGATAGACAACAAATGGCACCACTCCTTGAAGTCATCCAAGCAGTGTGTAATCTAGACTCTGGACTCCGGGGAGAGGGGAACTAACAAGGCCGGGGTAGTCAGCTAGGGGGCTGCTGTTAGTTGATGTAATATGCCAAAATTTCTGGGGGGAATCTGAAATTTCTGGGAGAAAAAGGGAAATTTCCCCCGGGAAACGGCCTAGATTAAACCCTGCATTCAAGCAGTGCAAAATTCCCATGGCGGCGTAAGTAATAAGACAAATCGCATTGCATCCACCGATGCACACACAAACCGAGTGTTTTCAAGCGTTCTCTGTCTTCTGGTGTGAGGTGCGAATATTTGCAGGCACCACCAAATCTACAATCTCCTAAACAGAGGTAATCAAACCAACAATTACAGGTATAAGCAATAAGTAAGTATGAAAAATGAAAGCACATTAGTCATCGTACTCTTAAAACGTCACACTATATCTCTTTATGATACAGTGACAATTCACAACACCAACAAATGCAATAAATAGATGATTTTCTATGTGAGGCTGAATTCAAGCAGAAATACACGGCAAATTTCAAGGAGAATCTCATAGTCACAATTTGTTTACTAAAATATGAAATCAAGAGAAACCCATATCACAATTCCTCAGCTAAAATTTAAAAATCTATATCAGTAACACTTTACTTTCAGAGACAAGTGAAAATTGATTAAAAGCTAATACATTTTAAATGGAAAAATTGAAATAATTTTTAGAAAAAGATATTAATGGCTTATTTCCAACAGAACATCATACCAATTACATACATAGGTACCATACATCAAATGCTCACATTAAACATTCATTAGAGCACAGAAAAAAAGAGCAAAGAGTCCAATGATATAAGTTATTATGATCGTTGTAATCGTTATAACATTGGAAAGTACCGGTAGATACCAAAAGAGAACACAGTACCCGTAGATAGGTATCTCTAAGTAAAGTACTGTATGTCAATATCAATAGAAAATGACAGAGGTACAGTGTAAACATCTCGACATCACCAAGTCAACAGGTTAATCTTATAACTAATCATTCAATGACAATATTTAGGATATGCAGAAGGATACTGAAATAATACCGCTCTGATGAAACTGTCGACATGGTCTTTTACTAGCATCATTGGATAGAATAACCTGAGGATCTGAAATAATACAAGCTAAATGTATTAATTCACAAACATAACATCTTCAAAACCAGCAGCATGGGAAAAACCCATCGGTAGAAATCATGAAGAGCCAAGCATTTTACACACAGACTGCTCTTAACCCTCACACCAATATGCGGTGGCCAAACTTCGGGTTCTCAAATTTATCTGACAAAATTTGTTCAAGTACTTTTAGTTATCTGCAGGGGGTTCATTTATACACATTTTGACATATTTTGCTATCGTCTTGCTCCAAGGATTAACTAAACTGTGACCATTTTACCAAAGGTACCAGAGGATGAAATTATCTTCCTTGGACAAAATTGTTAGGAAAATCGCTTAACCCTTGGTTACCAACCAAGCCAGATCGCTAAATGGCAACTAAATACTCCTGAATAATGGTCAACTGTGTCAGACTTTAAATTCACACACTCAGTGGCTATTCTAGATATTATTATTATTATTATTATTATTATTATTATTATTATTATTATTATTATTATTATTATTATTATTATGAGGCGCGTATTAGGACAGACCCTGCAGAGATTCGTAATGCAGCTTCTTTAGGGCACGATGTTGAACGCCGTTCAGATGATTTCGCCGATTGGACACATTATCGGCGAACGACTTGTCGCAAAAATCGCAATAATATCGTCTTCCCATCGAATAAAAACTATCTCTTCATTCAAATATTATTATTTTAAAATTAATTCAAAAAACTACTAATTGCAAACAGACTGCTGGTGCTGCCGCTGGTATATTTGTAAAACATGATGTGCACTGCGCAGATACGACGATAAGTAATCTAATAAGTAAGTAAAATCTCATGATTTCTATAGCGGTCTCTATAGCAGCACCGCAGTGGCTCCTTATTCCTATGCATTTAATCTTAGTATGAACTTCTATGAAGTAGCTATGGCCAAAAGTGGGGGTCATTTATGCAGGGTCATTTAATTAATTTTCTGTCGCAGACACCTTTGTTTCGCACCAACATGAATTAATTATTCATTTGAGAAACTCCGCTTAACCGTAAGGTTAAAACGAGGCTACCGTAGCATAGGGGAGCGAAAATCCGACTGCAGATAAATTTCTTCTGGCAAATATTGAATAGTTATGTTGTTTAACCTTTTAGTAGTAGTAGACTTTTTAGCGCCATTGTAGTAGTACATCTGTACCAGTCGATGGTCGCTTAACGTCTAAGGCCCTTGGCTGTTGTTGCTTTTGTTGTTGCCGTTGTTATTGTTGTGTTCACTGTTATCACACTTTAATATTTAAATATTCTACGCGAGTTTAACAGTTTATTTCTTTGTACTGGTTGGTTCTGTGATTTGATTTTATGTAACAAAGACACCTTTGTTTGGCGACGAACGTAAATTATATATCTGAGAAACGCCACTTAACCACTAGGTCAATTTTTCATAGTAACAAAAGCAAAGCTGGTTAGAATACATGTAGAGCGCAAAATGCCACAACAGATAAATTTCTGCTGGTAAAGAGAAGATAGTGTCGAATCTTTTAAATGCCCAAAGGAACAGTTTCGTTAGGAAATCTACCGATCTATCGATAATTGTGAAATCATCCTGTTCTCTGACATCCATTAGGAAAAATCTAAAGACTTATTTGTTTAGAAAATCTTATTCTTTTCTGCCTTAGATGGTTCTTCCATTAATTTTTTGATACTGTTATTCTTATTTATATTGGACACTGTACTGTGCCCTTCCTCCTGACATTTTGGTAATATGGCGCATAAGAAATAATTGTCAGTTTTAATAATAATAATAATAATAATAATAATAATAATAATAATAATAATAATAATAATGGGCGTCTGCAGAAATTTTTCCAGGGGGTGCAAAACAGGGTCTTAATTGTGACAAAAGAAATGAAATTTTTTCCAGGGGGTGCAAAACAAGGTTTTGCTACTCAAATGTTGTCTGGAGACAACGTAATCCCTGCAAAGAGCCGACGTCGGTGGGACCTGTCCGACCAGCCCATTCTGGTCTGCTTCGTCTGCGTCTGCAGCCGACCTTATTACGACGTCGGTAGGCTGCAGACGTACGCGACGTGCGGCCATCCATGCATATAGCATGCATGCAATATATATATATATATATATATATATATATATATATATATATATATCATATAGCATGCATGCATATATATATATATATATATATATATATATATATATATATATAGGCCTTATAATTATATCCAACAAAATAATTATATATATTGATCGTAGGGCCTATATAACCGCGTACATAGGCCTAGGCCTATATATAGCCCTACGCATGCACGCATCCGAAATAAATAAAAATTTAAATAGGCCTATAAATTAATTATATATCCGAATGGGTTATATATTGATCACTTTTCACTTTATAACTGCCTATATAGCGACTGACGGCTATATATATATATATATATATATATATATATATATATATATATATATATATATATATATATATATATATATATAGTCTTCACATTTTCAATTTAAACGCCATATCGATATACACTGTATGCCATTTATAATTAGCAAGCAATCAATGTTTTAAAAACAATCCCTAGATGGCAGCGCGAAATTGTGTGCAGCTTCCTTTCAATCACTTGAGGGCACTAATGTAATGTGGTCACTGCATCCACAATCCACGTACAGTACAGTACAGTACTCCAGTAGCCAAGTAACTACGCTGCATACGCAGCAACACATGCAGGTGCAGTTTATGCCTAAATTGACTTCGAAGGGTGCAGTCATGCAGTGGTCTCTTGGTCACATAAAAATCAAATTTCAGACAGAAAAAGAAGACGACACTCACGACAGCTGGTTTGTATTGGTTTGCGTCTATAATTTTATAGGTCTATCTTTTATAGGCCTACGTTTGTAATGTTGATTTTTTCTCACTTTAACTAGACCTATTTATTGATTATCAGAACAGAATATATTCCATGTGCAATATATTGATACGCTACTATTCCTTCTTTATTCGTTAATGCAATGTTTTGTTTACTGAGCGTTTGAAGACAGCTGTGTTAGTCAATCTAAATTGGCATAGAATATAGCAGTGGCGTCATTTGGGGGGCAGGGGCAGTGGCGGCTCCACCGGGGGGGCCAGAGGAGCCCGTACCCCCCTATTGAGAGCCTGGCGCCCCCCCCCCGTGGCCCCAGTTGGGACCCTATACTTAATGCTACATACATTAAACAACAAATGGTTGGCCCATATGATTAGAAGTTGCCCCCCCCAACGGCCCCCCCACTTGCCAAATCCTAGAGCCGCCACTGGGCAGGAGGCCGTGGCCCCCAAGGAAATGAAAAAATTAATTTATAATGTATTAATGCGCAACAAATTAAAAAAATTGCCAAAAATTTGTCAAAAAATTTATTAAAAAATTGCAAGTTTGCCAACTTTGGCCCAAAAATTTGCCAAAATTTTGCTAAAATTTGCCAAAACATTATCTCGCCCCCAAGAAAAGTGTGAAATGACGCTGCTGCCTCCATGTGATCAGTTTATTGATTTAAAAATTTAGCTCGTGATTTTCATTTCTTCGTTTGGAACTAGAGGCTACATATTTGTGTGAGAAACATTGTCTATGGCGATGTTTAAAGCCTGCTACAGACAGTGTCGTACAGTAGCGGGCAGAGGGGGGCGGGTGGGGCGGTGGCCCCGGGCGCAGACCAGAGGGGGGCGCAAAAATTGACTCGACAATTTTTTGGACCGTCAACACTTTTTTACTACATTTTACTGTTGCTGTTGTGCCATCTAAACTTTCGTTTTTATGATCAAATGTTAAGATTTACATAATCAAAATTTTAAAATAATCGGATCTACAGTATATCTATAGATTTCAGTCACTCGTGAAAATTTGTTTACTTCAGTTCCTTGACATTCAAGCGGTGTCACTAGACAAAGCGAAACAATTAAGCCCACTGCGGTCAGTCTTTGGCCTACCACAGCGGCTGAGCCGGCCATCGAGACATCAGTGCTCAGCGCTAGCAGCTCATTTTGACTGATCGTGTAAACACAGTTCAGTAATTAACGCAGTAGCGGAGCTAGGGTGTCCGGCGCCCGAGGCCAAATACTAATGGCGCCCCCTCAACTTGACGAAACCCCTAAGAAGCCAAAAAGGGCGCCACTCTTCCCATCTTGGCGCCCCTGCATTCTTTATTCAACTTCGCGAACACCCTGACAAGCAAAAAGGTCATCGCCCGTAGCAAGCGGAACTCCTTACCTTAAACCAATTTTGGCGTCCCCCACCTCGGCCCACGGGGACATCTGCACCCCGTACCCCTAGATCCGCCTCTGAATTAAAGTTTCTACTGTACTGTAGGCCTATAGCCTATCTGTCATCTCTTTCGTTTTCATACGGTCCATTCTAATTTTTGTGGAGTCAGTTATAGTGTTCAAGTTTCAATTTCCAAAGGTTAATTCTCCCCTTTAGAATTCTAAACGAATAGCTTTAACATCAGTTTGTTTTAGTGATAGCCAGCACCACCCCTGGAAGAGGTGTAGGGGGCAGAGGTGTCATGTTAATAGCCGAATACCGTATAAACAAACCGCTGTCGACCAAAGTCAAATATTTACGTTATAATCCAGTTAAATCGAAGCGCAAGGCACCCGATGTAGCTAGATTTCGAAATGAGCGAGTTCGATGTATCAGTGCACATGTCTCTTTTGTATCTATTAACATTATTTTGGAAGGGACCGGCGCCTAAACTTATATGTAACCAGGATTTTATATATATATATATATATATATATATATATATATTATATATATATATATATATATATATATATATATATATATTTATATACAGGGTGTAAAAGTGAAAAGGGCACCCTTTTATGATATTTAATATCCCGGCTGTGTCTATAGCGATTTCAATGAAATTAATAGGCCATATACCTGGGAATGTTTTTGATGCAAATGCCAAATTTCATGTTGATATCTTTAGTTTTTACAGAAATATGGCCAAAAAACTAAAGAGACCCACATTTTGAAATTGACATTGGAATATAACGTCATAATAAAGTGATCAAAAAATAATTTATTTATTTATTTGGCCCTGAAAAGGGCCGTTTTAAAGGGGATTTCAGATGATTTTCTACGGGAGCAGGTGCTCAAAATGCCCCCTCAGCCTTCACACATGCCGACAAGCGCTTCTTCACTGACAGTATCGACTTCTTGATCTGGTTCTCAGGCAAACTCTCCCAGATATTCTTCAGCACCGTCTTCAACTCCGTGATGTTCTGTGGCTTAGGCTGATACTTTTGATATCTGTCGAGCATGATTCCCCAGACGTGGAAGTCAATTGGATTGATATCTGGGGAGTTGGGTGACCAGTCATCTTTTTTGATGAAATCTGGACAATTTTGCTCCAGAAAATCCTGGGTCCTGAGAGCAGAGTGGACAGGTGTTCCGTCTTATGGAATATAAAATCTTCTCCAAGCAAATCAAGACAGTCCTGCAGCCAATCATAATGCTGCTGTGTTTATCTGTTGGCCGTAAGTAACCCTTCACCTTGTCTGGTGCGGTGACAACGACGCTATTTTAGACTTTAAAATGATACATTTTATTATGACGTTATATTCCGTTGTCAATTTCAAAATTTGGGTATCTTTAGTGTTTTGACCATATTTCAGCAAATACTAAAGATATCAGCATGAAATTTGGCAATTACATCCCAAACATTCCCAGGTATATGGTCTGTAAATTTCATTTAAATCGCTCTATACGCGGCCGAGATATTAAATATCATAAAGGGGTGCCCTTTTCACTTTTACACCCTGTATATATATATATATATATATATATATATATATATATATATATATATATATATATATATATATAGGCCCAAGAGGTAGGATTCTACTGAAACTCAAACTGTTAAGAAAATATATCCGACAAAGATTCAGAATAAGCCCATAAATCTGTTTAAAAACTAATATAACATCTAGTATCTACTATCTAAGTTTCGGAAAGCTTCGCTATTCTATTTCTGGTGACTCATAGGGCTATATGCATGCTTTTGAATTAAATTTAGTTCTAACGCAGGCCTGTGGTTTGTAATTATTTTTATAAATATATTATGAATACTAAGTTTACAGACGATGGACGATATGTCTGAAACGACAGAAGTGCGACCGAGTGGGGGCCTAGGATGACCAGGTGTCCCGGATTGGCCGGGACAGTCCCGGAATCGAATAAAATGTCCCACGTCCCGGACAGGTCCTTTCCGGGACAATGAGACGTCCCGGAATTGGTTTTTCCATAATTAAATACCTATAATTTTGCTATTTTATTTTGCAACCATCAGAATTTAATATAGGCCTAACAGCCAACAAACTTAGGCTACAGCGCCACTGTATCTTCTGTAAATTTTGTATGCATACACTACAGTATATATAGGCCTATAGGTAAATTTATTTATGTAAATTCTATTCATTTGGTTGACGATGATTGGTTCCTTTTGAGCGGGTGCTTATGATATAATAATAATTGTATGGTTAATATTGATGCATTACCATAACTTGGTTTTAAAGTGGTTTAGAAGGAACATTAGAAGGAATGACAAAGCTTTGTTCGTTTACAGCCTAGAAACTGGGCCTCCGAGACGTCAACCAGCACGAAACGCGCGTTGACGCCATTGTTCAATGGATCTGATAGTCTAATTCTGATGAGTGAATAGACTATTCGGTGCAGCCCTATTATTATTATTATTATTATTATTATTATTATTATTATTATTATTATTATTATTATTATTATTAGGGTGACAACTTATATAGCGCTATCTTACAGTTCAGGCAGTAGGCGAGAGGAATTTACAGAAAAGTTCCATAAGATGTACTAAAAAGGTGTGTTTTCAGTTTTTGAGGAAAACGGTCTGGGAGATTTCTGACCTGACATCTACCGGGAGGGAATTCCACGCTATGGGATTACCTCTAATTGAAAGGGGTCTGTCCCCGAACTTAGCGGTCTTAGCTGGGGGGGGGGGGGGACCACGAGTCTTATTCCTTGGTCAGATCTTAAGTTCAAACGACCTGTCCCCGACCCTGCCTTATGCACCAGCTTAGCTAAGTAGTCTGGGCAGGTCAAGTAATAATAATAATAATTACTAAATATCATCATGTTCTCTGTCCTGGGACAGGTTTTACTAATAATAATAATAATAATAATAATAATAATAATAATAATAATAATAATAATATAAAATAATAATAATTAATAAATATAGGCCTATACTAATATAGAAATATAATAATAACAACTCATAATCTATATCCCCTAATTCGCTTTTAGTTGTAAAGTAGTAACTAAAATTATTACATGCAAGCTGACTTGTCTGAAATAAATGCAGGACATTGCTTTGTTCGTTTACAGCCTAGAAAGACGTCAACCAGCACGTTGACGCCATTGTTCGATGGATCTGATAATTCTGATGAGTGAACGTCGAGTCCTTTGATACAATAACGCTGCATCAAATCAATATCAAAACGTCGATACTGGAATACTGTAGTCGGTCATTACTCCAGCAGGAGGATTGAGATGTGAAACTGTACAAGGAATTTGAGAAATTGGAATATCGCTTAAACTAAACTAATTATTGATTACATAAAAACATGTGTAACAGATTCTATACATGGCGATCGATGTCTGCTTCATTCAAGAAATATGCTATTTGAAACATTAATTTCTGACACTGGAGAGTTTAAATTGATGGCTTTTAATGGAGCAGGACAGGCACAGCTAGAGATCGATTATAATCTCAGTAATTAAACGATATAGGCCCTAGGTCCGGTATGAATGCCAGTCGCCATATTTGGAAATGGCCGGTGCAATATAAAGTATTACATTGCTCCAAACGACATTGTTGTAATGTGAGAAATAAATTGATTGATTGATTGACATTGTTTACGAAAAATGTGCATTTCATGATTTATTGTTTCTCTCTTATTGTATTAAGTGGTGCTGCGTCTGCTGCCATCTGGCGAATGTCCAATACTGCACTGACTGGACTTGCATTCGTCAGATGGCAACAGCCACCGCATCCCACGCTTAATTCATCGCGGTGTACCGCTAGAGCTGCTCGAAAACTTGACATATGCATATGTTGCATGACAGAGATTTATATATATTAATTCTTTAGTATATGTGACTATCTGCATGATTTTCTTTGCCACGCACTGGCTCGATCGATCACTGCCTGTTGAGTTGATAAAATTAATATCGATAATCCCTGCATGGATGCATGGGATTGAACATGTTACTTCTGTGCCTGACAAAATGTCCGCGGACAAAATGTCCGTGGAAAAAATGTCATGGAGACAAAATGTCAGCGGACAAATGTCACGGTTTAGGGTTACGGTGGCATTTTGTCCGCTGACAATTTGTCCCCATGACATTTTGTCCGCTGACATTTTGTCCTAGCAGGCTAGCACCGTTACTTCTAGTAAACCCCTATATATGCTATAGGCCTAGCTAGGCTAATTAATTAGACTATACCTATAGGCATAATAGGCATATATATAGGCCATGCAGATCCATTTAACGACGAAATTGAGGTCGCACAGACGTCGCAACTACGTCTGAGACAGACGTCGTATGACGACGTCGTCAGGACGTCTTCTGGAGTTCACGTTTCTACGTCTGCACGACGTCCGCGCGAGACGTCGGCGGGCCGAGTTCACGACGTCGTGAGGCGGTCGCCAAGACGTCGTTTTCTTTGCAGGGATAGACTCATAGGGGGATTTATCTTGGTAGCATATTATTATTATTATTATTATTATCATGGGCGTCCGGAGGGGGGTGCAAGGGATGCAAGCGCATCCCCCTGTAAAAATTGTGGAGTTATAAAAAAAGTAAAATTACTTGTTTCTTTTGTCAGTAGTCAGAAAATGGTTAGCCGGCATGGATTTACAAAGAGACGGTCATGCCTGACCAACTTGTTAGACTTTCTGGATGAGGTTTATGATAACCTATATGAGGGCAAGGCAGTAGACATACAGATGTATTTAGATTTTGCCAAAGCTTTTGATAAAGTACCCCATACACGGTTGACTGCCAAATTGAGTGTGGAATACAAGGAAATATTCTCAGTCAAATGGATTCAAAATTGGTTGAAGGGAAGATAAGGAGAGAGAGAGAGAGAGAGAGAGAGAGAGAGAGAGAGAGAGAATGGGACACTATAGCAGCACAAGAGGCCACAAATGCAAATTGTTCAAGAGTGTGTGGGACCCAAAAAGACACATTTTCTAGTGCAAGGTCTGTGGACAAATGGAACAGATTGGACAAAATGGCAGCAACAGTAGAAACAGTAAACTGATTCAAAGGTTATCTGGGAAAGGTAGGTTACTGACCGTAGGGAGTTGAGTTACTATGGTGGTGTTCACACAGGCTAACTTAGCCTCCTTAAATCACCTTAGATCACATTATTATTATTATTATTATATGGTTGGTTATTTAAAGATTTGTAAAGCCACACATCAAATTTTTTGACCCCCTGCCACAGGTGCCAAACACCCTAGATATGCCCTTGCTAGGTCATGATCAGTAACAATAATAAGTATTCATTAAAAAATCTAAAAACAATAAGACTTCTTCTCTGTGTCTAATCCTCCATCTTCTAGTATATTTACAGTGATGACACAGATATTAAAAAAATAACGAAAGAAATAAACGATTCCAGCTAGTGTAGAATAACCCAAAAAACTCCCCTCAGAACAGCATTAACAAACCTTTAATGCAAGACATTGGGATCAGACGAGTTTCATAATTGGCAGGTAACGTTCATAACTGTTAACCCCTTAACTGGGCAACTATTTGTAACTCAATTTAAAATGGATGAGCGTTACTCGGGGCGCCCAGTTAACGGGTTAACACTTCTGTACGACACCTCAATATCAGAGAAGAGCAAAATTGCCCGACAAGGGTTCATGTACGTATACTAATGAACTTCTTATAGATCAAACTTTACCGCATGAACATGAACACAAGTATCAGTAACAGGGCTGGAAAACCTAGGTGTTTCTAGAAATGCAAAGCAGGTTTTTAGGTTTTAATGTTTGGCATACGTGTCAACATCCATAGCCCCTCTATATTTATGTCACATGTCAACACCCGTAGACTACGGTATATTGTTAATATAATATGAATACATCTATATTGTTGGCAAGTGATTCTACTGTCTGCAGAATAACACACTTTTAGAGCATTCAAGATGGGATTTTTTTCACTTTTCAACTTAAAAAATCTTCAAAAAAACCTAAAATTATACCTTTTTGAAATATCTAGGTTTCTTAAAACCACATTTTCCAGCCCTGATCAGTAATAGATACTCGATTTCAAATAGCTATTAAATAAGAACCGTCCAGTTGCTTGAAATTTACTAGCATCCACCACGCCCCCAGATATAACATGGATGCAATTACAGTAACAGAGAAATAAGACATGGGCTTGGAGAGGCGGCAGCCCAACAATCCCGATTTGGCTCGGATCACGTATTCGGATAACGTATCTGATAATTGGATTGTCCCATTTGGTAACTTCTATGAAGCTTGAAAGACTTCAAAAGCTTGCTAAAAAATCGGCCTAAATTTTATCAATTTCATTAGCAACGGCCGATAAAACGCGCCGAAAATCCATGCAAAGCAATAAAATCGTCAACAATTTGTACAAGAGAATCCCAAGAAAAAAGTCCCAGCGAACAATCTTCAAATAATTATTCAAAGTTCTAAAAATAAAATTTACATAGCAGAACTTTGTTATAACGCGTACTTTATAGGTCTGTAAAATCCAGTGCGTCCCATCCGAGGCACGTTATACCCAATACCATCCAATACGGCAGCACATCACATGGCACCGTACAACGCGGTATCCTATAACCAGGTACATGCTATAACGAGGTTCTACTGTACTCTCAATTCCATGTCAATAATAAAACAGTTAAAGTCAACGATATTAAGTTAACTCCTAGCAATGTAAATTTCACCATAAATCACATAATCCAACCACGACATTAACCCGGTTGACTGCATTGCGCCAATGAAAATAAGAGGCCATGCTGTATGCAGTGTTTAATCTAGACTCTGGACTCCGGGGGGGCTGACAAAGCTGGGGAAGTCAGCTAGGGGCTGCTGTTATTTAATGTAGTATGTGAAATTTCTGGAGGGATTTGAGATTTCCGAGGGGGAGGAAGGGCAATTCCCCCCTCCCCTGGAAACGGCCTAGATTAAACCTTGGTTGTCAGCAAGTTTTAAGTTCATAGTGATTGCTATATCAGTAATTTCATATAATATACTAGCATTACCATCATGACTATAAAATCTACATGTGTTAACACCAACTTTTAATAACACAATACATCCAAATGCATTAGTCATAGACAGATGGTCAGAATGTCTTAGAAATAATTTGCCAATATTAATAAACCAGAACACAAAAACAAGCCCCCCCCCCCCGACAAACATCGACGATTTCTTAACCTAACAAATGTAAAACTTTTACTCGATCGAGAAACAAAAACACGACCAAACTGCATCAAGAGTAAAACCCAAGGAAACAAGAATCATTACTCAACACGCACGCACACACACGCACGCATGCAATCACCAAGCTTGTAGAAATCAAATGCTAAAACTTACCAAACAACAACACATCATGATAATGTATCACCGACACCTGAGTATCCAAATTCGCGGGTCACTCCACTGCATAATACCTTCTTCCAACTAGCAACGTTCGCAAATTCCAACCGCACAGTCAATAATACACACTTGCATTGGCAAAAAACACGCCCACAAATCTTGGCTTTGCCAAGACCCAAAAGATCCTAGGAGCCATTATGCAGTTCAGAAATGTCTCCACAGTTTCTCGACGCAACTGTGCAACTGTCAAACGATATTTTCATTCCGAGTGATTTATCTACACCGGGACATTTCGTCCCGATCGAGAAAGCCATCTGCGGCGAGTAGAATCAACGAACCACCACCACCACCGCGACACCTAATTCAGCGAGCCGCGACACCCGACGGCGCCACAGAGGCAGCGGATCTTGTCCTCCTCCAGCGGAAACTTGTAGTCGTAGGTTATTTCTTCCCGCACTCCGATGTCTCGTTTAGAATAGATGACGATTTTCTTCAGCGATTCAACGGTCACGATTTTTGCACAGCAGTTGGGCTGAAATTCAATTAAACATAGCGGTTTAAATTGTGAGGCTATATTACCTGACAATAAAAGTTGGGGGTGTCCTTCTCCATTGGGGAGGGGGGGTACTGAGCTAATTAGTATGCATTTTGTATACATACCATTGTCGCTTTACCAATTTTTTTTTTTTTTTTGGGGTTGTCAGACCTCAAATTGGGGGTTGGTTGGTTTAGGGGTGTAAAAATATCCCTGGTTTAGATCGATATGCAAAAATGCGTATTTTACTTACAATCGGTTCTTTTACAGTTTAAAAAGAACGAGCTAAATTGTATATAAATATACCATGCATTGTTATTCTACTAATATCTATAGTATGCTTTTTACGACAAAACAGATGTGAAATGAGTTCCCAAACCCTATTTTCCTATAAAAAAAACACTGCGTGGTAGTAATAAGTAGAGACTCTTTTAAAGGTGTCTGAGTGATGTCATAGATTTTAAGTATATAAAGTATACACCAAAACAGGTTTCTGAGAAAACAGGTTTCTGAGCGATTTTTCAGATAAAGTTCTATAGAGATATCCAGATATATTAGATTTAAGACTTAACGTTATTTGTAAGCACAGATTTGAAATTGACTGCATTAAGAGATTTTCATATAAAATCAACTCAAAAAACTTTTACAATAACTGACCATTACTGGCCAGTCAACATATTGCATTTTACCCAAACATTCAAACTGGTTTTCTTACCGTTAATTCAACAGATTCCATAACAATAGGTAAGTAACCTATGGTATCATTACTAAGCAAATAATTCTGCATACTAAGAGCAATGTTTTACTGTAATCAAACATTTCTAATATGTAATAAATAATAATAATAATAATAATAATAATAATAATAATAATACTAATAACAAAGAACTGATTATGTGGCATATCATACCCAGTATAGCTAGGACACCAACAACTTAAAGACAAGATTTGATGAATTAAAGTATTAACAATATAAATTAAAACCACAGGTGCCCACAGAAATTTTTCCAGGAGGGGCAAAACACATTTTAACACAATGGTCACGGGTAATATTTTAACAAGGTTTTCATATTTCAATGTGAAATATCGGTATTTTGCATTTGCCGGGGCGGTGGGGGGAGAGTACCCCCTCTTGCCATAATGTGCGAGTGCCCATAATTGAAACCTATAATGTAGCAAAATCCAACGTTCAAATCTTGAACGTCATCGAAATCGTGTTACATACGCTGCACGAATGGTTGATGAACCGCGCCAGGTTTCCGTATTTCGTCGCGTCGACGATCGCGTCCCCGTCGACCCGGAATAAATAGCTGCTGCCGATGCCAAGCGCCTCGTACCGCTTCTCCCGCAGGTCAGCCACCGACTGTCGGATGACCTGACCCACATATTCGATCACCATCTCCCCCTCCTGGATTGGCTCGAGGGCGAAGAGGCCCCAGTCGTGAATACTGCTCCTCGCAAACTTCAATTGTTTTTTGCGGAACTAAAACAGCACGTCAATACATCGATGAATTGGTCGCTATTCTAGTGTTGACACTTAACCCCTTAACTGGGGACCCCGGATATATCCGTCCATTTTACACTGAGCTACAGTTAAATAACCAGTTAAGGGGTTAAAAGAACAAGACAAACTCCTAAAGTGTAAGAACTAAGATAACCACTGGGAAAACAATATAACCGCTGTAAATATAATCGCTGTACAGAAGGCCAACAATATAACCACTGCACCCAAAGCCAACAATATAACCACAGTGTCCAAGGCCAACATTTTAACCACTGCATTGAGGCAAATAATAAAATCACTGCTCCCAAGGTCAACAATGCAATCACTACTCCCAAAACCTACAATATAACCACTGCATTGAGGCCAACAATGCAATCACTACTCCCATGGCCAACAATATAACCACTGCACCAAAGGCCAACAATATAACCACTTCATCGAGGCCAACAATATAACCACTGCATCAAGGCCAATATAACCACTGCATCGAGGCCAACAATATAACCACTGCTCCCAAGGCCAACATTATAAGCACTGTATTTGTACTTCTTTTTTTACTTAAGTCACAATTCAGTGCTTTAGAAATTTTGAAATGTCTATGTTTTTCTGGGGTTTTCAAGTGGCTACATCTCCTACTTACAATTTGAATTATCTAGTGTTTTTTCATGATTTTTCTTCCACAAGAAGCCCCATGCAACAAAGGTTGCTGGCCAAAATCTGCAAAATGAACTGCCTCTTTCCCATTTCTTCACAGAGGCACTATTCAAACTTTTCAAAACACCCCGAAACTTAGCACAGATCCTGTTCCAAAGGCCAACAAAATATAACCACTGCACCCAAGGCCAGCCTTATTCATTTCCAGCAATACATAACCACCAATACATAACCACCGTACTCAAGCTTCCGGCACACAGATCGAGGCTTTCAAAAATTCCGATCAACTTGAATTTATGCAAATAGAAATTTGAAACAGCGGCAGCATCTCACTTTCAACTGATTGAATTTTAAGAGGTCCCCGACGTCCTCCCCGAGCGACCCGAGCACGCTCTGCCACCGTCTGCTCTCCGACCGCGCCTCCCTCGACATCTGCACCTTCTTCTTCGTCTGGCTGGCCGGGTCCAGTTCGAACGACTGCTCGTTCTCCTGCGACTGGTTTACCCCGCGGGCGTGGCACAGGTAACCCCGTTTCTCCTGGTGGCTGATTTTATAATACCCCTCGGTACGTGCGCTCCCTATACAAAAGTGCACACACACACACATACACACTTTATGAAGTCACATGACTAAACATGAAGTAATAACGCACTGAATAACACTTAGAAAGACAGGTAATGATGCACCTGAATACAGGAATACACTGTTCAATTTATCAAAGTGAATACCAAAGAATTCATTCTATAAACAGTATGCTTACAAGCTATTGTTTTGCATTGGTTATTATATAACAATATCATAAAACATCAGCCTAGTTGTGTGTAAAAGCATAGAAAACAGATCAAATAAATTACATTTATAAGTTTCATTTACTGAAATGTCAATTTTACCAACAAACAGATACAATGCACACACAGTATTAAATCCAGCTGCTAATGAACTAATGATATAACAGCTATCATTAATCTTATATATAATACACACACACACACACACACACAGGGTGGCACAAAAAAACTGGACTAGTCACATTTAGGGTTGCATTTAATATACCATATACCGGTAGTCTGGTTTTTTTGCGCCACCCTATATATGTATACCGGTACATGATGTGTATAACTGTATATATATATATATATATATATATATATATATATATATATATAATGTTTTTAAAAATAAAAATTGGTTAAAAACTATTCTGACAAGTTAATGAAACAGCATTATGTGCCAGGTTAACCCTTTGACCTCACAATCCATATAACCAAGAGGTCATAAGTCAAAATATATCGGCCTAATGGAGTGAAATGGTTAAGTGCCCCTAAAGTCTATTTACCCGAGAGGGGCCCTGGAAACGTTTCATGCTGTTACACAGCCACTGCGACCCTGATCAAACAAGTATGCGCTGATCGAACAAGTATGCACTGATCAGACAAGTATGCACTGATCAAACAAGTATGCACTGATCAGACAAGTACGCACTGATCGAACAAGTATGCACTGATCAGACAAGTACGCGCAGATCAGACAAGTACTCACTGATCAAACATGTATGCACTGATCAGACAAGTACGCACTGGTCAAACAAGTACACACTGATCAGACAAGTACGCACTGATCAAACAAGTATGCACTGATCAAACAAGTATGCACTTGTGTTGCAGTGACAAAGAATGTTTCCATTAACTTCACAACAATCCACATAATGACCTCTAAAAGACAGACTCACCAGTTATATGTCTGGATATGAGGCCGTCAAATGTACGATGGCTGAACTTCCGTTTCTTTGTCGGCGGCGGCAGCAAGGTCGATGGATCGGGGGCGTAGGTCGGCAGGTGGTCGACCCAGTGCGTGTCGTTCAGCCAATAGGCGTTGACACTGTCGTCCTGCAACAGTTCCTCGTAACGGCGTTTCAGGAAGAGCACGTCCTCCTGATCGATTCCCTGGATGAGAAAGTCAAAGGCGGTTTCGAGCTCCTGCTGGTGACTTCTCGGGGGGAAGTGAGGCTGGGGCGGGGCGGGCAGGTAGGGGAAGAGGCTGGCGAGCTCCCGCGACCCGGACACGTTGGTCATGTCGGCGAAGAACTGCGTCTTCTGAGGCCTGGGCTTTGGCGGTTTCGACCGGTGGTGCTTCGGCTCCTCGGCGGCGCTGAAATCGGACGGCGGCGCCGGGCCGAGATGGTCCGGCGCGTGGAATGGAACTACGACAGACGGTTCGGCAACCGTCGGAGAATCCGTCCGGGAGACGTCGGGCGCCAGGAACCGTCGGCAGTAGTTGTGGTCGATCTCGATGTTCGGAGGCAGGCTGGGGATGAGCACAGGGAGGCTGGACGGCAACGGACCCGCGTCGACATCGTCGGCGACACCGACGACACGAGTCGACTCGCCCGACAGCGACGCAACCGTTCGACGGTCTTTTCGGTGCCGCTTCGACGCCGTCTCGCCCGTCGAGAAGTAGTTGTGCTCCGCAGCCGCGGCGACACCGAGCGGAGAGAGCAACGGCTGGAGCGGTTTCGCGACACTGAGCGATTCCTCCGCCGACCACAGATCCCCGGACGCCGCGGCGTTCGTCACGGAAACGACGTCGACCTCGGCGTCCGATATGCTCGTCGTTTCGATGCGATCGGAGATGTTCAGGACGTCGACGATCGGTTCCTCGTCTGGCGACCTTGGCTCGCCACTTCTGGGCGCGTTTTTCTCGTCGGTCGCAGTTTTGGCGAGCACTTCATCCGCAGATTCGGTTCTCCATTTTGTGGCCAAGATGTCGTTTTCCGTCTCGCTCAGTTCATCAACGTTCACGTCCTCCGAACGTTCGTCTGCCTTCGATTCTGCACGATCTTGGTAAGGCGCTTTTTCCTGATCCGACGCCAGAGGTAGTTTTTCACTTTCGAGATCAATTTTATTGCTAAAACCCACAATAATCAAACAAAACACTACACTGCAGACTTGCACATTTTACATGTCAAGCAAAGTCCTTCCCGAACTCTCAAGGATCGCAGGACGGCGCTGATCTCCGTTTTGAAGGCCCTCAGCCGGGCGACTGGTGCAAGTTACACGACATGGGGCCAGTGTTCTCAAGGAATGTTCCTGTTTACTCTGCGGATTAATCCGCTATTCAGTCTCTATCGCCAACTGGCGAAAGAAAGCCGAGTTAACCTTAGGGCTCCTGTGTGCGTCGAACCCGTGACCTTCTGCCTCATCGTCCAACGTTGTTACCACTTCTACATATTCCACTTCAAATCAGTACTTATATAACTACGTATCACATGCATAAAGATGCACACAGTGTCCACCCTTCAAAGCAAATAGGCCATTTCAGAATCAATACATGGCAGCAGTGCTTCCCAACCTGTGTGCCGCGGTACACAACTGTGCCGCAGCAACGGTAGAAGTGTGCCGTGGCAAAATGTTGGATACTAGTACAATAATAATGGTGCCGTATCAATTGTTAATTAAACGTTGAATTATATCTCTTCAATGAAGTTAAGCATGAAATAGTGATACAGATTTTAAAGAAAATATGTACTTATGAAGAATGTTAGTCAATATTGTACTGTATACTATCCTAGCGTATAATATATAGTACTAGTAAGCCTATACAATGCATCATTTAAAAATGAACTGTGGTCATTTTGGCTGCAGTGTGCCGTTGACTGTATGTTTATTGGATAGTATGCCGTGGCTGGAAAAAGTTTGGGAAATACTGCATGGCAGAGTAATAAGAGGCTCTTAGGTCAAAGGTCAAAGGTTAATGAATCAACAATACCAAAGGCAATAACGTTTCGTGCCCATTGTCAAAAGAAAAAACTCAACTCAAAATAAAAATATTTTACAATAAACCAAAACAGTCTGTCTCACCCAGACGCCGTTGGACTGGACCCGTCCTCAAGACGAAGAGAAGAACTAGATCCTCTCTCCTCTTCCTCTGGATTTTCATCCTCCTCCTCCTCCTCCTCTTCATCCTCCTCTCCATCGGAGAAATTTGCTTCCTCCCTCGTGTTGTCCAGCTCCTCCGCTTCCTCGTCGGAACCTTCGGAGGAGACGGCGTCCGAGACTTCCCCCATCTCCGGCTCCTCTTCGTCCGCATCCTCGGCTGGAAACGAAACAGAAACTGAGCCCGGGAAAATGAATTTCTTGAAACAAAATCGAAGAACGGAGTCAAAGTACAGTAGAACCCCGTTATAACCAGGAAAGACAGAAAAGGATAATACAGAGAAATCGTATTGAATATAATATAATGCGCTACATTTCACAGCCTCGCCAAGTACATCATGAAGAAGTTCTACTGTACACCAGGGCTCTTGTAATCAAAGCAGTGGCAGTTCCAGGATTTCTTGGTGGGGGGGGCAGTGAACTAAATTCCTTGAAACTTGGTGGGGGGAGATGAAAACTGAAGGAAACAAATCTATAAACTTCGCCGGAAAAGGCTGAAAGAAAGGGAATTTTATCCCTAAAATGACTTTACTTTTACCGAAAAATAGGTTGACAAGCAAAAGAAAAAGGTCATTCGTAGTCAGTTTTACTACACTTTTACCACAAAAATAGGTTTCACAAGCAAAAAAAGCTCGGAAGAACGGTGGGGGGATGCATCCCCACTCATCCCCCCACGTGGAACCACCACTGAACCAAAGCAACCGAGGCAGCAGCAAAGAGAGAAAACAACAGTGCAAACAGGGATCGTGAAAAGTGGAAAATTAACCGTCAGATTCCGCCTTCTCTGATTCCGAATCGCTGGAATCCGTGTATATGACTTTCCGCGCCGACTTAACGGCACTGCGCAGAACGCCTTCGCCATCGGATTCAAGCGAGGACTCGTCGGACATCTTGTCCTTTTCCTCGTTTTCTAGACAAACGTATCAATGACATCGCTGGAAACCAGGAAAGAAATCAAACGGCTGAACGTATTGTAATGTAATATAATAGAATTTGTACAGGGTGGCGCAAAAAAAACTGGACTAGTCACATTTAGGTTTTTTGTACGACCCTGTATAGCACCTCTTATATTTCTACTCAGAAGTGCTCTCAGCTTTGGAGTCACTTGTTCAAAAATGTTCCGGAACATACCACCTGCCATCTGTTTAGGGAGTCATACCCCCTGTAAGCGCCCTTGTTTTTGGTTATGCTATGTTTACGGCGCTATATAAATAGTTCAGTATACAATACAATACATTACAATACCAAAGCTTATAGGAACCAACGGAAATGATCGCGCAGTGTCCGAGCATTGCTGGCACGATCCCAAGGTAGTGCGGCAACTACATGTTTCGTGCCGAGTCGTAGCTCCCATCTGGAGAATGTTTTACGCAAAGAAATCACACAAATTTCCAGCGTCGTGGATGATTTACCAGAATCTTCTGGCGTGTGAGGTCCCTTGAAGTTTTCGTCCGCATCCTCTTCATCGACATCGTCTTCTTCTTCGACCGGCGGTGGCGACGGAGGATGGAATTTCTTCTGCAACGTCCAAAATAAAACGGATTTCATTGGAAATAGATGACGGTGTCTTCAGAAGATAGAACCCTGTTGGCCCCGAGAACCTCGAGAAAAGTTCATTTTATGAAAGAAACAAAGCACACAAACAGTGGCGGTTCCAAGTGGGGGATGAGTGGGGATGCATCCCCCCCACCAGACACATTTAGGTTGCATTTAATATAGTCCGTTTTTTTGCATCGTCCTGTACATTACAAGCACCACTAACATGAACCTTGTCATCATCATCATCATCATCATCATCATCATCATCATCATCATCATCATCATCATCATCATCATCATCATCACCACTGTCATTCACATGATAATACATATGCAGATTAAAAAGCTAATACCAAAACCAAAATGAGATAAAAAAATTCAACTCAAAATATAATTCGCAAAACAAAGATCACAGTTTATCAAAGGGTACATCTGTATAATTCCACACAAACAGTCCTTCGAAGGACAGGACACTGACCTTAAAAGAAGGCATTTTTGGCATTGCACCCCTGAGTCCAAGAATGCCACCGACCCCAAAATGGCTCGAATCGGAGTTGTCGAAGAGCGAGGCCAAGGTCGTCGAGGCCGTGTCCGGCGCTCGGAAGGCCATCTGGTGGGACGAACCGGAGGCGGAAGACGGCGTGCTAGGAGCGGCGAATGAGGACGGCCTGGCTTGTCCGGCGGAAAGCCCGAGAAAGCGATCGGCAGGAAAAGAGGCCGTCTTCAAGTTCTGGTTCTACAAAAAAAGCAATTTCAAAGATTCAGTTCCAAACAGAAAAACAAAGAACTTACATACTGTTATTAATATTTATAAAAATATTACCTATTATTGTTGCTGCTGCCTATTTCAACTACCGTACATTATACTTTATAATACATAATAGCTTAACACAACTCATTACATCATAGGATGTAACTCACTGCATCATAGGACGTAACTCACTGCATAATAGGACGTAACTCACTGCATCATAGGACGTAACTCACTGCATCATAGGACGTAACTCACTGCATTATAGGATGTAACTCACTGCATTATAGGACGTAACTCACTGCATTATAGGACGTAACTCACTGCATTATAGGACGTAACTCACTGCATTATAGGACGTAACTCACTGCATTATAGGACGTAACTCACTGCATTATAGGACGTAACTCACTGCATCATAGGACGTAACTCACTGCATTATAGGACGTAACTCACTGCATCATAGGACGTAACTCACTGCATTATAGGACGTAACTCACTGCATTATAGGATGTAACTCACTGCATTATAGGACGTAACTCACTGCATTATAGGACGTAACTCACTGCATTATAGGACGTAACTCACTGCATTATAGGACGTAACTCACTGCATCATAGGACGTAACTCACTGCATCATAGGACGTAACTCACTGCATTATAGGACGTAACTCACTGCATTATAGGACGTAACTCACTGCATTATAGGACGTTACTCACTACATATAGGACGTAACTCATTAGCATTATAGGACGTAACTCACTGCATTATAGGACGTAACTCACTACATATAGGACATAATTCATTGCATTATAGGACGTAACTCATAGCATTATAGGACGTAACTCACTACATATAGGACATAATTCATTGCATTATAGGACGTAACTCATTTCATTATAGGACATAATTCATTGCATTATAGGACGTAACTCACTGCATTATAGGACGTAACTCACTACATAAAGGACATAATTCATTGCATTATAGGACGTAACTCATAGCATTATAGGACGTAACTCACTCCATTATAGGATGTAACTCACTACATATAGGACATAATTCATTGCATTATAGGACGTAACTCATAGCATTATGAGACGTAACACATTGCATTATAGGACATAATTCAGTACATTATAGGACATCATACAGAATCATAATTTCAGATTGCAATAATAAAGCGAACAATAATAGCAATTAATACATAGTGCAATAACCACGAAGCACTTTACGAGTGCTGTACATGTTGGTTATACGTGCCCAACTCCTTGACTACATGTCATCAAGATAGCTTGTACATCAACACACCTTATCCACAGCTTCCGACGTCTTCCACCAGCTTTCCAACGACTTGAAGGCCGCACTTTCGATCATCCTCTTACGCAAATCCTTCCCCATGATCGTCTTCAGTTCCGCGATGATCTCGTTCAGCGTGACCTCAAATTCTGGTTCTTCCTGGTTGCTTTCCGGCAATGGATCGCCGAATCTCATGAACGGCCCCCCGGCGTTTCCGCACAGAAACGGCGCCATGCCAAGGTGGTTCGCCTCGTTGTTGAGATAGTTGTTGTGAAGCATCCACGGAATGGAATAACCGGTCACCTCGACGTTCATCTCAATGACCTCCACCTTGTCCTCGCCGCTGCTGAGCGACGACAAGCTCATCCGGTCGTCGTCTTCGTCCCCGACGGTGAACGTGACCCCGTTCCCCCCCGACGAGTCCGGCTTCGAGTCGAGCCACGACTCTTCGTGGCTGTTGACGACAAGTGACGCCGACTCCGACCCGTGGACCGGATCTATGCTCGAAGGCAGGCGGCACTCGGCCAGGCGAAGGCCCGTCGCGGTCTCAGAGTCGGGTTCGGGCGGCAGGGGAGGCGGGTCGTCTTCTGACGGCAGCGGAGGAAGAGGGACGTCGTCTTCCGGAGGCAAGGGAGGCAGCGACGTCAAGGCCAGACTCGCATCGGGCGTCCGCGGAGAGCGAGGATCTTCGTCGTCGGTGGCGGCAGCGTGCAGGTTCAAGAACGACACCGTGCCGTCCTGGGCGAGCATCGCCTGGATTCGAGACTCGAGGCTCTGAAGAGGCTTCGTCTTGTCGTCTTCGTCCATTTCCGCCGACGCCGACATCGGATCGTCGCTGTCGATCGCCACCGCATGGTCGGGTATCGGCAGCGACGTTTCGTCGCGCCGGTACGCGTCCCAGCTGTCGCAAGAATGTTCCAGAACAGTCGCATCTTGGCCGTGGCTCGACCCTGCGGCCGAATTCTCGGGGTGATGCCGGCGTCTTTCGCCGTCGGTTCGGCCGCCGTACGGCGTCTTCTTCCACCCGGATTCCCAGTGTTGTTGACCGTTCCTCCGCGACTCCCACTTGGCCTCTTCCAGGTCGTGGGAACTGTTGTTCCGCGGAAGATCAGCCGGACGGTGATGTCTTCTCCGGTCGTGTCGAAGGCTGTTGTCATACCGCGGATTCCCGGCAACGTACGACGGCTCCTGGGTGGCATAGCCACACCTGGCACCTGCCTGGCTTCCAGCCGAATCGTATCCGACAAAACCGTTGAAAGAAGGAAAAGGCTCAGGCGGTAACGGAGGAGGAGGCGGTAAAGACATGTCGTCCTCCAAGCCACCATCCGACGGCAGAGGAGGGGCGAAATTAATGTCCAGAAAAGACGATGCCTCGACAGTCGGGGTCAAGAGGTCGACGCTGCCACCGTGGGTCCAATCGTGCAGCGCTGAACCGGACAGACTAGAACTTCGATCCGAGTGGAGATGGCCACGAGGATCCAGGCTGCTCGAACTCGGCGTTCTTGTTTCCAGGACTTTTTTCGGAGAACGGAAATCGTCGACCGGCGTCGGATGCTGCCCGAGGACATCTGCTGGAAGCTTGGACTTTGGCGACTGAGGAAGGAACCCGGTCGATTTCTCCGCAGTCGCACTTTCTATCAGCTTGGACCTTTCTTGACCTGCAAATGAAGACAAAATATCACAATGGTTTCATCAGCAGTATCGGTAGCATCAGGTGAGGAAGGCTGTCACATCTGTAAGAACCGCTCTGCTCTGAAACCATCAAATTTCACTAATTCCACAATAATCGGCTAAGAATTTCAACACTTCTATCGACTAGTTTCAGAATGGAGCCACGTGCCTACACTGTCACACCACATCACCTGCAATGGTATATATGCATAACAGAGAAGATTACTAGTACAATACATCTCAGTTATGAATAGGCTATATAGACTACTTGCTTAGCTGAGTTTTATCATATCTAATGGGTGAAATACACAAACTGCAATAGAATACAAATTATAGTTTAAAGTCTTAAACTAAACATTTTTACTGACTACAGGGTGGCGCAAAGAAACAGACTATATTAAATGCAAACCTAAATGTGGCTAGTCCGGTTTTTTTGGCCCACCCTGTACATTATTGCAAATTTCAGTTAGTTGACCTAATCGCTTAAATTTTCAAACTTCAACTGCCTACTTTAGTGACTGGAAACAATTTCATGCTCAAATATACACACATAAGAGGGATTTTCTAACCCATCGCATCGACAAAAACTGTCATGATATTGCCCATTGTGGTCGTCTGGTTGTATTTCTCCGCACAGAGTCTCGCGGACTTTGTAGACGTAAACAGAACCTGCGACGAATAAATGAAACCTGCTGTTTACAACATAGCCATTATCCCAGCGGTATCTTGGTAGATCAAAAGAATTTACTGTATTGGGAAGCAGAAACGACAGAAAAACAGCTTTCTTCCCCTGCCTCTCCACTTAGTATCTCCTGGCCAACGTGGATATTTGAAAGAAATACATTATGTCTTTGTAACTATCCATTAGATAAATATTGACTTGCAACAGTATTGATTGTTTGATTTGATACTAATAAACTAAATGATTGATTGATTGATTGATTGGGCAATTGAGTGAAAAGGCCACATTTCTGCCAAAAAAGACACATAGTTTACACGATGTAGCTGTAGGTCCAGTTCTGTTTAACCCCTTAACCGTGTATTTAACTGTAACTCAATGTAAAATGGACGGACATATCCGGGATCCCCAGTTAAGGGGTTAATTAGTTTAACAAGTCTAGTTACGTGAGTGACTTTAATTAATTTACAACTTTACAATTGACTGTTCAACTGACCAAAGGCCAGAAAAATTAATGCTTTGTTAACTGGATACCGACATAATGTAAACCGATCTAGTTTAGTAGGGTTTTTGTGGGGGTTAACATGATGATTATAGGTCCAAGATCTGAAGCAATCGAAGCTTGTAATAACTACACTGTAAAAGCCTTGGTTACAATGGTTGGCTATATATGTCTGTAAGAAAAGAATAGAAATGGAATAATTGACCCAGCTGGTGTTTGAATCATGTTCACATTTTCTCCCCAATAAATGAAATTGGATGAAGTTAAAAATGTGTTGTCAACCTCAATGCCCTTTCCAAAATTTCTATATCTTGTCAACAGCATTTTGATGACTTGAACCCACAAATATCAAATATTATTCCGCAAATGCTAACTTTCGCTGACAGACCAGAATAAGAAATGTTCCCAAGATCAGAACAAGAACTGCTAACACACTACTGCAGAGATATTTTTACACCCCCCTAACACCCCCCCCCCCAATTTGAGGTCGACACCCCCAAAATTTCCTAATCTAACAATGGTATGTACCCTAAATAGCCCCGAACACTGCCCCCCAATATTTTACCAACACCCCCAAATTCACAATCCTAGAAATAACCCTGCACTACAGCCGTACAAACGATAATATCGCAAAACTTATGGACCAACCATTCCGATTCCGAGATGTCGTCTGCTCTTCGGGTGATAATAGATGACGACATCTTCGACATTCCCGAAGCCTTTGCACATGTCACGAAGGAATGACTGATTGACGTTGTTATTCAAATTGCAGAAAGTCACCTCCTTGGGAAGAATTGTTCCGACATAATGTTGGTCATACTAAGATGAGATCAGAATAAAACATAATTTGACTGAGACGAAAAAGTAACATGATCCCATTAACTTATGCAATACATCTCAATCAACAGTGCCCCATTAACATATGCATTTGATCCTAATTAACACGACCCTATCAACCTATGCATTTGATCCTAGGTAATTAACATGACCCTATCAACCTATGCAATTGATCCTAATTAACATGACCCTATCAACCTATGCAATTGATCTTATAAACATCGATGCAGTATAACATCAAAATGAATGCGTTGCATAGATTTACAGAATATATGCATTTGAAAGTGTTCAAAACATATTATGATACAAGTATCTGGTTTTCAAGCATGAGTGCATATACCTGTATTCCAAGTACTAGAAGTCTAACCCCTTATGTGCTGTGTTGACAGGCACTGCTCATCAACACAGCATTTAAGGGGTTAGACTACCATAGACAACAGACATTTGCTCGTAGCAAAAGGGTTAATAAAGTACTATTTGTTCACACTCATTTTTCATCTTCAAGAATTTATCTCTGTTAGTTTCCAGTTGAACAATGATATTAACCATTAAGCCACCAGAACCAAGTATTCTTGGTAACACCGCATACAGTTACGAAGCATCTGGAATTTTAAGGGTTAACATTTCACATAATTAAAATACACAAGACCACAATGTTCTGATTCACACGTACACAAAGTATTGGCATAACTTTACATTAAGCAAATACATCATAATTATGATAAAACATTTAACCAAGCATGTGAAAAAATCACACTCAAAGGCCTGACACCAGGCCAAAGTACTCAACCCACTCAACCAGCAAACAGCCAGCCTATTGTCGAATAATATTAACCCTTTACCCGTTCATTTATTTGTAATGTCATGCAAAATGGACGAATATGCTCGAAGCAAACAGAAAAAGGGTTAAAATCAGTACATAATGTGTGATAAGGTAAGGTAAAGTTCATCCGTAGGCTCAGTGCCCGTAGGTGCCGGTGCTGATCCCCGGTTTCATGACCATCAGCCCATACGTGGCTAAGCCATTTATCAGCGGACGGTGGCCAGTCATTCCGCCGATCCTATGGTTACCTTCGCAATGTTGCCATTGCTACTCATTTAACCACCACGAAAAAGGCTGAGTCGACCTTTAGGGCTCCTGCGGGACTCGAACCCGCGACCTCCTGCTCCATCGTCCAACGCTGTCACCACACTGCTAATAATTTCCCGCCCAAATGTGTGATAAATAATGCGTGATAGCTAACCTTAAAGTTTGGAACGGGCAGATTCGCAACCTCCTTTTTGCCCCAACTTCTTGACATCCGCGATCTTGGATCCCGAACAATCACAGGCATCGCTTCCTATTAAATTAATTGGCAAAAATAATTTTTTTTTAGAATATCTGCAAAGAATCCTGTGTTCGTAAAAAAATCTGCAACGATGGTTCGAAATGATAGAGCAATTTTGCACGTTATGCGATGACGTTAAATCTATCTACGAGCTATTCATAATGTCATATTGTAAGTGATGGATTTACACCCATGCCCTACCATCTTCCTGAAAAAAAGTTACAATGAATTTTCCAAATGTTAAATAATAACTGATCATGTAACACATAATATTCTAACTGCTCCTAGATTTTTCTGAATGTAAGCCTGCCTGCCTGCCTGCCTGCCTGCCAGCTTGAGTAGGCCTATTGGGCCTACCTGCTTTGGGGCCAATAACTTAACCAGGATATGGGAACTATGCTAATGATCACTCACTTTGAACAGCCTTTTGAAAAAAGATATTAGTTGCAAAACACATAACAACAACAACAACAACAACGATATCCTATGAATAAAGTCACATGATTCCACTAATTTTAACACTTTTGCACCAGCAATCAACATGGCCAACATCTCACGAAGCTGAAGTAAGTCCTAGAAGGCCAAAGGGTTAACCCTGCTCACCCCAAGCACAACACCGTCATAGCTGTAGACCTTCTTGGGGCCTTGCTTGAGAGCTGGGTCGATTATAAGCCGGTAGTTTCGATGTCTCTTTGGCTCAGCATGGTCGCCGGTGGTTTGTCCGTGTCTGCTGAGGTCGGGAGCGCCGACACTACCAAGACCATTCGCACCTGGAAGAAGGAATAACGCAATCACTGGTTACACGATTTACAATCAGTATTTTTACGATCAACATGGTCCTAATGAAATCAAGAATTTATTTTATACCACAAATGAAATTCAGCACAGATAAAATGGACTTCCAAAACAGAATCTCATCATGAAAAATGAAACCGAGGTTAGACTTTCGTACATAATTATTACCCAGGCAGCACAAGAGAAATGAATGATAGTGGACACATTATGTAGACAATTCTCAATATAACGCACTCAATCTGGAGGCTCAAACATGTTATAAAGATATCAAAAATAGCAAGCCAAGATGTTTCACTCAAAATATAAGAAAGCAAATATCAAGGGCAAAAATAATGAAACTAGCACTTCACTGGAGCTGTAAGACTTAGATTTTCTATTTCAAATGAGGTAAACAGTCAAACAAACTGAGGCAGACATGCAAACAGAGGTCTGCTGAAGTGGAGGTGTCGGCCTGGTAAGACTTACACTGGGAAGGAGAATATTGTTATTGTTATTGTTATTGTTATTGTTCATGACAATTTATATAGCGCCGTAGCATAGCGAGGGCCAAAGTCAAAGGCGCTTTACAAAAAACATGGGAACGAGATGTTAAATAGGTGAGTCTTTAATTTGGTCGCAAAGTCCTCTAATGAAGTGGCCGCCGACACTGAAGCCGGTAACGAATTCCATAGGAGAGGGTTTCCTCGGGAAAAAGAACGTTCGCCGAAGTTGAGTGTCTTCGACGGAGGTGGAACGTACAGGTGAGCTCGGCTGCTGGAGCGCAGATGGAGCCGTCGGTCGTTTGTAGTCGTCCTTCGAATCAAGGTCGCTAAGTATTCCGGACAAGAGGGATCGTTTAGTGCCCGGAACGTCAGCCAGCAACGCTTGAATGCAATGCGCTCCGGGATGCGTAACCAGTGTAGCTTGTCCCTGAGTAGCGAGGTCACGTGGTCGTGCCACCGGATCCGAAATATCAGTCGGGCTGAGGCGTTGATGATCGACTGCAGGCGAGCGAGCTGACGATCGGGAAGACCGAACAGGATCCCGTTACAATAGTCGACGCGTGAAAGGACGAGGGCTCGAACCAGTTGTATCGCGGCTGCCGTTGAGATATACCGACGAACCTCTCGGATCAGGCTTTAAAAATAATGCTTAATCAATGCAGAAAAGTCTCAAAAGCTCCGCCTAGATGAGCCATCAAAAAAATTATGTCACAGAGACTATAGACAGCATATCACAGGTATTCACGTGTATACCAACAAGGGGTGGGGATTAGTATTGTGGGCCCAACGCTTTAGCATCACAACTGGTACATTATAATCAAGGCGCTATCCACATTGAATAGTTTATGCTCTACATTCTACCAGAAAGAAATTCCATTTCTGGAATAATCCAAGAATGGCAGAACGCAGTGCGCCCATACGCTGCATTGACTGCAGTCGTCCGGTCTCAAAAGCCTCCATCGGCTGACAACTCAGGGACTATTATTCAGGCGCTATAAAACTGATCGGACAAGATTGCCGAATTCTCCATTATCGCCCACAGAGCGTCCACGTAAAACGCCATCAAAACGATGGAAAATCTTCAGACAAATTCTTCAACCATTGCACCACTGCACCGTGCTCTGCTCGACTGTCCCCCAAACAACAAGCACAAAGTGGCGCACAATAAATGGTCCGAAGATGAGACCACAGCACACACCTATGCGTCCCAACTGGGTCCCGGGCTTTCTGCAGTTATCCATGACGACCGCAAAGCTCTTCGACTCGACCGGACTCCGTCAGCGGTCTTCGTTCATCGTCAAATAATTTCTTTTCGAATAAATCGGCGGAGAAAAACAAAGAATTTTCGAGTAAAAATATCGTTTAAAGACCAAACGCTGCGATCACGCAACCCACAATGCACTGCGGCCATTTGAGGCGTCCGGCCAGAGTAAGTAAGTACAACTTCGTAGAGGTGTATGGCTCATTTACTAAATTGAAACTGATCGATCTGTAGCTAGACTACAGTACAAGTACAAGAAATTTGTACTCAAGTACATGTTGCAACTCGAGTACAAGTACAAGTACCAAGTTATAGGCCTACATCTATGAGAATCAGCACCTTTCATTTGTGTAAAATCAGCAAAAATACTCAGGTTAGCAGAAAATGCTTAATTTCAAATGTAGACCAGTGTTATAGATGATGATGTGGATTATTGTAATTAATGCGGAAATGGATCGAGGAATTTTAGAGCCACTATCTATATTGGGAGCGGTGATATATCAACACACTGATGACCCAGCCATAGCTTCTTTGCAGTTGACATTCAATTGCTTTGTAAGTGGGTGTTTTTCCTAGTTTTTAGCGTTTCCTATCAAATGCTTGGCAAATCAAGATCACCCCCATTGCTCTTCTATGCGATGTATTTTCCACCCTTACAGTTTGCCTGTTATTCTAATTGGGATTGCATTGCATGAGCAGAATCAGTGGGGGTGGACATAAGCCATTAACCGGAATTCTCAAATATATATCTTATGCTCTCTACGTCTAATAAAGGTGTTGTCGTAACGAAACGCATGTCGCGGAATTAAAACTTCCAAAGGAAATGAATTGGAAAAATCGCATTTGATTTAATTAATTGAACCTATTTGGATTCAAACGAGACAATTTTCAATATTAATTCAACTTTCCACAGAATTTGAATTCGAGTGAGCATATATGCAACGCGTAACAAGCTTCGGCCGTTATTCGCTAGATGGCGCAGTGATAAAAAGCAATTCGGTCTGACGTCATCATTTTCGTTATTGACACACCTTTTTTAGAAGACATAATTAAAATATACGTTCGAGTAATTCGGCTGTTAACAGCAAGTTCATTCAAGTAATTGACCGAGTCCGAGCAAGAGCAAAGTGCAAAGTGCAATGGCAGATACATTTCTGCAAAAATCAAATGAAAAATATCAACATGTATAGAGATTAGAGACCGGCATTTTAACCACGCTTAGACACTTTTGGCAGTCCCGTTCTCTAATACAGAGCTTCGAAATACATAGCTGTAACAACCTAGCCTCACTGCCCTTTGGACGTTGACTATTGCCTGGCTGATAACATACCTTCCCCATAGCTATTTTAGGAGAGGCTGAGCGCCTAAGAATAAGCAGCTACTGTTGTGCTGCTTTCCAAGGCGCTATAGAAATCTACGAAATTTTACTTTACTTTACTTACTTTACTTTCGAGTTCCTGTCGGATTTCAAAATATTCTCGAAGGATTTGCTTGCGAGGTTCTCCGAGATCAGTCGAACGACGCCTTTGCCTACAGACCCCTTTACTTCGACCGTTCAAAAGTGGTTAGAATTCTGTTTAAGCGGGCGCAAAAGGAGAGAATTACACGCACAACAAATGACGCTATTAGAAGAGCGACACTTGAAGTAGAGACGAGTTCAGACAATGAAGCTGCCGCCCTCAAAATCCAAACCGAGTCAGTACTGCTCTAAAAAAAAGACCGCACAGGAGATGCGATCCGTGTAAACTTTAATCTAGACTCCTGGACTCCAGGGGGAACTGAGAAAGTCGGGGGAACTGACAAAGCCGGGGAGAATTCTGCTAGGGGCCGCTGTTAGTCAATGTACTATTCCAAAATTTCCGGGGCAATTTGAAATTTCCAGGGGGAAAAGGGCAATTCCCCCGGAAACGGCCTAGATTAAACACTGGGTGCGATAGAACCAGGGTCGTAGCGACGGGGGGTTATATCGGTACATATATCCCCGAAAAATAATCAGACTACTACCTTAAAATTTTCAATGTGTTTGTTTTAAGATTTTCAAAGTTTTTAAAGATTTATACTCCACCCCCGTCAATCACATTATACCCCCCCATCAAATTCCTGGCTACGCCCCTGGACAGAGCAGAACGACCGTCAGAATTCAATCGGTGTTCCGAGCAGTGATGTGACCAAGGCAGTCCAGTACAAGGCCAAGGCCAAGGCCAAGACACTAACCCTCAAGACCAAGGCCAAGACCAAGACTCTGAGCTTCAAGGCCAAGGCCAAGGCCGAGGCAGTGACCTACAAGACCGAGGCCAAGGCCAAGGCATTTCACTCAAGGCCAAGGCCAAGGCTTCGATCCATTTTAACTATCGGCAGGGTAACACTTGTAATGTAGTATAAATATGAAATATGTACACTACAGCAGCGCTGACAATTGTTACACTATTATACTATGTGAAAGAGCTAACACCACAGCCTAATAATAAACTAGTCAATCTCGTTGTTTTGTAAATGTGTAATAATGCAGTGAACATTGTAGTTATTATTATCTGCATTCTGCAATCAGTTTTTGGTTTTTCAGTTACTTGCAGCTATAATAATAAAGATGTTGTCATTATTTAAACAAAAAAACTGCTCATTTCATTCATTTGCCATTGCAGCGCAAATACTGTACATCAACATTTCAGGCAGCTCATTCCCAAGCCTGGCTCGATGCGGTCTCAATACAATGCCTCCTTGTGAAAATACTCTTTCAATGGAGGCCGAAGTTGCAGGCACACAAAGAAGCCTAGAAAACAGTGGCCTCAAGCTCATGAAATTCCTCTCAGCAAAAATGTTGTAGTCAGAATCTAGATCAAACGAATCACTGTTGATTGTACACATGTTGTAATGACAAACTATATGCCGCCATCAGTGCCTTGTGATGTGACCAAGGCACTTGCTTCCAAGACCAAGGCCAAGTCCAAGGCACTAACCCACGAGGCCAAGACCAAGACCAAGACATTAGACCTCAAGACCAAGACCAAGGCCAAGGCTTCGAAATCCGGCCTCGAGGCAGCCTCGAGGCCAAGACCAAGACCAAGGCTTCACATCACTGGTTCCGAGGACATCGAGACCGGAAGTTCTAGTTTATTTAAGATAAACGTTGAACTTAATTTACAGCTTGCATCAGTGATGTGACCAAGGCAGTCCAGTACAAGGCCAAGGCCAAGGCCAAGGCGCTAACCCTCAAGACCAAGGCCAAGACCAAGACTCCGAGCCCCAAGGCCAAGGCCAAGACCAAGGCAGTGACCTACAAGACCGAGGCCAAGGCCAAGGCATTTCATTCAAGGCCAAGGCCAAGGCTTTGATCCATTTTAGATATCGGCAGGGTCACACTCGTAATGTAATATAAATATGAAATATGTACACTACAGTAGCGCTGACAATTGTTACACTATTCCTTGCATTTATTTAGTGATGTTATGATAATGAAGTCCTTTTTCGTAGCTTAAAACCTTAAATTATGACACCCGTTGACCATCTTCGTTGCTCGTCTTTCAACTTTTTCTAAGTGCTCTATATCTTTCTGCACGGATCAATTCAATGCCTGAACACTCTATTCTAGATGAGACCTTACTAATATCTTCGAAGGCTTTAATTCATACCACGATTTGCGATTTCGTCGCGACGACACCTTTATTAGGCAGAGAACACATTGAATATGTATATGTATTTGAGAAATTCCTGCAAATCGTAACGTTGAATCTTTTCTTGCAGTCCTGTGCAATACAATCCCAATTAGAAGAAGAGGCAAAATGTAAATCAAGTGAATATATATATCGCATACAAGAACAAGGGAGGTGAGTCTGATTTTGAAAACCTTTGACAGGAAACACAAAAAATAAGAAAAAAACAAACGTCTACTCGTTATAATCGAACAGCGATTATATTGCTTGAACATCAGCATGTTACCACTGTAGATAGTAACGCAAAAAATCCTCGTTCATTTTTAAAAATTAATTTACACATCTACATTATCGCGGCCACATTATTGCTGTCTACAAATTTAGCTGCTTCATAGATTTTGTCCGCCCTATTATTGATCTCAGTTAAAGTCTTTGAAAAAGGCAATAGAGCTTACAGTCCCACTTTGATGCTTATCAAAAGAGAATTTTACTATTATATAAAGGTGCATGTCAAAGACCGTATTAAATTCAATGTATGTGAGTTTATGAATGTGTGTGTGTGTGTGTGTGTGTGTGTGCATCAAGACCCTCTTTGCAGGCAGACAGTTAAGAACTTAAGACCAGTGTTTCATTCAGGTTCATATTGGGACTGGAGGGGGGTGAATATACTATATTGCTTTTAAAATTTTGTGCGGGGCCTACGTCCACCACCTATACCCCGGGGCGAAACTTTACGCCCCGAGGCCCCGGGTGACTAGCTGAATGAAACACTATTTCGACCGGTCGCACGGGGGCTTCCCGCTGAATAGGGGCTCTCACTTTTAATTTTAGAAAATTTAAAGATCTTTAGGCTAATGGACATCAACAATAATTGACAGTTTTAATTTGCGATAGACAGTGAAGCTGTAGTTTCTGTCCAACAAGAATGGCCACTAAAATGAATGTCTGATAAAACAGTCACACACAATTACCAAAACACTTACCTACAGTGGTGTAGTCAGGATTCCGTAAAACGACGAGGCATGACGACAATTTCTGAGTTCGATGACATCGGACTGAATTGGCTTTCATCACTGCGCCATCTAGCGAATAGCGGCCAAAGCTTGTTACGCGTGGGATAGGTTCACTAAAATTAAAACTATGTGGGATTTGATACAATATTGAAAAATTTCCAAATAAGTTCAATCAATTTAAGCAAATGTGGTGTCAGCGTTATATTTCCTTCAAAAGTTGCAACTCCGCGCCGTGCGAATAGTCATAATAACACCTTTTTAGACGCAGATCATAAAAATATATATTAGAGAATTTCCGCTTAACCGCTAGGTGCCTGCGATTGAAAAGAGCCAAAGATTTCCAGTTAGACTAAGAGGCAAAATGTAAGGACAGAGAAATTTCTGCCTGTAAATCAACTTAATCGAGTGAAAATGCCTCACATAGAAGGATGAGGGATGTGATCTTTATTTGGCAAACAGTTGATAGGAAACATTAAAAGTAATTAAACCTAAACGTCTACTCATTAATCTAACAGCGATGATGTTGCTGGACCATCAGTGTATTGATGTTAGGGGAACATGGGGGTACATGGACCCCCTAAGCATTTTTTCTTGGGAAACCCGCAAGATTCAGGAGTTTCTAGGCTAAAATCATGATTTATAATAGAAATACATAATACTTCAATAAACAGTGTAAAAAGGTTAACATTGTCTTATAATTTGCAAGAAAAAAATTTTTTAAAAATTATTTCAAATGGTCCATCCAACCCAATGTCTGGGGTTGTATGGACATCACGGTCCATATTGCCCCAAATGTCCATAATATTAGTCAACATTCCTGTTCAAGTTTTTTTAGCCTACAGTCACTCACATTTCTCACAAATGAAATTATCTTCATTTTCATCAACACCTGCACATGCAGTATGAGCCCATTGCTTGCAAAGCTGGCAGCATATCCACTCTTCATCAAAATTGTCCATACAATACAGACATAGAACTTTTTCTGTTGAAGATTTCAATTCCCTTTCACTATTTTCCTGCGACTTTACTTTTACATTTTCCCTCTTGACAGAAGATTCGCATAGCAGACTGTTCTTATTTGATGACACATGTTTTCTTGTTGTTTCACTCACTTTCCTTCTATGCATTGCACGGTCCCCCTTGAACAAAATGCAGAAAATGATTGAACCATTTCAAGAATGCCTCTTCGTTTACCCAACCAGATTTTGTAGCTACGCCAATGCTACCATTTGGTGCTTTATCTATCAATTCAGGTTTCATTCTAACACGCGGAAAGATCATCATAGGTGGGATAAATGTTCCAATGCCACTCACACAACAGATTACAGTAATCGTCCTTCCTTTCTCAGCACTTGTCAAGGATCCAACACAGCGATTTTTCCTTTAGCAGCAACAATCTTTGTCGGCTTTTGGCAAACTGTCAATCCAGTTTCATCAACATTGTATATATTTGATTCAGGAATAATCAGGGTTTCATCTTCAAAAAGTACAGACTGTAAAACTTCATAAAATCTTTTAGTCTTTTCCTTATTGAAGCCAATAGCACGACCTATGGAAATTGCTTCTGGCTGCCTGATTGTCAGATTTGGATGTCTCTTTAAGAAAGACCTGGCCCAGTCATCTCCAGCCATTTTTCTTTCTTTATTAAATGGATTTGTTATCTTATTTATTTCACAGTATTGGTACACCAGACGTCGTAGATCCATCAAATTAAGCCCAAAAGGTGGCTTTCCATGGACAAAGTAACTTTTACCAATTCATCTTCCTGACTGGCAGTTAAAACACTTTTTCCCAAGTTGTTTCGCAACTTCTTTTCCACTTTTTTGTGCTTCCACTTGACGTCGAAGAGTGTTGCGCGGAACACTGAATTGCTTGGCAATGGTTCTAAGCTTGCCACCATCTAAAACAGCAGCTACAGCGTCTCTCATTGACTTCACCGACCATTTCCCACGGATATTCTTAGAGACATATGTTCGCACCATCACTAAAATAAGCAACATATAGACCTAAGATTTTGAAAAATAGCCAATCAATCAAAGATTCAAAATATAAGCATGTACTGGCATCCCAACTAGATGAAAGGAAAATATAATATTATAGACAATAGGACCAATAACACTACAGACGTTGCCAGCTTCATCTAATGAGAACCGAAAAATCTTGCACAAACATATACAGGTCACATAGACATGTATCTCGGGTCGCATGGACCGGTCTCGGGTTGCATGGACCGGGTCCATGTAACCCCTTATTCCAACGGCCCATGCAACCCGCACACAGGGCTTCAAACAAGGTACGATGGCAACATTCTAATTTATCGCCCTTGCGAGCGTAGTTTGCGCGAGTTTAACAGACAATTAAACACACAATCCCTAAGTAATGACCATCTGAACAAATTATTTCTGTGTCAACATTTATGAATGATTAAAGTAGCAGTAAAAATTTTAAAATCTAACTAATTTTTGAAGCGTTTTCGTGTAAAAATTGTCAATTCGCGAAATCGCACGCATTCCTTCGCAACCACGCGTTGAAAGCAAAGATTATCAATTACGCAAGATACCTATGCCGGTCATTCTGTTGAAAATATGCTGCGCTATTATTTGTTGTAATTAACCTGGAAGGGTCCATGCAACCCGAAGGTCCAAGTAACCCCATGTTCCCCTATCGAATACCGTTCCAAACATAGATAGAAGCGCTTGAAATACAGTCAAACACTTGCTCCATTTTTGCATTTTACATTGGCGCGACCATATCATCATCTATAAACTAGGCTCCTTTGCAGCCTTAATTTTTACAGACTTTAATATTTCTCAATATATTCTCTGTCGGTGGTTTCGTTGGGAGCCTCACTTCCTTCCGTAGTAGACTGTACACGGTAGTGCGTACTGTATAGAGTGTGCGGTTTGAAACGGCCGAAAAGTGTCGCATTTCGAGCGCTGTAGAATAAAATTGAGACGAATAGTAGGCCACTATTGACAATCCTTGCAAGATTTGACGCAATGATGATGGAAAATTAAGGAAATTTGATTCTAATTCGAAAGTTTCATCACTCTGCTGAAAGCTTTGCATATAAGTAAGTAAGTAAGCAAGCAAGTAAGTAAGTAAACACGAAATTTCTATAGCGCTGCCCGAAAGCTTGGCGCAGTGCACCAGCTTGTTCACGAGCGCTCAATCTGGGTGAAATCCATGGTCCGTAATCCGTAGTCAGCGTGGTGGTCGAGGTTGTAGATCCAGGTAGGCAGTCGCAGCAAAGTATTTTTACGGAGGATGATAACAAGATTTGCGTCGGGTAGAATGCAGGCCTAGGTGTAGTGAAGATTTCGCCATAGGATCAGGGTGCGATTTGTTACCTGGAGCAGTGGGGGGAGATATGTCGAGTTTGGGGGGATGTAGTTGTTGGGAAATGTAGCAGTGGGGGCGATGTAGTGGTGGGGATGTAGCAGTAGGGGATGCAGTTGGGCAGTGGGGGGGGGGGAGATTCCCTCCTTCCCCCCTACAAATCGCGCCCTGCATAGGATTACATATTTACGCAGTAACCGAACTGCCATCGACTTTGTAGCCATTTGACTCGACGCTCGACAGAAATCTCTTTTGTTGATACCCATCGTGCTGTCAGTGGCAATAGACTCCGGAATGCATCGCCTAATTAACATCACTGTGTGTTTCATTTCTCACTCCCACATCTGGTTCAGTCTTCGGCTATATAAAAAGGTCTCAATTTCTTATCAAGTAACTCTTAATTAAGCCTCGAACGCCCAGGGACGTCATTTTTTTGGGGGGCAGGGGGGCATTTGCCCTCCCTGATTTTGAAGGAAAAAAATTTTTTGCCAATGTTTGTGTTATTTAGATTTTACACGCCCTAAAGGAGTGCTTGGTGATGTCGAGTAATTTGAAGTAACTACTTTAACTAACCGTGAAAATTGGCTGACAAGCAAAAAAAAGGTCGTCAGCTTTTTCGCAAACTTGTAACTTGTCAGGTCGAAAGTGTTTTGCCCCTCCTGAAAAACAGTGAAATGACGTCTCTGCGAACGCCTTTGAGTAGAATTAGAAGAGGCGCTATATGAATCTCTAATTGCATTACATTACAGTACATAGTGTGCGCGATTTTAACAGCCTATTTCGTTGAATGGCTTCATTCCGTGATCTATTTTGCAAGCGTATATCGTATATATATATATATATATATATATATATATATATATATTTGTATATCGTATGAGACTGCCTTTTGTAAAACGCTCTTGCCTTTGGCCTTGGCCATGCTATAGCGCTACATAAATTATAAAGTAGAATAGAATAGAATATTGCAAAGACACCTTTATTTTGCGATGAACGTAAATTATACATTCGCGAAACGTTATTATTAAGACGCAATGCGTGTTCACAATTATTATTGTGTTGTAACGCAGATTTGAATAGAGCGCAAAATGCCAATGCAGATAAATTTCTGCTGTGAAATCGAAGAGTAAAGCCGTTTAACCAAACGGTCCTACAATAAACATAATCAATTAATAATAGTGTAATAAATAATAATATTGGCAATCGTAATAATACTCACAATTAAGATAGTTATCACAATTATATACACATTCTCAAATGATTCAGCAGCCAATAATTCTTCTTTAAGTTCTCTGCCCGGAAGCAGGTCCTGGTTCCCATTGGCGCCATCTATCTCTGTCAGCAGCTTGGGTCTTTAATCCTTTGTATCCGTCTTTTGGCATCATCCAGTGCAGTAGTGATGTACGTGGTCTTCCTCTGTTTATTTTCCCCCCATGTGCCCTTCCAGTATTGTTTTGAACAACGATTCTCCTCTTAAAATGTGGCCCATCCAGTTCCTTTGCCTTTGTTTTATTGTTTGTATTATTGTCTTTTTCTCTTCCACGATATCTAGGACAATAATAGAGATCGCTAAAATGTTTTTTTCTGGATAATGAAGATGTGCTGGTATTTGCAACCTCAACAACTTGCCCTCACATCATCATCATCATCATCATCATCATCATCATCATCATCATCATCATCATCATCATCATCATCATCCAGATTTTCTACGACTTTAAAATTCATGATTAATATTTAAAAGTTCGCAAGTACGGTAAGTAAAATGTGCAAATTTAAAAACAAATTGAATGTCGGTGCAGACAATACTTTGAAATCTGAAAATTTATAGCTCTGAGTCTGCGTAACCGCCGCAATCGACTATAGAGGCCCTATAGCACTTTTTAAAAACTAGTCTTATTTCACAATAACTCTAGGAAAGCGTATTCCGACCATTTTGCTCTGAAACTCCACTAACAACAGCAAACTTTTAAATTTATAGTGGTTAAACGATTTTGCCATATTCATAGGATTTTCAATACGCGTAACAAAGGTATGTTCTGACAAATTTTTTAAAAGACACTTTTCGAGAAATTTCGATATCTATTTCTCTCATTTTGTCTTATTTGGAAAATATGTAAAAGTCTGCCTAATATATTGCCCATATTTTCATTGAATTGAATCAGAGCTTTTGTTTTGCCATTTATTCAAAACTCAGAAAACTCCTTTCAACTAACGTTCGCCAGATGGCCTAATGATTTTTTTGGATATTACATTTTATGATTAGAGTCGCTTAAATGAACCGCAATTCCAAAATGTTTGGGTCTTTGGGAAACCCTGCTTTAGACTGCCTAATAATACACATTAAGGATTTGGGCCTTCCCAAACTTACTGTATGATATTATTCATAGGGAAACTATATCCAAAATGTTGCCTTGTACTTGGCTGGGAGTGAATTGAGCGCTTTAGTTTGGTACCTGGCAAGAAAATAGCGGACACACATGCATGTCCGGTATTGTATCAATTTTTTCACGGCACAAAGAGGCTAAATACTGGACAGTCCGGTTCAAAACACCGGACATCTGGCAACCCTAATGAAAATGTGCCTTTCGGTCGAAATGGTAGAAAGTTTTTCACACATGAATATATAGGCCTACCTAATCAAATGTTGTTCTAACGTTTCCCCCCTTTCGACGTTTTAAAAATGCGCATCAATCTCTGTTCCAGTATCATTTTCAGGACCGGTTATTTCAATGCCTACCTGAAAAAACGTATAAATTCTTTCTTTCACGATATTATCTACTTGTTTTCGGCGGCAAACTATGCATGAAACATGTGCAGGAAAATCATGAAGTTTTTATTTTAGTCACAAGAATCTGAGTTCGATTGCACCCTACTGAATTCGCATTCATCACAGCGAAAATTTGAATGCATATTGAAAAATGCCTCGCAAGATTGCAACTAATTTAAACTAATTCAAGCATATTTGTGTTCAGCGATTCATTTCCTTTGGAGGTTTTCATTACGCTACGCGCATTTCGTCAGAATAACACCTTTATTAGACGCAGAAAAATGATATATATCTGAGAAATTCCGCTTAAAGGGTCGGGTTTGTTTAGAGTAAATGCGTGAGTAATGCATTCCCAATTAGGATAAGAGGCAAAATTGGTGCATTACAACAACAATTAGAATAAGAGGCAAAACATAAGGGAAAGTAATTTTTGCCTGTTAATCAAGAGAAAATACCTCGCATAGAAGAGCAAAGAATAGATATTTTGAGCTGCTGTTTAAATGAATTGTCACCAGTTAGGCCAGTGATGGGCACAAATTTTTATCCGAGGGCCGCAAAAGTGTTTGCGATGAAAGCCGAGGGCCGCACGCATTTTTCGCCATTTGGAATTAAATTTTTAAGCAGTTTCCAAAACGACTTTAACATAACATATTATATACTGTGCAGTGTAAATAATTATTAATAAGCCAAGACTGTCAAGTGGAAGAAAAGTTAGTAAATATTAAAAGCATTATTTCTAGTTGACGATTAAGTGCCAAAGTGTAAATTCAATTTGAATGCTGAATTTTCCATTAAGGTGTTGTCAAATGTTTCATAATGTTTAGAGGGCCGCACATTAATGCAATTTCTCTCGATGTCGGGGGCCGCACAAAAGGGCTTCGAGGGCCGCATGTGGCCCGCGGGCCGCACTTTGCCCATCCTTGAGTTAGGCCTATTACCGTTGCGTGATTGTCACTATTGTGAAAAGAATGCACAAAAAGCAGCAGAAACACGCGAACCTCCGCATGCTGATGAAAATTCATAATTAATTAAATTTAATTCAATTAGCTATTTATATTGCGCCTAATCAATTAATTAATTAAGATTAATTAATTAAGATTAATTAATTAAGATCACCTCCTTTGCTCTTCTATGCGAAGTATTTTCACTTGATTCATAGGCAGAAATTTCTCCGTCCTTACATTTTGCCTCTTAGTCTAACTGGAAATCTTTGGCACTCTCGAACCTTAGGTACACTTAGCGGTTAAGCGGAAATTCTCTAATATATATTTTTATGATCTGCGTCTAAAATGGTGTTGTCGCGACTATACTCACGACGCGGAGTTGCAACTTTTGAAGGAAATATAACGCATGCGTAATAGAAATATTGTCTATGAAAGGAATATAATGAATAAAAGTCTGTTGTAATGTCTTTCTTTTATCTGACTGCTTTTTCTACAACAGTGTAGCCACCACAAAACAAAAAAGTAGGAGGCAAAATCTAATATTGGCGACAATGTTCCCTCAAATTCTTGATGACTCGTGTGCGCATGAAATTTCTTCTAGGCAAATATTTCCTAGTTCAGGGTGTTCAAAACTTTTTGGAACTATGACCCACTTCAGCGGCATTGTAGCATCTTTATTAGGCTGTAACTGTATCAGCCGCTCCGTTAAACTGCATTACTTTTCGCTTTATCGGCAGAAATTACCCGCATTGGCATTTTGCGCTCTGTTCTAAACGGCTTTCCATCACATTAACAATTGTGAACATTATTATAGCTATATATAACGACGTTACTCAATTGTATTATTTACGCTCACCGCCAAATAACGGTGTCTTTGCAAAGGACTACGGAACATTGGCGGCTCCACTGGGGTGGGGTGGGGGATTAATTATAAATTAATTAACTAGAAATTAATTTATTGTTTAATTCCTAACGTAATCTAATCTTGACCATCTAAGGCTGCTCACTGCCTTCCTCAAAGACAATAAGGTGGCAAAAGCCTTGAGAAATGCAATGACAAAGGGAAAATTCCACCCAGTAGCAGCTCACACAGTACCAAGTCTAAACGATAGAAACTCGCTATTAGCTATTCTTCTGACAAAAAACACAACCAACGCGACGTAATTTATAGCTGACTTGTGGTCCAGCACAGTATTTTCTTGTTCTTCTTCGTGTTCATTTTATTACTGCGGTCAGCGAAAATGGATTTTGACTCTGCCCTGTTTCTGGCTGTACTGATCAGTGCAAAAGTGCATAGACGCGGCGAAAATGCTGATCTCTTCATGTTGATATTTTCCATTTGATTCTTACAGAAATAATTAGATCCTCCATTGCATTTTGCACTTTGCTTTTGATGAGAATGTGAAGTGACTTCGTCAAGCGACCTTCCGGATGAGTCGAATTACTTGAACGTATATTTTAATTATGCCTTCTAAAAAAGGTGTGTCTTTAACGTTAGAAATTTAGATTGTCTGGATCAAAGAATCCTTCATCTGTAGACTAGTTGACTAAAATTACATATAACTTTGTGTCGAGCGACTGTGAATTCACTCTTTATTAACTTTATTAGGGAAATTTAAACTGCATATGCATTACGTTTGCGCAAAAACGGTTTGCTCAACATTCGATAGGTGGCGCAGTGATGAACGTCTTTTCAGTTCAGTGACATCTTATTGATGACGTGCAGTTAGACAAAAGGGTAGCCAACCGTTTGTTACAATGGGACCATTATAAATTGTTATCAACAAGCGGAGATTCGCATGTTTCTGGTGTATTTTGTACATTCTTTTCAACAGTAGTGACCATCACTGCAGTCAGTCAGTCACTCAACGGTAGTAACTGGTGACAATTCATTTAAACAGCAGTTCAAACTAATATATTATTTTACTAAATTAAAATAGCTTTGTTATAGCTGCCTAAGAATAAGCAGCTACTGCAATAGTAATGGTTCCTAAGGTCAACTGGCCATTAAATGCCATTAGAAATTGCATAGTCCTCACACAGACGGATAGAAAAGCCCGAGACTACTGAATTCACGTCGACTTTGTTTCCAGTGTGCCGTTTGTAGTGAGAAGTGGGAAGATGGGGAGAGATTGCTGGTCGCTGCTTTATAATCCTCCTTGTCTACTGGTCTCCTAAATGCAGGGCGCGATTTGCGGGGGAGAAGGGGGAATCTCCCCCCCCCACTGTCCAACTGCATCCTCCTACTGCTACATCCCCCACCACTACATCCCCATTGCTACAGTTTCCAACAACTACCCCCCAAGCTCGACATATTGCCCCTCCCCCACTGCTCCAGGTCACAAATCGCACCCTGCCTAAATTCTGCAAGGGAAGTTTCGTGCAGAAAATAAATTACGGGTTGGGTTGGGTTGGGTTGGGTTCTTGGGTTCTGGGATGCCTCAGGTCATCTTCGGCGTGGTCGGCGAGAGGAAGACCGCCAAGGTGACGAGGACCAGGTAGACGGTACAGATCCAGAAGCAGAGACGGTCTATGACCATGGCGGCGAACTTCCAGTCGTTGCTCTCCTCGTCCCGCTCCTCGACCGCCTTCAGACGCCCGATCAGACAGCGCAGCTCCCCGAGCACGGCCGTCATCGCCCGGTGCAGGGCGGCCGCCTCCGACCCCCGGGGGTCGACACCGTCGGGCGTCGTCGGCGGAGGCGGCGGCCGATGGGAGCGGAGAGTTCGGATGTATACGGCGCGGTCGTCGTCGTCGCCGTCGCCGTTGCCGTTCTGGATGTTGGTCATGAGGCTCTTGGAGGGAGGGGCGGTCGTCCTGAGGAGACGGAGGCGATCCCGTCGACGCCGGGCCTTCGGCGAGAGGTCGTGGCCCGGGCGGGTGATGCGAAGCAACCACGCCAGCCACTCGCAGACGACGTACTTCACCTGACATCAACGATGAAATACTACTACTACTACTACTACTACTACTACTACTGCTACTACCACTACTACTGCTGCTACTACTACTACCACTGCTACCACCACTACCACCACTGCTGCTGCTGCTGCTGCTGCCCACCACTGCCACCACCACCACCACCACCACCACCACTGCCACCACCACCACCACCACCACCACCACCACCACCACCACCACTGCTGCTGCTGCTGCCACTGCCACTGCTGCTGCTGCACCACCACCACCACCACCACCACCACCACCACCACCACTGCTGCTAACCACCACTGCACCACCACCACCTGTAGCTGCTGCTAACCACTACTACTACTACTATAATAATAATAATAATAATTATTATTATTATACTACTACTACTGCCACCATCACAACAACTACTACTACTACTAGCAGTAGTAGTAGTACAACAACAACTACTACTACCAGTGGCGAGGCCACAGGGGGAGGGTTGGGGGGTTTAAACGCCTCCACTTGCCATCAGGGCCGCCCGTGAGATTCGTGGAAAATTGCAAAGACATTATTTTGTGAGAGGGGTGTAATAATAATAATGCGATCTTAAGTGGTTTGGGAGGCTAAGCAAGCCTGTGTGAAAATCACTGAAGCAATTCTCTAGGCCCCTAAATCACAAATTCGTCTAAATCTAAATTTCTAATGATTGAAGAATCAGGCATTCCCGTGACGTGTCGTGACTCTTACCCACTTCGGCATGGCGTACATTTCAGGAGTGCGATGATGATAGTTTAACACGAGGACAGTCATGATAACGGAAGCCGTGCACATTATAGTAACGCAGCCGAAATAGACGCCTACAATAACAACACCGACAACATTACTATAAACATCACTTGATTTGTAGAAAATTGCAATATGATTGTATACTAGGTTTTTCAAATAGATTGTTTTATATTAAGTATGACCAGTGGCGGCTCCACCGGGGGCTAGGGGCCCGTGCCCCCTATTGAGAGCCTGGCCCCCAGTGGCCCCCAGTTGGGACCCTATACTTAATGCTACATACATTAAACAACAAATAGTTGGCCCCCATGATTAGAAGTTGCCCCCAACGGCCCCCCCACTTGCCAAATCCTAGAGCCGCCACTGAGTATGACACTTTGGCTTGTATTTTGATGACCTAAAGACACTTACTGGTTTTTTGGATTGCTTTGCTACGAGTTATAATGACTGTATGTGAGCTTGTACATTTAGCCTATGAGTTGGAAGCAATAAACTTACTTACTTACTTACTTACTTCGTATCACCTTCTGCACATTATCATCCTTTAGATCTGGTCTGCAACTGTGACCTAAAGCATAACCTATATGTATCCTACATGGCCTATTCTATTTAGACAGCCCGTTTGCACAACAATGGTGATTGGCAATGTTTTCTCGAATCCAGTCCATAAAAATAGCGGTCCAGACACTTTCTAGGCCAGTGGCGTATTTAGGGGGTAGGCTACTGAGCCATAGCGTACCCCTTTGGTCTTTGGTTCTTCTTTTGTTGCTTGTCACCACGTTTTAGAAGGGCGATAACCTTTTTTGCTTGTCACGCGTTTATTCTTCGAACGTCTTCAATTTCAGCATACCCCTTTGAGCCTTTCTAAATACGCCCATGTTCTAGGCTATTATAATTATAACGTATGTATCACTGACGTATCCACAGAGGGGCCGGACCCCGTTTTCGGCCTGGGACAGAGGCGCGATTTGCTTAAAACCGTTGAGTAATTTGGACGGGGGGTAGCTAGTATGTTCGAAGAGATGACACGAAAGTCAAAAGCGCATGGTCGACCCGAAACGACGACGACCATTTATTGCCCCATATTCCGGATTCTTGGATACGCCATTGTTACGAATAGACGTTTAAACGTGAGTAGCTGAGGCGACGTGTAACTGAAGGGATAAGTGCTACCTAGGATTGGAACAGCCATTGATGTCGCTGGAACCATGTCAGCCACTATCAGTTGGAAGACGCTCAACGACAAAAGAATCGTAATTCCTACAAAAATCACGACCACTTATCAACCCCAGACGCTCTCACAAATAGTAGCAGTAGTTGTAGTAGTAGTAGTAGTAGTAGCAGCAGTAGCAGTAGCAGCAGCAGTAGCAGTAGTAGTAGTAGCAGCAATACTAGTACCAGTAGTATTAGCAGCAGCAACAGACAGTAATAATAAGTAGCAGTATTTGCAGCAGCAGCAGTAGCAGCAGCAGCAGCAGCAGCAGCAGCAGCAGCAGCAGCAATAATAGTGGCATAATAGCAATAGCAGCAATAGCAGCAGTAGCAGCAATAATAATAGTAATAGCAATAGTAGTAGTAATAGTAGTAGTAGTAGTAGTAGTAATAGTAGTAGTAGTAGTAGTAGTAATAGTAGTAGTAGTAGTAGTAGTAGTAGTAGTAGTAGTAGTAGTAGTAGTAGTAGTAGAAGTAGTTGACTAGTAGAAGCTGCAGCATTATAATTATATCGGACCTTTATAATATTTTCATCTCATTTCAGCTATTTCGTAACCTCCTAACTCTTCGTCCTCGGTGACTTACCTAGTCCGATCTTTTCTCCTTCTCCAGGTGGTAGGATGAAGGTGAGCAGGGTGAGCATGGATATCAGGGCATAGGGTATGATGAGGTTGAAGCCGTAGTAGAGAGTTCGGCGTCTGATGTGAATGATGAACGTGATGTCTATGTATGGTTCGGGACAACAGTCGTATTTCACTTCGTTGCGTGTCGCCAAAACTTCTGTAGAACGGAAACCGACGAATCTATGCAGCGATGGGCTTTGAGATTTTCAACGACGCAACACACCCTCCCCCCCCCCCCCCAACCCGACAGAACCAGAGGCACGGAGTATAAAAGGGCCCCGCTGGGTCTAAATTTTTAGTAGCGAAATTACCAGCTCATCACAGTAGCAGAAGCAGCAGCAGTAGTAGTAGTAGTAGTAGTAGTAGTAGTAGTAGTAGTAGTAGCAGAAGCAGCAGCAGCAGCAGTAGTAGTAGTAGTAGTAGTAGTAGTAGTAGTAGTAGTAGTAGTAGTAGTAGTATCTACAGCAGCAGTAATTGTAGCAGCAGTAGTTGTTGTTATCAGTGTGCGATTTGTGACCTGGAGCAGTGGGGGGATATGTCGAGTTTGGGCGGATGTAGTTGTTGGGAAATGTAGCAGTGGGGGATGTAGTGGTGGGGGGAAGTAGCAGTAGGGGGATGCAGTTGGGCAGTGGGGGGGGAGATTCCCCCTTCCCCTAGAAATCTCGTCCTGGTTGTTATTGTTGTTGTTGCTGCTGCTGCTGCTTCTGCTGCTGATGTTTTATGCATAAAGAATTCAGCATTTCATGAATAGTAGCTTTAGGGTTTTCCAAGCTTCCAGCGCACTGGAGTAAAATGGAAAATCCCCCCTCCTCCCATCCTTCTTCGAAGTAAGGCCTGACCCGGTGAGCGTCACAGGCCTACATACCGATGAGGTCCCACTCTCCGCTCGGCTGGTAGGTGTCGAGGTCGACGGCGGCGTCCGCCTTCTCCGTCAGGTTGATCTTCGACTGGTCGTAGCTCCACGACCCGAACTTCATTCGACAGAACTGGTCGTCGAAGGGAAACCAGCGGATGTCGATGGCACACGTCGAGATGAACAGTCCGAGTGGGATCCAGGAACACGTCCCGTCCGACAGCACGACGATGTTGGTCGGGTACTTACTGTCGATGTCTTCGTCGGCGCTGCACACACACACACACACACACACACACACACACACAACACAAACAAACAATGCACGCACACAGGCACGCAAACAAACACACGCATAGACGGTAGTCTGATTTTTGGAGGGTATTTATAGATTTATACCGATATACCCACCCCCCCGTCGGTACGCCCCTGAGTTTCACTATTTTTTCTGGTTTGAGACTTCAGCGCGGTTCACAAACAGTGGCGGCTCTAGGATTTGGCAAGTGGGGGACCGTTGGGGTGGCAACTTCTAACCATGGGGGGCCAACCATTTGTTGTTTAATGTATGTAGCATTAAGTATAGGGTCCCAACTGAGGGGGCACGGGGGGCAGGCACTCAATAGGGGGACACGGGCCCCCCTGGCCTCCCCGGTGGAGCCGCCACTGCTCACAAGGCTCCCCCTAGCGGCCTCCCGTTGGGCCGCGGCACACGGATTGAGAACAACTGTGTTAGTCACCCTTTTATTGCTTTGTCCTGTGGTATTATATTGTTGAGTATTGATGCGTTTTTTAATATTCGATCGATAGTTCAATATTCAGCATTTGTCTCGACATGGCTCAACAGCTTTGGAAACATATATTATAGATATATAATAGTACCAATGACTCGTGGTTCAAGGGGTCAAACTGAGTGACGCATCGCCTTATCTCTTTGCACCTTCCATGACCCTTTGGGTACAGTGACTTTGCCTGAATGAACCTCAACTTTTTTCCTTGGCTTTTCAAATTTAGACTAAGTAGCTAAGAATAAGCAGCTAGGCTACAGTGTATGCGGTTCTACTCTAAAAGCGCTATATGAATCGATGAGATATTTTAATTAATTACTAGAAGTCACGTGATAGAAACACACTGGCGACAGTCTATGCGAAACAATGAATATTCAACGAAATTTAATTATTAATTAATGTTCGTTTGCTTCCTTAAGGGGCCATCCATAAATGACGTATCGCGATTTTTTTCCAGTTTTTTACCACCTTCGTCACGCGTCCTCACAAAAAGTCAGGCCGCCTCAAATATGACGTCACAATGCGTTAACCTACCCCCTCTTCTCGTCTTTTCGAAAAATCTTGACGAGGAAAATAAGGTCTTCCTCATCTTTCTCCTTTCACTTTTTCTTTTTTCCTTTCGAAATGTGCTGACAAGCAAAAAAAGGTCGCCACCTAAAAAAATTAGTATTAGGTGACGTCACATTTCCGGAACCAACCCCCCAGTCGTCATACATCGTCACAAATGTTTGACCCCCTTCTAAATGCGTTACGTCATTTGTGGATGGCCCCGAAGGGGTATAAAAACGGCGCAAGGTAGCAAATAGCTAATATGCTTTTACCTGTTGTAGAGCAGAATGTCCGGGGTCCAAATCTGATTCGAAGGCAAACGAATGCTCTCAACGCCTCCATAGTCCATCTTATTCCAACTCAACTTATAGTCCTTCCATTCCTTCGAAAAATTACAAATAGGCTATTACAACCACCACTACTACTACTACTACCACTACTACTACTACTACTACTACTACTACTACTACTACTACTACTACTACTACTACTACTACTACTACTACTACTACTACTACTACTACTACTACTACTACTACCATACTACTACTACTACTACTTCTATTAATTATTATTATTATTATTATTGTGCTGCTTTTAAGATAAGCCTAAATACTATAGGATACTAGATTTGTCCTACTTATTATTATTATTATTATTATTATTATTATTATTATTATTATTATTATTATTACCATCATCATCAATATCATCACAATCATCATCATCATCATCATCATCATCATCATCATCAGGTCTACTTCCACTACTACTACTACTACTACTACTACTACTACTACTACTACTACTACTACTACTACTACTACTACTACTACTACTACTACTACTACTACTACTACTATTACTACTACTACTACTATTACTATTACTATTACCACTACTACTACTACTACTACTGCTACTACTACTACTACTACTACTACTACTACTATCACTGCTGCTGCTGCTACTGTTACTACTACTATTATCAAAAACTAGATTGATCTGGTGACTCGTTCACAATGAACTGCGCGAATACAGAGCAGTGAACACTCGCTTCAGAATTATAATCAATGCTTGTAGCTGAGATAAAGCAAATATGTTTTTGACCATCGTTTGAATGTTCGAACTTATGACGGAAGATGAACGAAATGGAAAATTTAGTGATAGACATCGCTGGCGCAAAATTTCTATGAATAAATGGGGGGCCCGACTCCTATAATGTTCACCTTCCCTATGGTAGCCTCTAAAAAAGTGTGGGGTGGGGGCTCGAGCCTAGAGACCGAATAGAAGCATATGCCTATGATTGACATGGATATGTGTTCAACGCTAACGTATATTAGGTAAATTTAGTAGAGATAGTTGAATATTAAAACTGATATTAAGGGCAGCATCGTCATCATCATCATCATCATCATCATCATCATCATCATCGTCGTCGTCGTCATCATCATCATCATCATCATCGTCGTCGTCGTCGTCGTCATCATCATCATCATCATCGTTGTTGTTGTTGCTGTTATTATTAATTATTTTTGCTGTTACTGTTGGATCGAAGGTGAAAGCACTAACGTAATTTAGCCACATGTTTGTGTGGATATTTTCATTCTTCTCATCCTGCAAATAGAAAAAAATGGTCTTAAACAGCCGTGGATGGATATTTGGCAAGGGTAAAATCAGTGCGGAGGGAGGAGTAGACTGCAATTTCCCCCGATTCCTATTTCCTCCCCCGCTATACACGAAATTGACAAGTTAGTGACCAGATAATCCCTCCTTCCCTCGCCCATACACCACACTGTTCGGCACGCATACAAGGAACAGGTCTGCAAACTTACATGTATTTTGTGTTTTGCATGCTAATAGCACTCACACATGCAAACTGGAAATAAGTAGGCTAAATAGGTAAGGGCAAGGCATAGTGATATATGGATCACGCAATGGCCCCTTCCAACTAACTTACTGAATCATTCTCTGTCTTCCGTTAGATCATTTTACGGTTTTTTGTTTTCGTGGCGAAGACACCTTTATTAGACGCCGATTATAAATTACACATATGAGAAATTCCATTTTACCATAACTTGGCCGGTTGTCGGGTACAAAACCAATTAGAATTAGAGGCAAAATGTAAGGGCGGAGATATTTCAACCGGTAAATCAAATGAAAGTATGGGAGTATCTTGCACAGAAGAAGAGCAAGGTAAGCACAATTATGGCAATTAACACCTGGAACCAGGAAACACAAACGCCTGCTTTTTAACCGATACTATTGCTGGATTGTGCTTTCCGTTGGCTCATAATATTGCCGCGTCCACTATGGATTGTGGCCAACAAAACTGCACTTCAATGAGACGTGACTGTCCAGTAATCAATCTCTTTATAATCAATCCATAGAAACTTGGTTTGTTTGACTGCCTACTCACCTACTAATTTACGCACTTACCTGTTCACTTGTTTGCTTACTTACTTACCTACTTACTCACTCAATTGCCTACTTATCTTCTTACTTACTTACTCGTTCATTAACTCATTCACTTATTCGCTTATTCGCTTACTTACTTACTAACCTGCTTGCCTACTTACATACTCGCCTGCAGATATATTTTACACCCCCTAATACACACTCCCAACACTCTCTCCCGTTCTGAGCGCAACACCCCTAATTATGACGCAGCTAAGATGCTATCGCTCACCATGAGGGGAGGGAGCGGACCCCAGAATATATCAACACCCACTCCCCAATTGATAATCCTAGAAATAACCCTGCTTGACTGCTCGCCTATTTATAATAATAATAATAATAATAATAATAATAATAATAATAACAACAACAACAATAATAATAATAATAATAATAATAATAATAATAATAATAATAATAATAATAATAATAATAATAAGGATTAAATTGGTTCAGTAGGGTCTGCCC
>CM030865.1:10672612-10890112 GCA_018105865.1 Metaphire vulgaris | reverse complement strand
TCATGGTGGTAGTGGTGGTGGTGATGATGGCGATGATGATGATGGATGTTGATGATGATAGTGGTGGTGATGCTGCTGATGATGATAATGACGACGACGATGATGATGATGACAATGATAATGATGATGACGACGATGATGATGATAATGAGGATTATGATGATGTTGTTGTTGATGATGATGATGATGTTGTTTTTGATGATTTATTTATTTATTTATTTATACTGGACAATTTATTCGGCGCCGTAGGCATAACTAAGGCTAAAGTCAAAGGCACCTAACAACAAAAAGAGACTCTGAACAGATGCGTCTTAATGCTCTTTAGGAACGCCGCGGACGTGGTCTCCATAGTGACCTCCTTCGGTAAGGTGTTCCACAGCACTGGATTGCCTCTCCGAAAGGATCTGTCCCCGAAGACTATAGCCTTTGCCGGAGGAGGGACCAGCAGCGGATTGCGAATCCTCGACCGAAGCTGTGAGCGCCGTTGCGCTGATGGAGCAGGTTGTATCAGGTCACGTAGATAGGTGGGGCAGTGCGGGTCGTACAGAGTCCGAAACGTGAGCCAGCACCGTTTCAGAACAATCCGCTCAGGAATCTTAAGCCAATGAAGTTGGTCTTTCAGTGGCTGCGACACATGAGCATTCCACTTCAGACCAAATATCAGTCGCACCGCAACATTGATCACCGATTGAAGGCAATTGAGTCTCAGCATAGGCAGTCCCAGTAAGACGCTATTGCAATAATCAATGCGCGACAATACCAGCGCACGGACCAGTTTGATTGTATCTGATATGGGGAGATATCGGCGGATAGCTTTTATCCTTCTCAGATGAAAGAATCCAAGCCTGGAGACATTCGCAATGTGACCCGAGAACGAGAGAGTCTCGTCAATCAGCACACCCAGGAGTCGCAGTTCAGTTTTGGGGACTATTTTCACATCATCCAACCAAACCGACTCACGAGGAATGAGATGCTTTCCGCGCGGACTACTAAACCAAAGTAGTTCTGTTTTGCTTGGATTAAGCGCCAACCGATTAACATCAGCCCACCGTCGCACCAGAGAGATACAGGTAGAGATGCGGTAGAGATGATGATGATGATGATGATGATGATGATGATGATGATGATGATGATGATGATGATGATGATGACAATGGCGCGACCAGGGTTTTCCGAAAGTATCTCCCGAAGCGAGATACTCTACAATACGCGCCCCGTATGATCCCCGCGGGGTCATGAACTATGTATGACTTCCGGTTCTCTTCGGCCCATGCATCAATCGTCTTGATGCTATTCTCGCTGGACGTTGGACCCAAAGCATACGAAGGGCATGCGTTGTTTTAACCTCATCGCATCTCACTCATCAGTCGATCTTATCATAATATTTCCCAATTCACGCTCCACTTTTTACAGGTGTCAATTTGCAAATTGTTTAATACGGCAAATGGGCGAAACCAAATCATCCTGATCATCACAACAATCGTCGTCGTCATCATCATCATCATCATCATCATCATCACAAAAGCAATCATCATCATCGTCATCGTCATCATTATCATCATCATCGTCATCATCATCATCGTCGTCGTCATTATCATCATCACAAAAGCAATCATCATCATCGTCATCATCATCATCGTCGTCGTCGTCATTATCATCATCAGCATGCAGCTTCATCACTACCACTATCATCATCATCATCATCGATTCATCATCATCCATCATCATTGTTATGATTTTCATCATCGTCATTATCGCCACCTCTATCATCATCCATTCTATTCTATTCTATTCTATCCAATCCAAGACAATTCATACAGCGCAGTATCATGGCTAATAGTCAGAAACAAAGCGCTTTACATCATCCATCATGGTCGTCATCATCGTTGTTGTTGTCGTTGTTGCTAATACCTGAGCTTCCAGGAAGAATTCTCGAATCGAGAAATTCCAGCTTCTGGTCTTGCCGAGAGTGGAGCCCTCCACCTGATACGCCACCTGCACCACGCCCTCTCCCCCTCCCCCTCCCCGGCACTTATCTTATAAGTGCCTCGTCTCATGCGAGGAGGCACCATACCTTAGGAGAAGCCTTCGTTGCAGGGATATTTCTAGGATTGTGAATTTGGGGGGTGTCGACCGCAAATTAGGGGGGGGGGGTTCGGAGCTAATTTGTATGCATTTTGTAATTTTGTATGCATACACCATCATTGTCAAATTACCTTTGGGGGGTCGACTTCAAACGGGGGGGGGGTGAATTTGGGGAGGGTGTTAGGGGGTGTAAAAATATCCCTGCTTCGTTGGCAAGGCAAGGGGCTCTATACCGAAGCCAAAGTCGTCTGATGGAGGATTTTTGGGCAAAAAGGTCGCAAAGAATGGAAATAGATTACTCTTATCGTATAAGAAGTAGAATCAAACGATGGCCTAATTAGGAACCAGCATTGGCCGTACATTTTACCGATAAGGGTGTGATTAGCACGTGTCTGTTCCTTTGGCGCTCTAAGAACCGAGTTTTCAGCTACAATGAATGAATCCTTCCGCATTGACGTCAAAATGACTGCAATAGTCTCTGGGACTCATTTATCATACGGTATCATACGATAGGAAAGTAGGCCAAGTAAGTAAGTAAGCAAGTAAATGATTTCGTGGATTTCTATAGCACCTTGGAAAGCAGCATAACAGTAGCTGCTTATTCTTAGGCGCTCAAGTGGTAGACCTGTTTTAAGAGAAAACTAATTTTAGCTGAACTCGCAAAAAAACTTTTCAGAGGAAAGAATGTTACGACCTATTCATCAACATCTTTGGACAAGGCGTTGCAGTTGTCGCTCTCTCTCTCTCTCTCTCTCTCTCTCTCTCTCTCTCTCTCTCTCTCTTTCTCTCTCTGTCTTTGTCTCTGCCTGTCTGTATGCCTCTGGCTCTGTCTCCCCCTCTCTGTCTCTGTCTCTGTCCCTCTCTTGCTCTGTCTGTCTGCCTGTCTGCCTACATTGGAATATTGGAATGTTAACCCACTTTCAGAAGTTATCCTAAGGCAGAGATATGTTCAAATGGCGGTCCGCGGGCCAGATCTGCCCCGCCAAGAGATGTGAACTGGCCCGCAATGATACTAAAACGAAAAATTGCATTTTCTATGATAATTACTAATCTTTTCATGTCTTATTTTAACCTACCCGTTTTTCCATTATTTATGAAATATATTTTTCAAAAGCATCTTCCCCTTGGGCGCCAGTCATAAAAGATTTGGCAACTGATGACATTTACTTGAATACTCTTATGTCCTAAGTGAAACAGAGGCAGCCGTGGTCACTATATGCAGTCCGGGTTCTTTAGAAATAATAAGTCGCTCCAATTAGAACAGTTTAGAGATCACGCAGTCACCATGGAACCACTGTCATAACAACGTCTCCTTAGCACCTAATCCAATTAGACTCGGAGCCCATGTCAAGACGGAAAAATCATCAGAGGTCAAAGTTCCATGGAGATATAATTGCCTCTGAAACTGAGAGCAGTTTCGAACTATGAACACACACTTCATGAAAGTGATAGCTCTCTCTCCCTCTCTCTCTCCCTCTCTCTCTCCCCCTCTCTCTCTTTCACTCTGTCTGTCTCTGTCTATGTCTCTCTCACTCTGTCTCTCTCTCTTTCTCTCTCTCACTCTGTCTGTCTCTGTCTATGTCTCTCTATCACTCTGTCTCTCTCTCTTTCTCTCTCTCTTTCTCTCTCCCCCCCTCTCTCTCTCACTCTGACTCTGTCTATGTCTCTCTCTCACTCTCTCTCTCCCCTCTCTCTCTCTCACTCTGTCTCTCTCTCTTTCTCTCTCTCACTCTGTCTGTCTCTCTGTCTATCTTGCTCTCTCTTTCTCTCTCTCTCTCTCTCTCTCTCTCTCTCTCTCTCTCTCTCTGCCTATGCCTCTCCCTCTCTCTCCCTGTTCTCTCTTCCTCTTCTTTCCCTCATATCTCTCTGTCTCTCTCTATCTGTCTCTGTCTCTATCTGTCTCTCGCCCTCTCTGTCTGTCTCTCTTTCTGCATGCCTGATTGGTATGCAATATTTACAGCGTCTCTCTCTCTCTCTCTCTCTCTCTCTTTCTCTCTCTCTTTCTCTCTCTCTCTCTCTCCAGCAAATCGTCTGTCATTTTCGAGAAATGGATTCCCATGTCTGTCCAGACGACAACTGTTCCGACAGGGCGCCGTTCTCTCGTAGTAATTCATTCGCCTGTAATAGATCATCGTCAGCAACAGGTGCCATCAGTCGCCGCCGTCACAATAACGACCGCAGTCGACGAGCGAAAACGGATGGGAATAAAGTTGGGTCCGTCCTTCGCTCGATAGATGGCTTCCATCGCCTTCTACCGTTGGCTCCGTTACTGTAATTGGAAACCTCAGCTGTAGACGCATTAGCGTAGCCTAGGAGCGGGGGACTCGAGGAAGACGAGTGGCCCCCTATTTGGATCGGAATCGGTCGTGGGATCCCGTTCACAGCCTGTGACTAGTTGATGGAGGTCAGGGGGTAGTATTAGGCAGTGGCGGCTCCAGGATTTGGCAAGTGGTGGGGGCCGTTGGGATGGAAACTTCCAAGCACTGGGGGCCAACCATTTGTTAATAGGTATGTAGTAGTAAGTATAGGGTCCCAAGAGGTGGCCACTGGGGGCAGGCATTCAATAGGGCAGGGGTGCACAACCTTTTTAGGCCGAGGGCCAAATTTAACATTTCCTGAGTACTCGCGGGCCAGAATTTCGAAAATGCATGTTTTATATAAAATATATTGTATATAACCATAATATTTAATATTATTTATATAAATCAGCAAACCAAGCAAAATTAACTTTAATAAATGCTATATTGAACTACCGGTAATGCTTCATAAAACACCAGTTTTTTACTTACTACCTTCTATAACACAAACAGTAATTCCTCAGTCTGCACAATCTAATTCTGCCCGCACATAAACTAAGAGCTGTGCAGTATCAGTGTTATCTGTGCTCTCATCCAAAGCTACTGAAAAATATGTGCACCTAGCTCATCTGCCAATCAACTGCTCAGTAACGTCTGTTGCAAGGTCATCAACTCGACGTTGAATTGTCATTCTTGACAAAGGAACTTTACTGAAAACATTGGCGTTTTCTGGGCAAATTCCAGTGCAGATGCTTAGGAGTCAATCTCTAACAAAATCTCCGTCTGCGAAAGGCCGTGATGACCTTGCAATTAGCTGGGCCACTTTGCAGCTGGCCCGTGTAAAACACTTTTATTCTTGCGACTTCCTTGTGAAAAAACTCTGTTCGGTTGACAGAGTCTTCTTTAACAGTTCAATTTCCTGTTCCCGCAACTCACCCTGCAGTTCATCATAAGCAGCGGCATGTTTCGTTTCGTGGTGTCATCGGCAGTTAATACTCTTTCATAACGCTAAGTGATTCACGGCAAATTAAACACACCGATTTAACCCATTAAACGTGTCCATAAATACAGACGTGTCCATTCCTCAATGAAATGTCGCTGTTCTGCCTCAGCCTTACGTTTTTTTAAGTTTCGAATTTAGATATTCTAGACTTACTGCAGAGACAATTAAAATGTATAAAGCACGTTATCGAAGTAGTTTATTATCGCCCGTCTCTGTGTCACGTTGTTATAGGTCGCACATTTGTAAGTAGTCCAACATATATGAATAGGTCAGTCAGCAGATACCTAATTTCTAAACCAAAATTACTGTTCTCGGGCCAGTTTTCTGTTATTCGAAATTGTACCGCGGGCCGGACAAAACCCTTTGGCGGGCCGGTTTTCTGTGTTGCTCGAAATTGTCCCGCGGGCCAGAAAAAACCCTTCGGCGGGCCGGATTTGGCCCGCGGGCCAGTGGTTGTGCACCCCTGCAATAGGGGCACGGGTCCCCGGGGCCCCACGTGGAGCCCCCACTGGTTTTAGATCGAGGAAAACGCACCAGACAGCAGACTTTAAAGCGTTTGAGACGACGACCTTTTTGCTCGTCAAGATATTTTGAGTCGAAAACTGTCGAAATGCCCCCTTGTTGTGGGTTCCTGGCTGCGCCACTGTTTGTATGTGAGACCGTCTTTCGGTTGCCAGCATGTCTAACGATGTCTGTCGATTAGGAACTGAATATGAGAGAGTCCGTTGTTAATTACTCCTACGGGTCCTTGGACTGTCCCTACTCTATTCCGGGGGTACAGACTTCAGAGGTATTCAAACGGCGTCCCGCGGACCAGATCCGGCCCGCCAAGCAGTGTCGAATGGCCCGCGGATCATACCGAAACAAAAGTTGACATTTACTAATAAATACGAGATATTTGTATTGCCTTGTTCTCTACTTACCTATGTTCAATTATTGCCTATAGACTTTATTTTTGTAACTAAGAAATATATTTACATCTACCTGGCCCTAGGGCGGGCATAAGTAATAAAGAAGTTGGACCCCTTTATAAAATCTAGAGGAATACTCATGTTCTATTCCGAGTAAAGTCTCTTGGAGAAGTTCGTCAGTTGAAGAAAATTGTACTTGTAATACTAAACCGAATCTTCTGAAAGTGGATTAAAATTCCAATATCAGAATATCAGATGCAATGGTAATATCATCATCATCATCATCATCACCAACACCATCATCATCATCATCACCACCATCACCAACACCATCATCATCATCATCACCATCATCACCACCACCACCATCATCATCATCACCAACACCATCACCAACACCATCATCATCACCACCACCACCACCACCATCACCAACATCATCATCATCATCATCATTACCAACACCATCACCGACACCATCATCATCATCATCATCAGCAGCAGCAGCATCAACATCATCATCATCATCATCATCATCATCATCATCATCTGGGGGGATTTGATGTGGCGGCACCTTTTGATGCGGATTGAAAGGGTGTCGGCTTCTTAACTTGCCCGCCGCTCCTCTGATGCTAGAACCTGGCTACGCCACTACACCACCACCACCACCACCACCACCACCATCCTCTTCTGTTGCCTGTTGTTGCTATGTCCTAGAATTCGACTTGTCGATGGCCATAGACTCAAGCATTTCACGCGCTGTGCTTCGATTCTCGAGAGGCGCAGAAAGAGACCACGGAGTCTGCACATATGAACCAATGCAGGTCCTCGTTCATATGAACCTATCTATAGGCCTATGGAACAGTGACATTTGGCTGCAGCTGTTAACTTTCTCAAACTTTGTATTCACAATTCGATCTTACACTCGACAGCATGACACTCGAAACAAGAGGAGTAAACAGTTGGGGGGGGGGGGAGGGAGGGGAGGGTTATTATGGCTAACAAGCGAACCTTATAAGAATTGGGTCAGAGATCAGGGGCGTAGCGACGGGGGTGTATATCGGTCTACATGTATATACCCCCAAATCAGTCTGCCTTAAAGCTTTTTATGTGATTTACATGTGATTATATGTTTTTTATGTGGTTCATAGTTAAGATTTATACTCACCCAAAATATTTATACCCTCCCAAATCAAATTCCTGGCTACGCCCCTGTCAGAGATGCGGTTCGCAAACGGCGGTTCGCAGAGTGTTTGGTTCGCATTAGATTCATGCACGAGAGAACTGAGAAATCATCGTGCGTGCTGTCATTCAGTATTTGTCAACTTCTAAAAAAATGACGGAAAAACTAATGCGGGAAAAGTAAAGTAAAATCTCGTGTGGATTTCTATAGCGCCTTGGAAAGCAGCACAACAGTAGCTGCTTATTCTTAGGCGCTCATGCCTCTCTTATTAAAACAGCTATGGGAAAGGTACATTATCAGCCAGGCAACATCCAAAGGGCAGTGAGAAATAAAATAACTACGGTAACTATGATAATGACGACTATAACACGCACAACTACAATTGTTACGAATAGAAAGATGATGACGACGTGAATTCTAGCATATGTATATTTTAGGCGTTCCACCCCCTCCCCTGAAAGGGTTGAAGTAGTCAAACCTCACCAACTGCTTTAATTTTAAAAAGGAAGCATTGATGAGTTAAAAAAATGTCCGCTATGTAGATATGCGCTCAAACATCAAGCGCATGTCGATAAGGGGCTGTCCATTAATTACGTCAACAAAATAGGGGGGATTAGACCGTTAGAGAGATAAACATTTATTGGACCACCACATGAATTTAGTAATATGTCGTAAATATAATAAATAAAATGGAGTGTTCCAAAGGGACGCAGAGAGTGACAGTTGTTGACAGGGGAGGGGGGTTGGATCAGGAGAAGTTGACGTCAACAATTTCACTTTTTACAAATAATAAAAAATAAAAAATTTCATGGAATATTCATTACAACGAAGGAAAAAGCCTGACGAGCAAAAAAGTAATAATTTTGACACTTGATGAGCAAAAAAATGGGGAATAGGTCATCACCGCACAAAAATAATAACCTTCTAAACTTTTTATATGGACTTGTCACTTATCTTAAGGGGGGGGGTCAAAAGTTATTGACATAATTATAGGGGGTCACTGAAAGTTGACAGTTGTTGACAAGGAAAGGGGTCAAAAATTGACCAAAAATTATTGGCATACTTAACCCCTTAACTGGGGAATAAATCTGTAACTCAATGTAAACTGGACGGCTCTGAGCCGTCGCGCCCAGTTAAGGGGTTAATGGACAGCTCCTAAGCATAATGTGGACGCCAGTATTTAGCGTACTTTAAGTATTTAACGTGTAACTTATTACTTGAGTTCAGGCGTAGTTTAGTAATGCTATAGATGTTAGAAATTGTTCAACGTATCAATTATACAATACATTGGTACAATAGGTTCGACTCAAAGACATTGACCATAAAAGATGCAGAAAAGTTTTCGAAACTAAAGGGTTAATAGTAGTTCCCAACTGCTGCTAAAGATGCATGTATCTTTCGTAAGTAAGTATGCAAGTAAGTTCTTCTAATATCTTGAAATTGGGTAATATACAGTACAGAATGTTGTCTTCTTAATTCGAATTCCAGCAAATAACACGCAGTGTTTATTCCAGGCCTTCTCTGGGGGGGGGTTAATTCCCCCACCAAAGTTTGAATTCCCTCCCCCAATTTTTTTTATTTTTACATTTTGGCAAGTAGTATGACCTCCCCAGTGTCTTTAACCCCCCAAATTTTAAACTCCCCAATGTCTGGGTGACTAGAATAGCCAATGAATAACACGACCCGCTATAATCGTGTGTTTTTACAGAACCATTCTCTGATGTACCAGACGCTATGATGTAAATTTTCAAGTTATAATTATCTGCGCAACATGAATAATTTAAGATGTACATGTAATCCTTGTTGCACTATATACACAGTACTTCTCAGGAATGGTATAGATACTTTGCCGGTATTTACAGTACGTAACGAAGTACTCAATATAATAATGTATGCATTAGACGCAGTGGCGGCTCCACCGGGGGGGCCAGGGGGGGCCCGTGCCCCCCTATTGAGAGCCTGGCCCCCCCAGTGGCCCCCAGTTGGGACCCTATACTTAATGCTACATACATTAAACAACAAATGGTTGGCCCCCCATGATTAGAAGTTGCCCCCCCAACGGCCCCCCACTTGCCAAATCCTAGAGCCGCCACTGATTAGACGATCGAATCTGTACAAACGACACCGTTTTATTAGACGGCGCAAAAGATACTGTACTTACAACACTCAGCATACTGTCCATTGTACTCTCAGTAGTACTGCGAGCAGTGACAGATGGCGTGTTTGCCGCGGCGTATCCAAGAAGGAGGGTTTGGGGCAGTGTTTATTCTAGGCCTTCTTAGGGGGAAATTCCCTCCCCCAAAGTTTGAAAATTCCCCCCCCCCCAATTTTTTAGATGTTGGCTGGGGGAATGGAAATTCTCCCCACCCCACCCCAAACGTGTGGAAACTCAAACATTGTCCCCCCAAACATTTCAAACCCCCCCCCCAAATGTCAAGGGGGCTAGAATAAACACTGGTTTGGGGATTAACCCCCTTGCTGCCGACGAAAATTGTTTTAATGTGATTCCATACATTTTTTATTTTCGGACGCGGTTTTAGGGGTCAACGACGACTTGGCTGTCGACGCAAAATAATTTGTAAGTGCTCCCCAGAATGTAAAGATGTAAGGTGACGACCTTTTTTTTGCTTGTCAAGATTTTTCGGAGATGGTCATGATCAAAACCAACCCTGCCCCCCTTCCGGAAATCCTGGCTGCGCCACTGCGTGCTGGAATATTTTACAGAACAGATGTCAACCTTTTCATTCGCGTCCGCGTCATTCCCGTCTTGAGTGACACTATCATTATAGCGTCGAGTTTGTGTCAGACGATACTTGCTCGCGTGACGGTACTTGCCCGCGACTTGCTGTAGTAGTAGTCGCTGCCGTTCCGCAGGCTCGACGCGGCCACCCCCCTCTCCCCGTCCGACCCCCCGAAGCGCCTGCCGCACCTCCTCCGGCACCCGTAGACGACGACCACCTGTTGCCGGAAGTAGCTGCCGAACAGACAGTACAGCATCAGGTTGACGACGTAATTCGACGTCGCGATGACGTCAGCGACGCGTCTTCCCGCCGTCAGCCCGGCCCTGGGCCACGTCTTCATGCTGAGCGTCTCGGCCATGAAGTAGAGGATGGTGTTGGGCAGACGGAGGACGATGAACGCCACGCAGACGGCCACAAGGGTCGCGGTCAGCTGTCGCTCGGCCGCCGTGCACGAGGTCTGCCTCCCGCCGCCTCCGCCGCCGCCGCCGCCGGCCCCGCCGCTGATGGTCATCTTGAGGGCGGAGCGACCGGCGGCCCCGGGGGACAGCACCGGCTGGCCCTCCATGTGCTCGCGGCGTCGACGGCTCGCACGAAGCAGGATCACGACGGTCATGGTGGTCAGGACGGTGATGAGGAGACCGGGCAGGACGAGGGTTCCCACCATGTTGACCGCAGTGTTCCAGGCGTCGTAGTGGGGCTTGAGACCGGCCGGGGTGACGCACCTAGTCTGCTGCGTTGGGCTCTTGGGGACGTTGCTCTCGACGGTCCAGAGAGCGTAGGATCCGAACGAGAACCCGAAGACGTACAGGGCGACGATTATCATCTTGGCACGACCGACCGTAGACAGCAGCGACACCTGGCGACGAAAAATAAGAACATAATCAGTCAATCAATCAGTAAGTCAGTCAGTCAGTCAGCGTCAATCACGTGAGGGTCCTTGAGTCTCGACTCTCACATAATGTGGTTGTGAGGGTCCGTAAGACCAGAAATATTTTTACACCCCTAACACCCTCCACCAATTTGAGACCGACACCCCCAACACCCCTCAATTTCAGTCATGGGATGACATTTTTGCTTGTCAGACATTTTTAACAGGGGACCCCCAGAATTTACCGACACTCCCCTCTCCCTCCAAAATTGATAATCCTAGAAATAGCCCTGCATTAGGCATTGGACACCACAAAAATCTGAATAAATCTACAGTAAATTCGTAACGTTGTACGATTATTTAATAAGTTTTTGCGCTGGGTAGGTAACATTATTTTATAAGCAGCAAATGGTATTTTGGAACATTAATAAGTAAGATGAATTACTCTAAAAGAGTACATGTATCATCATGCATGGCACAACAAAAGGTGGACCCTCAAAACTTTTACTACAGATTGACGCCACTGGTCAGACAGCCGATGTCATGTAGTCAGTTGAATGAGTGAGTCGGTTGGTCAGTCAGCCAGCCAGCCAGTCAGTCAGCCAGTCGGTCAGTCAGTCATTTGGTCACTTAATTATTGCGAAATGATATAAAGAATTCTTTCGAGTGTCATGGCATGCTACGGTAATAGTCTATTTCAGCGATTCACGAACGTTTTTTAAAATGTACCCCCAGTGCTGGAGTTGAGAAATTTGAGCTGGGAGAGGGGGTGGAGGGGTGAAAAGAGAGGGAAAAAACCAGTTAACTTTGCCAAAAAAGAAAAAGGCTGACAAGCAAAAAAAGGCAATTTTTTCTCGAAGTCTACTAGACTTTTCCCGAAAAATAGGTTGACAAACAAAAAAGAGGACGCCACCCGCAGTTTTCCCGTCATTTTACTTGACTTTTGCCCAAAATTAATATTTCGACAAGCAAAAAAAGTCCGGAAAGTTCAGTGGAGAGGGGTGCATCTCCACTCATCATCCACGTGGAACCCCCCCCCCCCACTGTTGGAAATACACAAATACCACGAGAATAGCGAATGGAAAAGATCAAAATAATAATTCTAACCTCAGCGTATGACATATGATCGGGCAATGCATTACATATCGCAAAGTAGTCCTATAACATAAGACGTTGACGCCAAGTCAAGCATCCTGTCGCCTACGTCACGTCATGCACACTGACGTCACTCCTCCGACAGACGAAACCAGATGACATTGCAAACAGAGATTGATTGCAGAGAGTTTTGCGACGTCACGCGAATGACAGGTGATCGAAATGCGCCTCATAAATTTAATAATGGGGCGCTGATCTCTCCCTCTCCTTCCGATGACAATTTCTAATTCCACCGACCAGTGGCGGTTCCGAGTGGGGGGGATGAGTGGGGATGCATCCCCCACCGGACTCTTTTTTTGCTTGTCAACCTACTATTTTTCGGTGAAGGTGACATTAGGGGACAAATTCCCATTTGTCATCCTTTTTCGGCAGAGTTTATTGATTTTTTCCTTCTCTTTTCATCTTCCCCACCAACTTCCTGTGAATTCATTTCATCCCCCTCACCAAGAAATCCAGGAACCGTCACTGCCTCCGACCTTAACCCCTTAACTGGGCATTTAACTGTAACTCAATGTAAAATGGACGGATATATCCGGGATCCCCAGTTAAGGGGTTAACCCTTTTAGCGCGTGGAACGTAATATTGCGTTGTAGGTGGATTTTTAAAAGTATGAGGAACGTACTATTGCGCTTTGTAGACCTGTAGGCTGTGAAATGCGGTCACTGCTATTTAACGTGTTATTACGCATAGATGCAAAAAACATAAATATTAAAATAAAAAACATGAAAAAACATGTTTTTATGAAAAATATAAAAAGATATTAAGAAGCACTGGCCTCGATTACAGTCCTTTATTTACCATCCATGCGTCACATTTGACATGTTATATTGAAATAATATTGACTGACTTGAATATGCTGTGATCCCTCGCTACATTAGTTCTGCAGCATCACCAAGAATGTGAGCCTGAATTCGCTCAGAATGAAATGATAACAAATTTTTTAGGATGCTCAGGACTAGGAAATTGATAGAAATTGATATGCAGGGAATAAGATAAAAAGACATAAGGAACTAAAAAACATTCGAAAACATGTTTTTTAAGAAAAAAATAGATAGGAAGTTGGAAGTTTTTACATCTATGTTGTTACGTGTATTGTTGGGTTTTCACAGTGATTCGGTATATGTGGCATAGCTGAATCATAAATCTATGGAGAATTTGATTAAGAACTAGAAATAAGTGTAAAATTTATCTATTATTATTAGCCGTGTTATTATTATTATTATTAATTAATTAATTAATTAATTAATTAATTAATTAATTAATTAACCGTGTGTTTTTTTTATCTTCTTTAACTCCACATTGTGGGGGAAAATTTTTCTACAGGGAAGTGGTTTTAAATTTCATTTTCATCCCGCTTGGAGAGAAGCTGTAATCCATGACCGCCACACCTTTTACAATGATCGAATAGGTAGCGACATGCCAACAGTAACAGTTGTTTGTATTGGCACATTTGCGTAGGCAGAAACGGTCATAAATTCGAACTCTTCACGGATAAGAGCAAATCAACGAGGAAACAGCTTTTTAGTGCGAAGGCCGCGGAGGATAAATAGAACAATTCGGACGAGAGAGGAGCTACAAAAATAATAATAAATGGATATTGGAGAACCGGGCATTTAAATACGCAGTAGTAGTGGTTCTCAAACAGAATAATGCTTCCTAAGGGTTTGTAGACATGAGGTGAAGTATGGAAGAGAGAAGAGTAAAAAATGGGGTTTAGAGGACTGGGCTATTAAATAAGAAGTAGTGGTTTGAAAGAGGATAATACCGCCTTAAAACCACACAGATCACGTTACCTTACCTTATGGGTCTGATTTCTGGTTTTATTGAGCTTATTTTGTGCGATGAATTTGTATAAAAGCCTATTTATTAGAATTGGCGCTATAAGAGTGCAGTCTCTATTCTTGGCCCAACGGGTTATTCCAAAAGTCTGACTTTTTCTATGTTGGTGTAAATAGTGGACGCGAGTTTAACTGTTTAGTTGTTTGATACCGTGATTTGCTTTTCGGTCACAAAGACACCTTTATTTGGCGGTGAACGTGAATTATACATTTGAGAAACTCCGCTTAACTGTAAGGTAATTCACCGCGTATGCAAAGCCGATTAGAAAAGGGCGCAAAATGAGACTGGAGATGAATTTCTGCTTTTAAATTGAAATGTAATGCCTTTTTCATCTTTTAGTGGTTACGGGTGTTAGAAATAGTGCTATGAAAGTGAATAACTAGTATCTATTAATTATTATCAGTCAAACAGAAGCTAGTAAAAGTATATAGCAACAAACATTGCACTATAATTATGAAAAAGTCGATTATTATAACCCTCAGTGATTAGAGAACTGTTCCTTTTCTTACCATCGCAAAAATTCCTGTGAGAAATTTTAAATGTCCGAAAGACCCGTCTACAGCTGTACGCTCAATTCGTAGGTTAATTCGTCAGTGCTCTTGAATCTAATACGGTCTGGAGTTGGTGTGCTATCGGCTGATTCACTTTATATCATCACCGTGTTGCCAAAAAGTTAATTGACTGACTGACTGACTGACTGACTGACTGACTGACTGGTTGACTAATTCACTGTTTGGTAAACTATTAACTACTACTACTACTGCTGCTATTACTATACTGCTGCTGCTGCTGCTACTACTACTACTACTACTACTACTACTACTACTACTACTACTACTACTACTACTACTACTACTACTACTACTACTACTACTACTACTACTACTACCACCACCACCACCACCACCACCACTGCACCACCACCACTGCTGCTGCTGCTGCTGCCACTGCTGCCACCACCACCACCTGCACCACCACCACTGCACCACCACCACCACCACCACTGCTGCTGCTGCTGCACCACCACTGCACCACCACCACCACCACCACCACCACCACCACCACCACCACCACCACTGCTGCTGCTACTGCCACCACCACCACTACTACTACTACTACTACTACTACTACTACTACTACTACTACTACTACTATGGAAGGTCGTGGAACTGCTATGGAAGTACTATGGAAGGTCGCTCTCTTAGGAATTCACCGCCAGATTTCGTGACTACGGCGAACTCTCTTTAACCATACGAGTGGATATTAGAGATCATCTTCCGATCCGTCGACGCTGTTAACAGTGCTTCTGACTTTGGCTTTGCCATGTCGACAGTACTTACCGCAGCCGGAGCGCTTCGGACTGGCTTTTTTATATATTAAGACTGAAGAAGCGCTATATAAGAACGCTGTTACTTACTTACTTATTTACTACTACTACTACTACTACTACTACTACTACTACTACTACTACTACTACTACTACAGTACTACTACTACTACTACTACTACTACTACTACTACTACACTTATTATAATTATTATTATTATTATTATTATTATTATTATTATTATTATTATTATTATTATTATTATTATTATTCTGCGGCAGCCGCTCCAATTGATTGATCGATTCACTGACTGACTGACTGACTGACTGACTGATCGACTGATGGATTGATGGATGGATTGATTGATCAATTGATTGATTTATTGATCTACCAATTGATTGATTGATTGATTGATTGATTGATTGATTGATTGATCTACCTTCAGCGGGAATGATACGGTGATGAACCGTTCTGTAGCGATGGACACCGTCACCCAGGCGGACACGAGCTTCGCCCCGTACCTCAGCCAGAAGATCAGCTTGCACGCGGCGTTCGACGTGTGCATGAAACGGAACGGCATACACCCCTCCGTGTTCATCCAACGCAGCGAATCCCCGACGAGGAACAGCGTATCGGCGCACGCCAACGCCGTCAGGTAGTGTCCGGTGGTCGTCCGCCGGAGCCCGGCGGACAGCGTAAAGACGGTCAGGCAGAAGACGTTCGAGAAGAAGCCGAAGGGGATGACCACCCCCATGGCGTAGAAGTAGGCGGGGTTCCGGCACGCCGGCGCCGAGGCCGTCCGGGCGGTCGCGGAGACGTTCGAAGCGAGGGAGAAGTTGGACGGCGGAAGGGGAGGAGGAGGAGGGGCGTTGTCCTGGATCCAGGCGGAATTAGAGATGTTGTCGAAGTCCATCACTGCCTCCATCCGGAAGGTTTTCCGGTTTCTCTTTCGCTATTTTGTTCCGTTCCCGCTTTGTCGCTTTCCGCTCTTCAGACCGGCGGACAAATACTCCAGTGGTCGTTTCCGATGTGGATTTATTTGTTTGTTGTTCTTGTTCACTGTGCTGCGTTTCCGTTGTATTGTTCTGCAGTTGTTCTGCTTTTGTTCTGCAGTTGTTCTGCTTTTGTTCCGCAGGTGGTCGGATGTATCTGCACCGGATCTGATCGTTTCGTTTATTCTGCTGCCATTTGGTCGTAGTACCTGTTTTTTCGCAGCCTTTGATCCAGTTTACACAGCCACACGCGTACAAAGCTATCATACCATCATCATCATCATCATCATCATCATCATCATCTCCCTCTATCTCACTCTGTATTTTTTATCTTTGTCTCTCTCTCTCTGCATCTGTTTCTCTCTGACTCTGTCTGTCTGTCTCTCTTCTCTCTCTCTCTCTCACTCTCTCTGTCTCTCTCTCTGTGTCTATGTGTATCTCTCTGTCTCTGTTTCTGTCTCTGTCTGTCTCTTTCTTTTCTTTTTCTATGTCTGTCTGTCTCTGTGTATCTCTGTCTCTGTCTCTGTCTCTCTCTCTCACTCTCTCTCTCTCTCTGTCTATGGTGTATCTCTCTGTCTCTGTTTCTGTTTCTGTCTCTGTCTGTCTCTTTCTTTTCTTTTTCTATGTCTGTCTGTCTCTGTGTATCTCTGTCTCTGTCTCTGTCTCTGTCTCTGTCTCTGTCTCTGTCTCTGTCTCTCTCTCTCTCTCTCTCTCTCTCTCTGTTTCTCCCTCTTCTATTTCTCTCTGAATTTATCGTTACCTCGTACGTGCAATTGCCGTGTCTAGGGGTGCGTCAGCGTGTCGCTATGGAGGCAAAAGCCTTTAGCAAAGCAATATGCGATCAAAATTTAATATAAAGATACACTAATTAGTACATAGCGTTCCTGGTGTTTCGATGAAGAACTTTTCACTAGGCTTGCTCAATTAGGGCCACTTAAAAACTCAACTGGAAATGGCAATTCTCTTTTCTTTTCTTCGGAATTAAAACAAGGGAGGAATTCTCCGACAGGTGTCTAAAAGACAATAACAATATTCCGTAGAAAACGTTCAAAACACTGAAATATCGCGAAAGTCGAAAAATTGCTCGAAAAACCTAAATTCAATTCCAATCTAAGGGCGTTCGTGAGTTCAAACTGAAGCAAATTAAGGTGGGTTTTCCAGGTCACGTCTTTGACGTAAGTCATAAAAAGTCATGTTGTAACGTCAAACTGTGTTCACGTTTGCTTTTAGCGCTAACATTTACGAAAAACATTCATTAGCAAACTCACCCCGACGACTTTTCTGTCTCAACTTTAGAGTAGCCTAGAAACCTAGCCGGACTTAATAAAGGTGTGCATGCTCGCCAGAAATTATACGTTAGAAGAATTAACTTTCCCGAAGTTTCATAAAATTTCATAAAATGCAAACGTTTCGCAGACTGTTTTTCTCCGCAAGCGCATGCATCAACGTCCAACTTCGACTGACGCAGGGCCGTTTACGTCAGCAGAATTTATATAGCGCCACGATCGGACGCACGCGAGCCTGAGACTGGGAACCCATCGCTCGCGGAGCCACGGAGGTTGCGCGGAAAGGGGGGAGAGACTGGAGGAATGAAGGAAGAAGGGATACGTTTCAGTGCTTAGTATAGCCTCGTTGAATTTCCGGGCTCTAGCTATGTCGACTGATTTCTAGGTCAGGGAAACGGTCGAACTGACCTAGTTCCGGAAGTGAAAATCATCAGAACCGGCGACTGACCATAGGCCCCATAGCAATAGGAGAGGAACTACTTTTCTGAGCGTCGACCGGAACTACTTTCCGTGCGGCCAGAGTTCGGCGGAGGGATACGAACGATATCGCTTAGCCGTCGTAATTGCAGCAAAAATGTCGATTTGCAATTTGGAATTACAACAACAGAAAATATATATATATATATATATATATATATATATGCATTCATTAGTCTGAAACCATATCTGACATGCAGGACGGATCGAATAGGCAGATGCGGCTTTAACCCCTTAACCGTGCATTTAACTGCAACTCAATGTAAAATGGACGGATATATCCGGGATCCCCAGTTAAGGGGTTAATTAATAGAATATGCAAGCGGGCATCGTGTGCGGAATTCGTGGAAATTGGACAGGAGATTCGAATTCCTCGTCAGGAAAACAGATCGTGGAAGCCCGGATCATGGAAAATCGCGTCCAGGATTGAAGCGCAAATCCCAAGACTGATTCCAATCCAGAATAGCGGAGCGCTCCCCTCCCAACACCAGTGGCGGCTCTAGGATTTGGCACGTGGGGGGCCGTTGGGGTGGCAACTTCTAATCATGGGGGGCAACCGTTTGTTGCTTAATGTATGCGGCATTAAGTATAGGGTCCCAACAGGGGGCCAGGCACTCAATAGGGGGCACGGACTCCCCTGGCCCCCCGGTGGAGCCGCCACTGCCCAACACATTTGGCTACATCGGTTATAGCTTTCGGAATTTCGCCATTATGAAAAATTAGCGAGCAAATTCGGAGTGGCGCCCACTGTGCAGTGGCGGTTCCAGGTGGGGGACGAGTGGGGATGCATCCCCACCGGAATTTTTTGCTTGTGAAACCTTTTTTGGGTAAACGTCTAGTAAAACTACGGTGAAAAAACTGCGGATGACCTTTTTTGCTTATCAACCTATTTTCGGTAAAATTGTAGGAAAGTTAGTGGAAAATTCCCTTGTGCCAGCCTTTTCCGACAAAGTTTATTGATATTTTCCCATTCTCTTTTCATCCACCCGACCAACTTCCTATGAATTAATTTCACACACCCCCACCAAGAAATCCTGGAGCCGCCACTGTCCCTGTGTATTCGCCGCGTAATGACCAAGGGCGTTGAACCCCGATATGTAAAAAAAAGGTCCGCCTGGTTTTGAAGCTGTGAGAGAAAATTGAGAGAAATTTTGACTTTGCCTGCATAATATTCTCACAGATCCTGCAGGTAAGAATAAATGGCCGACTCAGAGGTAATCTCCGTCGGATACATCTGGGGATAATCGCTGCTGAACTCGGACATATCCGAAAGAAGAACTAGAATGCAGAATGAGTCTATTAAGCGACTGATAGATGTTAGTTTTATGCCAATTTCTGATAGGATATTGATCCAATGTTATCCCTAGAAGGACCATTAAGCACCCATCTCATAAGGGGTTTTGGATGCTTCTAGCAGTAGAATTATTTTATGCACAGTCGTTTAAAATCAGGTCTTTTATATGCTTTGGATTCTCTGCATACCGCCTTTCACGGATAGGATTTGGAGTATCATTGATTGAGGCCTAAACTCGCCGCAAAAATTAGGTTGAAAAGCCAAAACAAGTCATCCGGAACCCAGGTGAGGATGCATCCACAGTCTTCAACATGGTAGAACCGCCACTTAGGCCCCTACCATCAACTGATACTGTACCAAGTGTATCTTTAAAACGGCGCAATAGAAGTTTCTAAAAGTACCGGTAACCCGGTTCCTTTAAATACGTTTGAAAGCACAGACTCAGAGAAAAATTACATTACGTCTCCTATGTAAAGCGTTCTTGACTTTAGCTCCAGCTATTTTACTGCGTTATATTATAATAGGCATAATAATAATAATAATAATAATAATAATAATAATAATAATAATAATAATAATAATAATAATAATAATAATAATAATAATAATAATAATAATAATAATAATAATAAAGAGAAGAAGAAGAAGAAGAAGAAGAAGAAGAGGAGGAGGAGGAAGAAGAAGCAGAAGAAGAAGAAGAAGAAGAAGAAGAAGAAGAAGAAGAAGAAGAAGAAGAAGAAGAAGAAGAAGAAGAAGAAGAAGAAGAAGAAGAAGAAGAAGAAGAAGAAGAAGAAGAAGAAGAAGAAGAAGAAACAATAATTGTATTCCTTCTTGTGAAGGTAGTAAGAAGCATTCGAGAAAGAATCGACTCGAATTTTCCCTTTCGAGTAAGACGATATGTCGACTAAACAGGCCGAAACATTCGACGGGAATTACTTCTCTCGAATCTCCGCAAATTCAGGCAATTTGTGTCGGGCGACGATAGATAAGTCTTCCGTAAATTGACTCGCAAATTAAGCGGAAGTATCGGCTACGAGTCAGAGCTCTGAGAATCTCGCCAAATGGTCGGCCGATCCAGTCCGGAGAATCGTTTCCTGGAAAAGGGAGGATTTGACGAAATGGAAACGAAGCCAGTATCTGGAAAAGTGGATCAAAGTTCTTACGGAAAGAGAAAGTTTCCTGTATACACTATAATTTTCGGATCAATTTGGACGCGTTCATTTAACAAGATAACCACGCGACCGATGAAATATACAGCGGAAGGATACAGTCATAATAATATTAATTATTATCGCGTCAAAGCACGCAAACGGGGGCCGAGGAGAGGGGGTGGGTGCAGTCGGTACATTATTCCGAGGCCCGCGGAACTCAAAGTGGACCCGCAAAAGAGGAAATTTCTTTAATCTTTTTACAAAACCAAATTCTTAACAGTATAGTTGAACGTCAAATATATATACTTCCTAGTTCATACTCTCTCTCTCTCTCTCTCTCTCTCTCTCTCTCTCTCTCTCTCTCTCTCTCTCTCTCTCTCTCTCTCTCTCTCTCTGTGCGTGTGTAGGGGAAAACGGCCTTGTTTGACATAGTCTTTATTGATGAATGTAAATATACGCGTGTTAACATTGGCATTTCCTGCATTTTCTCGTTGTTTGCCATCGCAATTAAGCCGATACTTCAGGCCTACCGTTGGATTTCGAGTACCATCAAAGTACCGTTATTTATTAGAATTGGCACTATAGAAGTGCACTATTACTATTATTATTATTATTATTATTATTATTATTATTATTATTATTGTTGCTGTTGCTGCTGCTGCTGCTGCTGCTGCTGCTGCTGGCATCAGTTTAATCTGTGATGCAGGCATTTTGGCAGTTGTTGACTTATGCAGATATTGACACAGTTACGAATTCGGGCATTCTTTTCGGGCATTCCGACCCATCTGCAGTGGCGTAGCCAGGATTTCCGGAAGGGGGGAGGTTTAGATTTTGGTTTTGACCGTGACCACCTTTGAAAAAATCCTGACAAGCAAAAAACACTTTATGGCACCTCTACTTTTCTACGTGACAAGCAAAAAACACTTTTTAGCTGACAAGCAAAAAAAGGTCATCGCCTCTTACTTAAACCTTTACGGTCTATAGCCAAGGGGAGATTTTGACCCCCAAAATCGCGTAAAAAATAAAAATGCACGGAGACTCATTAAAATTATTTTTTTCGGCAGCCAAATGGAGGTTAACCCCCCCTTGGCTACGCCACTGTCCATTTGACTCTCACTGCCGTAAAACGCCCACCTCCCTAACACGTGTCCACGCTTAATTTTCCTCTTCACCGAATAACAACGCAAAGTAATCAAAGTCGGTGGGAAAAATTACTTGTACGCCCTAGCTCCAATGCATCACAGATCGGTCACTCGACGAAAGAACCCCGTTATCTTGGAGAGCGATCAAGAATAGGAAGGCGGGAAGATGAAGTAGTTCAGTGGATCGAAATAGATGCCATGGCAGTGGAACGTTCCAGAACCTTGGTCCAGAGGCAGAGAAGTGGCACTTGACGACAGCACTACTAGAGTGGGCGAATAGTTGCAGGGCACTGCATGGGATGTATACTGCATAGACCTACAGTCGAGATCTAGCGAATTTTCTCTACGATAAGTGAACGAAGGAGAAATATTTTTACCCGGTGTTTACTTGGACTAGCTAACTTTTGTGAGAAATCACATCACGTCATCGGTAATAATAATAATAATAATAATAATAATAATAATAATAATAATAATAATAATAATAATAATAATAATAATAATAATAATAATACTACTACTACTACTACTACTACTACTACTACTACTAATAATAATAATAATAATAATAATAGCAATAATAATAATAAATATATATGAAGCATAATTTTTTACCTCTTCTCCTTCTCCTTCTCCTCCTCCTTCCTCTTCTTCACCTCTTCCTTCTTCTTCTCCTCCTCATCATTCTCCTCCTTCTTCTTCCTTTCCTTCTTCTTCTTCTCCTTCTTCTTCTTCTTCTTCTTCTTCTTCTTCTCTTCCTCCTACTTTTCCTCTTTCCGCTCCTCCTTCTCCTCCTCCTCCTCCTCCTCCTCCTCCTCCTCCTCCTTCTTCTTCTTTTTCTTCTTCTCCTTCTCTTCCTTCTTCTGCTCCTCCTTTTTCTCCTTTTCCTCCTCGTTTTTCTTCTTCTTTCTCATCCTCCTCTCCATCCTCCTCCTCCTCCTCTTCTTCTTCTTCATATTCTTCTTCCTCCTCCTCTTCATCATCATCTTCTTTTTCTTCGGGTGCCTTGCTCTGTAGAGAGCGTAGACGACTCTGATCTTCCATTTTTCTCGATCTCTGGTGATCCTTTGAAGCTTTGTTCTTCTGTCTACTTTCAATTTCTTATCCTAGTTTGTCTATGGAATTTATATATTTGTTTGTTTCCTGGCCCTTCCTTCCACCACGCCTGTCACTCCCAAATTCTCCAGTCCCTCTTTTCTCGCGACGTACCCGAAGAATTCCTTTTGTCTTTTCTTTATGATTGTTATTGATCTTGGTTCTGTTTCCACCAACATTCAAGGTTTCCGTCCATTGAACTTTTAGCATTGTCCTGTAGAAACACATTTCCAGTTTTTTCCTCATTTCTTTTCAAGTGGCCCATTCATACCTCGGCTCCACATAGTAACACTGACCACACATAGCATCGGAGTGTTCTGATCTTGTTTCTTTTGATATGTTTATGCTTGTTAGAAAAGCTTTTTCAATTCCACGAAAGCCGAGTTATAATTATTTTGCTGCGCGGTATCGGAATTGCTTACTTATTTTATTTCGTTACCACTGATCATTATCCCACAGATCGACATTTCTTTGTGTTTTGTTATTGCCAATTGTCCACGGTAAAGTGCCAATTGTCCACGGTAAAGATCTTCCTAATAATGAGTTTCAGATCTTCGCTTTCACTTCTATCTATTATTCCTTGCAGTTTTTTTCTGAGAATTCCATTACATTGGCATCGTCTGAAAACCTTACATTTTATTGATATTTTCCAGAGGTCCGTTGGCCCTCTAGTGGCACTGTAATGTTCCATTTTTTTCAAATCACACAGTGGCATTCATTTAAGTCCGTGGCTGGGAACTGGGTGACGTAATTGCTTGGCCTTCAGCAGAGAAAGGCATTCGTTAAGTTTTTACGACTTTACAGCATTCGGCAATAAATAATCCAGTCAGTCAGTCTGAGGAAATATCATGCAGCATACCTCTCCCCCCCACTCTCTCTATTACTCTCTCTCTCTCTCTCTCTCTCTCTCTCTCTCTCTCTCTCTCTCTCTGTGTCCGTCTCTCTCTGTCACTTTGTCTCTGCCTGTCTCTCTCTCTGTTTATCTCTGGCAGTCTCCTTGTCTGTCTTTGTCTGTCTGTCTGTCTGTCTCTCTTTCTGTCTGTCTGTCTGTCTGCCTCTGTCTTTATCTCCCATTCTCCCTTCTCTCCTGTCTCTCCACCTCTGTCTCTTTGGATGAGTCTCTCTCTCTCTCTCTCTCTCTCTCTCTCTCTCTCTCTCTCTCTCTCTCTCTATCTCTGTCTCTCTCTCTCCCTCCTCTCTCCCTTCCTCCTATCTCCCTTCCTCCTCTCTTCCCCTTCCCTCTCCCTCTCAGTCTCTTTCCACCCTCTCTCCCTCTTGCCCCTCTCTCTCTCCAATCGAGTCGTCTCTTGTGTCGTTTATCAAAATTACGTCTTTTGAAACGAATTCGACGCCCGCATACATAAGGGCCAATAGAGAAATAGAATCTCGATTATCGAAAGCTGACATGTCTGTCTTTGCACCGAGAGATGTCGTCATCGCATTGACACGTCGTCATTCGTCGTCGTAGTCATCTTCTTATTCGTCGTCGTCGTCGTCATAGTAGTAGTAGTAGTAGTTGTTGTTGTTGTACCAAAGGACCTCTGACTTTTATGGCGCGCATTGATATTATGCAAACACGTCTTTTGATTGTATCTGGGTGATCGTTTCCAGTGAACGATGGACCGCCATATTGACCAATGCGGTCACGTGACATCCGACTCTTCTACTGTGCAAAACTCACAACAATACATGCACACATATGCATAGACTCATACACACACACACATACACACAGAACTTGCTATTTAATATAGACTACATACAGTAGAACTTCGTTATGTAACGGAATCAGTTAGGCCTATTACCGTATACTGTACTTGGTTATGACGTACCGCAATATACGGTCCAATGTAATGCTCTGTAGTACAGTATTGGATATAACGTAGGCCTACTAAATTGTACAGACCCACTAAGTACGCTATAACGAAGTTCTAACTTCTATAGCTAGACACACATATATGCATATATATATACATATATAGATATATATATATAGGCATATATATACATATATAGGCATATATAGATATATGCATTGTATACATACTGTCACTGTATATATATATATATGTGTGTGTGTGTGTGTGTGTGTGTGTGTGTGTGTGTGTGTGTGTGTGTGTGTGTGTGTGTGGGCGTGCGTGTGTGTGGCTTTACTGTGAGTTTGCCTGTCAGTCTGTGTGTCTGTTTGAATATCTTCTCATATATGTGTTTGTATTTTTGCATGACGTGTTGCTTGTGATCGAAACTCTTTCGTGGCGCATCTCGTTGATTTCTTTCCGTGGAATGTTAACCCCTTAACTGGGTATTTAACTGTAACTCGATGTAAAATGGACGGATATATCTGGGGTCCCCAGTTAAGGGGTTAAGCTCTGCTTCCGTATTTGATTTGCCAAATCTTTCGTTGGACCTCCAAGTGTCGATGTACGTAACAGAAAATGCACTTAGAGAGATATATAGCGTCGTCGTTAGCCTAATGCTGCCTTTTATACGGCTTAGTTAACCACGTGACATATGTCACCTGGTATTTACCGGTTCCCGTTCATATCAAAAGGGTCACGCGCCAGACATGGACATGGGCAGGGGCGGCTCCAGGATTTGCAAGTGGGGGGGGGGCTTTGCGGTGGCAACTTGTAAGCATGGGATCAACCATTTGTTGATAGGTATGTAGTAGTAAGTATAGGGTCCCAACAGGAGGCCACTGGTAGGCCATGAATTCAATGGAGGGGCATGATTCCCCACGAGCTCCCCATTTGGAGCCGCCACTGGACATGGGTCCATATTTTGAAAACCAACACAACCCAACAGTGGCGGTTCCACCGGGGGGCAGGGGGGCCCGTGCCCCCTATTGAGAGCCTGGCCTCCAAGTGGCCCCCAGTTGGGACCCTATACTTAATGCTACATACATTAAACAACAAATGGTTGGCCCCCATGATTAGGAATTGCCACCCCAACGGCCACCCTCACTTGCCAAATCCTAGAGCCGCCACTGCAACCCAACCCATAATTATTCAGACCCAACCCAACCCATCATGATTCAGACCCAACCCAACCCATCATGATCCAGACCCAACCCCACCCACCGAAATACATCACAATTTCTTGAACCACAGCTAAGCCAGCTTACTTTCTGACCCAACCCACTTTAAACATGAAAATGTGAAATGTCTGACTGAACCCAACCAACCGCCCCATGGGAGAACCCAACCCATGTCGATGTCTGTCATGTACTATACAAGTACTACACACTGTGCGATAGAATAGTACTTAAATGCGACAGCATCCATTGATATATGTCATTATATAGAGTTCAATACACTAACTTTGTCTGCTTTGAGAATCTAATGCACTCCAAGTTTACTCTAGAAAAACAGAAGTCACGTGGTCTGCATTAGGGCCGTTAAAAGCCCGTAAGATGTCATTGACTGTGAATCAGTGGCGGCTCTAGGATTTGGCAAGTGGGGAGGGGGCCGTTGGGGTGGTAACTTTTAATCATGGGGGCCAACCATTTGTTGTTTAATGTATGTAGCATTAAGTATAGGGTCCCAACTGGGGGCCACTGGGGGGCCAGACACTCAATAGGGGCACGGGCCCCCCTGGCCTCCCCGGTGGAGCCGCCACTGCTGTGAATTATTCTAAAAGCAAGTTATTATATATACATGTATATATATATATATATATATATATATATATAATGACCCACCTATTTAAACACCCCTATGTATACACACGTAAATAGAATGTAAAGCGACAGGCTCCCATATAAAGCACTCTACACATACAAAGAAGGCAAAAGAGGAAGAGGAAGACCCCTGGAGAAAAAAGTGGATAGATAACACCAAAGAAGACTTCGAAAGATATCAAATGACAATAACAGATGGAATGAGATTAACAACGGAAAAAGATAAATGGAAAAGTATTGTGTCTAGCTATAGCCGCTAATGAATTGGCAGAAAGCAACTATGATGATGATGATGATGATGATGATGATGATGATGATGATGATGATGATGATGATGATGATGATGATGAGATGATGATGATGATGATGATGGTGATACATACATATTGTATGTATATATATACATACATATATATGGGTCAATAAAACTGCGTTATATTGTGAATGCTGTCAGTTTTAAATTTTTCTTTCAAATTCTAGAATGCAGCGGCGCCATCTGGCGAAGACCAGGCTTAAATGGCTGCATGTGTTATATAACGCCGTAGAAGTACGTCAAATTTCGTGCATTCTGTCAAAGAGGTTGTGAAAATATTTACAATGAAACCGGAAGGTGCCGGTTTTTTGGGCCACCCTGCATTTATACATAGATATAAACTGTATATGTGTCCATAACTGTATAAGTGACTCCTTTGTAAAGCGCTCTTGACTTTAGCTCCAGTTATGTTACTGCGCTACAGTGGCGTCGCTAGGGTTGGTGTCACCCAGTGCGGTAAAACCGTGGTGTCACCCATTTAGACTTGGGACCTCTTCTAAAGCTTTCTTATTTTTCCTTCTCAAATACCGTGACAAGCAAAAAAAAGGTCATCCTTGTTTGGTGTCACCCCCCCTAGATGGTGTCACCCGGTGCGGTCCGCACGCCCCTCTCGACGCCACTGCTGCGCTATATAAATTGTCGTGAATAATAATAATAATAATAATAATAATAATAATAATAATAATGTGTATGTATGTACTATATACATGTATGAATTAAACGATAATCAGAAATAATTAGTTTCCGCAGAAGCCGCGATGTCTGCTGTTCCTGAGTCTTTCTCTTTCGACATTTTGTATTAAATTATAGGAATTTCATATTGTGTAATTGCTTCTAGATGATTTGACCTCAATAGGTCCAGGAAATGATAGGCAAAGATTAAACGAGAATTAATGCAGGAGCGATCTGTTTTATGAGACGCAACATTATATTTGGACATCAGCAGTGTATAAGGGCCATAAAAATAAATGCAGAGAGAAAGAGAGAGAGAGAGAGAGAGAGAGAGAGAGAGAGAGAGAGAGAGAGACAGACAGACAGACAGACAGACAGACAGACAGGCAGACAGACAGACAGACAGAAAGGGAAAGATAGGAGGCGGCGACAGAGAGAGGCATAGAGAAACAGAAAGGGCCTAAGAAAAACTGAGACAGAGACAGAGAGAGACATTGACAGAGAGAGAGAGAGAGAGAGAGAGAGAGAGAGAGAGAGAGAGAGAGAGAGAGAGAGAGAGAGACTTAAAGGAGGAACAATGAAGCTTCAGATAAAGTGAAAGAGAAAACTTAAGGATGAGAGAGAGAGAGAGAGAGACAGACAGACAGACAGACAGAGACAGGGAGAGGAGAGAGAGAGAGAGAGAGAGAGAGAGAGAGATGACGTGAATAAAACGAGAGTATAGAGACAAATTTTGAAAAGGAGTCAAACCCCGAACCCGAGAAATAAGCTTCTGAGGAACTGCGAGAGATTTCTGGGAGGGCCACCCCTGATCTATATCCAACTCCATCCAGTGGCGCCCACAGAAATTTTTCCAGGGGCGCAAAACACGGTTAATTTAATGCAGTTTGCAAGATATTCAAATTGCGCAGTTCTTAGTTAAGGTGTTTTAGTCAATTTCACTATGCGTAGCAGTAGTGTTTTAGTGTGAAAATATTCACTAAAAGCCAAAATATAGCTAGTTACAGAAATAGATTTGCATTTTTCAAGGAAGAGGGGGGGCAAGTGGCCCCTCTTGCCCCAATGTGTGGGCGTCCATGGCTCCGTTAAACGATAGGAAATGACCTATCAACAGGAAAACGGAAAGAGGTGAGCAAGTAGCGTGAGAATTAAGAAGAGGGAGAAGAAAAGGAAGAAGACAGAAGACAAAAACTGAAAGAAAGGGAGGAATGAAGGAGGAAGAGATGTCAAGAGAACGGAAATGGAGAAATGAAAAATGCACCAGTAGTAGTAGTAGTAGTAGTAGTAGTAGTAGTAGTAGTAGTAGTAGTAGTAGTAGTAGTAGTAGTAGTAGTAGTAGTAGTAGTAGTAGTAGAGAGAGACAGAGAGAGACAGAGAGAGAGACAGAGAGACAGAGAGAGAGAGACAGAGAGAGACAGAGAGAGAGACAGAGAGACAGAGAGAGAGAGAGACAGAGAGAGAGACAGAGAGAGACAGACAGAGACAGAGACAGAGACAGAGAGATGGGAATGCTCTGATCGGAAACTATTAACCGTCGATAACGTTTACGTTAAAAAAACACGAGCGACATTTCGGCTTTCATTCGCTACGCCACCTGGCGGTCGGTACGAGAAGCAGACGCAATGTCGGCACCTACCGGTCGGCTCTAAGGAGATAGTACGCCAATTCTAAGGAAAACAGAGGGAGAGACCGAGACAGAGGCAGGCAGGCAGACAGACAGACAGAAGGAGGGAGAAATACAGATACAGAGAGGAATGGGAATAACGACAGAGGAAGATGATATGCAAGACAGAGAGAGGAGAGACAGACAGACAGACAGACAGACAGTGAGACATGCAGGCAGTCATACAGACAGAGAGACAGATGGATGGAGAGATAGTGAGAGGAATGGAAAGAACGAGAGAGAGGAAAAGATATTTAAAGCGAGATATATAGAAAGAGAATGGACATGGAGAAAGAGAGGAAAAGATGGAGAGGAGAAAAGAGCAAAACAGAGATAGAGAGAGAGAGAGAGAGAGAGAGAGAGAGAGAGAGAGAGACGCGCAAAGAGAAAGGGAGGCAGTGAGACGAAGAAGGAATGCAATGACGCAATGAACGCAGTTGTAGAATGAACGCACGAACGCATGCGAACATCAAAGCGCTCTTCATTAGCGGTGTTCATTCTGTTTACAAACAACATATGGAGCCCCCAGAATGCGTCTGGTCTGCTTAGGCGCAAATTCCACTCAAACGACGAAGGAGTCTGTCTTAGAGAAATGCCGTCCAGAACTCAATTCAGACGATTATATTTATTAAGCAAAATAGGCAAATAAGTAAGCAAGATCTCGTGAATTTCTATAGCGCTTTCCGCAGCAGGCACTGTAGTAGTATAGCTGCTCATTCCTATGCGCTTGATCTGCAGTTGAAATAGTTATAAGCTATAGCTTGACACAGGTTTACTTAGCCTCCTAAACCACTTAAAAGCACATTATTATTATTATTATTATTATTATTATTATTACATGTATTATTATTATTATTATTAGTAGTAGTAGTAGTAGTAGTAGTAGTAGTAGTAGTAGTAGTAGTAGTAGTAGTAGTAGTAGTAGTAGTAGTAGTAGTAGTAGTAGTAGTAGTAGTAGTAGTAGTAGTAGTAGTAGTAGTAGTAGTAGTAGTAGTAGTAGTATAGTAGATGTTTAGTGGTCAGCCGGGCAAAGTCTGAAGTCAACTCCAGAGATCAGTCAGAGTGGGAACGGGAATGCAGCAAAGAAGACTATGGAAAAAAGAAGCAGAGAGAGAGAGAGAGAGAGAGAGAGAGAGAGAGAGAGAGAGAGAGAGAGACGTGATGTAACTCAAAAGCTGCTATTGCTACCTGTATGGGTGGATTTCCAGAACAGTTTGGACGAAGAGACAATAACAGTTGAGACAATAAACGGATTCAAAAGTTATCCAGGAAAACCGGGCTATTGAATGCTATATTGTGGTTTTGACACAGGCTAACTTAGCCTGCTAAAGCACTTCAGTTCACGCTATGTTAACTATTAGCGGACCAAATGAACACAATTATTATTCGAGGCTAAGATAACTGAAACGCGAGAAATTAAACCAACCTTCGAATTTGCGCTCACGCTGACCCAGACATGGACCTGGGTCAATTTTTACAACCCAATCGGACCCAACCAATCATGATTTATGACCCAACCAGTGTTTAATCTAGACTCTGGACTTCGAAAGGGAGGAACTGGGGAGAAGTCAGCTAGGGGCTGCTGTTAGTTGATGTAGTATGCCAATATTTCCGAGAAACGGCCTCGATTAAACTCTGGACCCAGCCCACGATGGCAATAGGGTCACTTAACCCCACCGTAATGCATTGCAACTTCTTAAGCCATGATTTAAGAAATTGTTTATGTCGGGTTGGGTTGGATCAAAGTTAACACCCCATTTAGCCTACTCATTCACAGCTGAGTCGACTGGGTGGGGGGCGCTTTGGACAGAAACAACCGAAAAGTTTCTGCCCCGCGGCCGGGAGTTGAACCACGGACTTCATGATTAGCAGACCAGTGCGCTAGCCACTGTTCCACGCAGGCACGCTAGAATCCACCGCAGATAAATAGGCCTAATTCTGCGCTTAGCATAGAAATGAATGTTCGCCTGTGAGAAGTCTGCTTACCTATTCGACTCCTATAGGCTTCACTTTGAAACGTCCGCGTTAAGCTCTGGCCAATCAGTTGTCACTGAATCCGCTTCAAACGTCGTCGCACTCCTCACTTCTAATTAAATGCCGCTGTCAAAAAAGTGGTGATACACTGGTAGTATTTAGAAGACGGGTTCCTCTGCTGAATTCGTGTATTATATTATGTCCCGAGATTCCTCGCTGACATGGCACTGGTCTACAGTAGATCCGGTCGGCAGATGTCTTTGAGTATCTCGCCTATCACATGCCCACCGTGTGCGTCCCACTCAAGACGCGGCGGCCTGACTTGTTCTGCCCATATTAATAGAACCCGTAGAATTTCACCCACTTGAAGCCCCTACTACAGTCAAACCGGACTAATGTCACCACCACCACCTGCAGCAGGCAGCCTTGATCGCATTCAGTGGAGCGGTGGTAATCAATCGACCGTCAATGATCAATAGATGACGGCTTTTAGCATGTGTAGATTCTACAAGAAAAGGGTGTGCAAGGGTAATGGATGTATGGAGCGGTTTGGACGAAAGGCAGTAAAGGTTCGAACGATAAATGAATTCAAAGGTTGTCTAGCAAAACTGGGCTGTTTAAACGCTAAGGGGTCGTCCATAAATGACATAACGCGATTTTGACACTTTTTTGACCCCCCCGTACGTAACGCGACGTAACAAAAAGTCATACCCCTAAAATATGACGTAACAACGGGCCGACCCCGTTTCTCGTCCTCCGAAAAGTCTTGACAAGCAAAAAAGGTCATTCATCCTTCTATTTTTCCCTCTTCAAACATACTGACAAGGCCATCCTTGTATTTTTGCCTCTCCAAATACCCTGACAAGCAAAAAAGAAAAAGGTCGTCACTTAAAAATTTTTTGTTGCGCTACGTCACATTTACGGAACCCCCCCCCTTCTCCCCTCGTCACACTTCGTAACAAATGTTCGGACCCCCTCCCCCTAGGCGCGTTACGTCATTTATGGACGAGCCCTAAGGAGGATAATTGAAGCGGTCTTCACACACACTAATTACCTCCTAGACCACTTGAAAAATCAGGTTAATGATTGGGGTTGGGGGGAGGCAGTGTAAACTGCAGGACACAGTGTATCAACACGGATACACTGTGTCCGAAAAAAAGGAACCCCTACACATTTTGCAATAACAAAATAAACCTTAGCAAGTAAGTAAGTAAAATAGCGTAAATTTATATAGCGCTTTTTAAAAAGCACTACAGTAATATCTCTTTATTCTTATTCTGTGATACTAGATGGGATGGGCAAAACATGGTGGCTCTCACACCGGACAGACCCTACTGAACCACTTTAAACCTTGTTAGATCATATTATATTAGCTAATAACTAGCCTACTTCGAATCTGCACCGATTTAGACATAGTTTTAAACACATAAAGATATTTATTTTTGTCATTAGCGTAAACATTTAATTAGAATCCGTTTACTCGTTTGAGCGGTTTGTAACTTTTTACCGTTAGCTGATTACAGATTACAGTTGTCTGCCTATTCATTGGCTTACGTCATTTTCTACGTCATAGAGAGGGTGTTGACAAACAAAGTGTTTTCAAATGCAAATCATATTCAATTAAATTTTTTATTATAGATGAAATGAAGTCTGGAATAAAAAGTATAGATAACTGACATTGAAATTGGTTTATTTTCAATAGAACATCATACTAGTTACGTACATAACTACATCAATTTCTCACATTATACAGGGTGGCGCAAAAAACCGGACTATATTAAATGCCAAACCCAATGTGACTAGTCCGATTTTTTGCGCCACCCTGAATATTCACTACAGCGTAGAGAAATAGAGCAGAGATAATTAATTCAATGATAAATAAAGAATAAGTGATTGTGATAAGCACTTAAATAATTATAATTCATTATGATTATTAACATTGGTTTTCAGAATATTATCGAAAGTTCCCTTTATTTCTGACACGGTGTAGTATCAATTATTAAAAGACCATACGCGATTGTATTTTTGTTAGTAGAAAGGCCTGACTGTTTAACATTTCAAGATCCGTGCAAACATCCTACATGCTTGTTTGTGCCAAGGGTAACTGTACTATTTAAAAAAAGGTCCATACAGGTGCATACATAACAGTGCGTTCAGCCTGCCATTAAGTTCAAAGTTTTATTTTAATACACACACACACACACACACACACACACACACATATATATATAATATATATATATATATATATACAGGGTGGCGCCAAAAAACGGACTAGTCACATTTAAGTTTGCATTTAATATAGTCCGGTTTTATTTGCGCCACCCTGTATATATATATATATATATATATATATATATATATATATATATACACAACAGCTTACTACCTCTTCATATCCTGACTATTGTCGGACAATTATTGCTTTTAATTAGGAACTGTCAAATTAACGCATTAACAACTTTAAAATTAGACCCGTGCAGCGCATTTGCAGTTCTAGCTCTAGTTCAACGCATCCCTGCAGGTCGCCGAAACATTTAGCTTAATTGCTTAAAAGCTGTACGGAGAAAGTCCTGGATGAATATAAGAGAAATTCAGACAGACAGACAGACAGACAAAGACGGAAACAGTTAAACAGCGAGACGGATGGATGGAAGGACGGATGAAGTCATGCAAGAGTAGACAGATAGATTAGAGGACAGCCAGCCAGACAGACATACAGGCAGATAGACAGACAGATAGACAGACAGACAGACAGACGAACAGACAGACAGACGGACAGACAGACAGACAGACAGACAGACATACAGACAGACAGACAGACGGACAGACAGATAGACAGACAGATATAGACAGACAGATAGACAGACAGACGGACAGACAGACAGACGGACAGACAGATAGACAGACAGACAGACAGACGGACAGACGGACAGACGGACAGACAGACGTACAGACAGACAGACAGACCGACCGACGGATGGATGGATGGACGGATGGACGGATAGATGAAGCCATGCAAGGATAGACAGATAGATTAGAGGACAGCCAGCCAGACAGAGAGAGACAGACAGACGGAGAGACAGACAGACGGACGGACCGACCGACGGATGGATGGATGGATGGATGGATGGATGGATGGACGGATGGATAGATGGATACATTTCTAAAGTGCCATTTAGCTAATGTGCTTGGCCTCCGCCGATTGCAATAATTTGGATGGATAGATTGGTGGACAGATAGATAATTAGATATAAAGATCTAGAGATAGAGATACTGCGGAGAGAGAGAAACAAATTCTCGAAACAAATTGCTTAAAAATTCGACGCTTTAAAATGAATTTGTCACAATCCTTTTAATTAACACCAGTGACATCCTATTCTTTGGCATATCGTTGTATAATAATAATAATAATAATAATAATAATAATAATAATAATTATTATTATTATTATTATTATTTTTATTATTATTACTATTACTATTATTATTTTTATTAATAGTTAATAATAATAATAATAATAATAATAATAATAATTATTATTATTATTATTATTATTATTATTATTATTATTATTATTATTATTATTATTATTATTATGCACAGCATGACTGGGACTCTGGGTTATTCGCAGCATATGCAGTGGCGGCTCCACATGGGGACCTCAAGACCGGCCTAGATTAAACCCTGCGACCAACCCTTATGCTTAGAAGTTGCCACCCCGACGCCATCCCCCAACCCCTACTGGCCAAATCCTGGAGCCGCCACAGAAGAGCATATGCTGCGGGTGACCAACGGCGCCAGTGCGCATAGCGGCCGTGCGAAACGGTTAGTAAACCGCAGCCATTTGGTTTCGCCTGCGGGTGATAATGTTGATTCAAACCGCCGACCGGAGATTGAATCGCCCCATACATGCACCATGGGGGTAATAATTGACCAGTCTAGACAGAATGTACCTTAGTAATTCCGGTCCATTCGATCGTTTCGGACGATAATCAGGATGATGACGACGACGACAGCAACAACAACAACGACGACGACGGCAACAACAACAACATGGGCGATAATAGGCCTCTACTTGTTCTATATCGCACTTGCTACAGACAAACACGAATAAAATACTACAGCAAAATAAAGCAACAAGCCGACAGACAGCACAGTGCAAACAGAGCCAAACTGCATATAATCTATAAAAAATGTTTAAAAAATTAAATAAATAATAAAAATGCACTCCTATATCAACAGTTCTAATACACTCTGTTGGGGTATCAATCGATTGGTACTCCAAACACACTCATAAAACCCAAGGTCATTCCAGAGATCAACGAGCAAGGGAAGCAGTCGGACAGACTATGGAGAGAACAGTGAATTGAAAGACAGACAGACAGACAGACAGACAGACAGACAGACAGACAGACAGACAGACAGACAGACAGACAGACAGACAGACAGACAGACAGACAGACAGACAGACAGACAGACAGACAGACAGACAGACAGACAGACAGACAGACAGACAGACAGACAGACAGACAGACAGACAGACAGACAGACAGACAGACAGACAGACAGACAGACAGACAGACAGACAGTTCTAACTTTCAAATATTCTTAACAGTGGTGAAAATATATAAAAAAATTAACTACGACAACTATTCACTCCTCGATTTCAGGCAGGATATGTGACAAAACGTCTGATATATATATATATATATATATATATATATATATAATATATATATATTAGACGTTTATATATACTGCATTGGCCAGTGGCGTAGCGTGACTTTTGGGGGCCCGGGGGGCATGGGGGCCCCAGAGTTTCATCCTGACGAGCAAAAAAAAGGTCGTCAGCACATCATTTCTACGGTTAAGTTAGGGTTAACCCTAACCTAACTCTAGCTTAGACCCCTCTTCGGGGCCCCCCCCGCCCGGGGCCCGGGGGGGCTGTCAACAAAGTGCCCCTCCCCGCCCCCCACGTTACGCCACTGGCAGTGGCGCAGTCAGGGTCTCGGAATAGGGCAGCGGAGTTTGAGGGAGTCTGGGTCTCCGACTTTGTTGAAAATCATCCCTCCAGCCGTCCACCCCACCCCCTCCCATTAAAATTTCTGCATTGATGAGCAAATCGAACGACTGATCCCATCCAGAATAGGGGGTTACCCCTCCCCTGGAAACCTGGCTACGCCAGCTATACGTTGTCTTGACATAATGGAATCCAGGGATTTTCAAGTCGAGATTAAGAAAGAAAAAGAGATAACGGTAGTGGCAACACTAGCGGCAACAGTGAATGGCAGCATCAGGAACACTACAACACTTGGATGATCTTTTTTCTGGTGGTGCGGAGGGAGAGGGGGTAGGTGGGAGAGAAGGAGGTGGGAGAGGGGAAGGTGGGAGAGGGGAGGCACGTCTGCCTGAGAAACGTTTTGGTAACCCAAGCCATGTGCACTGAACCATAGCAACACGGTGATTACGATAATTTATAGTTTTATAGCGCCAATGTTTTTATACCATGCGTTCAATCTGTGTAGAGTTCCAAATCCACCACGCATAATATAGGAACAATGGGCATAATACGACTTTTATCTGCACGAATAGTTAAATAGATGATTAATGAGAAAGACTCCGTTTAACGCTACAGCAGCAACAACAACAACAACTACTACTACTACTACTACTACTACTACTACTTCTGCTACTATTACTACTACTACTACTACTACTACTACTACTACTACTACTACTACTGTACTACTACTTACTAGTACTATTTATACTACTACTACTGCTACTACTGCTGCTGCTGCTGCTGCTGCTGCTGCTGCTGCTGCTGCTGCTGCTGCTGCTGCTGCCACTGCCACTGCTGCTGCTGCTGCTGCCACTGCTGCTGCTGCTGCTGCACCACTGCTGCACCACTGCTGCTGCTGCTGCTGCCACCACTGCTGCTGCTGCTGCTGCTGCTGCTGCTGCTGCTGCTGCTGCTGCTGGTACTGCCCGTACTACTGCTACTACAGGCCCGTACTACTACTACTACTACTACTACTACCTACTACTACTACTACTGTTGCTGCTACTTCTAATACTATCTAATCTAATCTTGAACTTCTATAGCGCCACTTCATAACGCACAGAAGCATCAACCGATGGAACACCAAATCAAACTAATTAAAGATCCACGTCTCAAATCCATGGTATCTACTACTGCTACTGCTACTGCTTCTGCTGCCAATAATAATAATAATAATAATAATAATAATAGTAGTAGTAATAATAATAATAATAATAATAATAATAATAGCGATAACTATAATATTGCAGTACGAGGTCGGAGGATAATCAAAAAGCCAAGTGATTTCTAAGCGGTTCCTAAACAGTGACCGATCATCGAACGCCATAAAAAAAACTTTTATACGAAATGCGTCGACACAACGGCCCTCGACAACACGCACCAGATCCATACGCTACGGCTTTTTCCAATAGATCCTCATACATACACTGTACAGTGTACAGTGTACATGTATATATACACACAGGACGGAGACCGTCGCTAAATTATATGCAACAACACACGAAAACATTATCGCTTCCTAAACATACAAACACACACACACACACACACACATTTATCGGCATTTTAATCGGCTTTGTGGAATGTGTCCATAACCATTGGCGGCCTGCATATACTGTACATTAGTGACCATGAAATAAATTAAGGAACACCACGAGATTTGACGACATTTTACTCTCATTTAGGCCTATCACGCATTTCGTTGTTAACCCCTTAACTGGGGATCCCGGATATATCCGTCCATTTTACCTTGAGTTACAGTTAAATTCACGGTTAAGGGGTTAAGGTCGTTGACTCATGCAAGAATTTGCTCGTCGGAAACTGTTTGCACAAGTGAGCAATCGGCTTATGAAAAAAACACTTTTCGTAACTGAATACAAAAAATTGATATTTAACACCCTTATGCAGTGTTTAATCTAGGCCGTTTCCGGGGGGGGGGAAATTGCCCTTGTCCCCCCGAAATTTCAAATTCCTCCCGGAAATTTTGGAATACTACATGGACTAACAGCGGCCCCTAGCATAATTCCCCCGGCTTTGTCAGTTCCCCCCCCAGGAGTCCAGGAGTCTAGATTAGACACTGTCCTTACGTATTTAAAAGATTAGACAGCGTTACTCGTCAATTTACCAACAGAAATATATCGTCAGTGGCATTTTGCACTCTATTCTAATCGGCTTTGTGGTGATATACCTAGCGGTTAAGCGGCTTTTCTCTAGTCTAATGTATAATTTAAGTTCACCGCCAAATAAAGGTGTCTTAGTGACCGTAAAGGAAATCACGCAAATATAAAATAAATGGTGGACGCAAAGAAGAAGAAGAAGAAGAAGAAGAAGAAGAAGAAGAAGAAGAAGAAGAAGAAGAAGAAGAAGAATTGTTTAATGATACGCAGTGGCGGCTCTAGGATTTGGCAAGTGGGGGCGTTTGGGGTGTCAACTTCTAATCATGGGGGCAACCATTTGTTGTTTAATGTATGTAGCATTAAGTAACTGGGGGTCAATGATGGCCAGGCACTCAATAGGGGGCACGGACCCCTTCTGGCCCCCCGGTAGAGCCGCCACTATGATACGTCCTGCTAAGAATAATAGTTATCAGCCTGATATTCAGTTGGATAGCTTCGATTGTTCACTACAACAACAATACATGAAAGTATATATATATATATATATATATATATATATATATACTGTTCAAACGTGCTTTGCGATATACCAGCGTAATCTCAACCACCCAAACTCCTTCAAAATGTCGTCTATTTGCTCTTCAGATGCAGGACCAGTGGCGACTCCAGGATTTTACAAGTGGGGGGAGGGGGCGTCGGGGTGGTAACTTCTAAGCATGGGGGGGGCAACCATTTGTTGATAGGTATGTAGTATTAACTTAGTAAGTATAGGGTCCCAATCGGGGAAGGCACTCAATAGGGGCACCTCCCTCGAGACATCCATGTGGAGCCGCCACTGTGCAGGACTGTATGCTTCCACCTTCTCCAATGACATTCCGGCCAGGATTACCTGATGACCAGGTAAGCAGCACTGCGCCATTAATGTTTGCCCGCCATTTCTAACACTTCCAGATGAGTGAAGAATCCAGTTCCGGACGCCCAGGGACCCCGTACCTCCTATTGAATGTCCTGTCTCCAGAGGGGCATATACTTTACTTACTTACTATATACGACTAAGGCGCTCATTCTATAAGGAAATAGACCGATTAATCAGCAAAGACTAAAAAATATGTTCAGTCTGTACATGTACACGGTAGAAGGTTTTGAGTAATCAGTAGTAACTTTTACAAGATGTACGAACAAAAAATCGTCAAAATGCACGGAAAACATTGAGGGCTGGTGGTCTTAATTTCACGGCCACTGCTTTACTGTACAAACTGCGGTATATATACCTGCCATTAGCTGCTGCATACACTGCAGTTATTAGCAAGTGATAATTATTAGTCGAACTCTCCCAGTTGCAAATCAACAAATCAATCCATCAATTTGACAGAGAGCACAAAAACCTGCCAATGTATGTATGTATATATATATATATACATATATATATATATATACATTCATATATATATACATTCATATATATATATATATGATTTATGATTGTGTGTATAATTAGCGAATTTCACCTAGATGCAAAGTAGTTCCGGTGATGTATCCTTCCGCCGATCGAAGGCTGTTTCGGCGGACGTGCACACTTGACATATGGCGCAGGACACCTCTACTGGGGGGGGGGCGATTTCTCCACCAATCTCCCTCCTCCTCGCCCCGATTGCATTATCGATGATTACATCTAAATATAGGATCTTTCGGCGGAGCTGAGTTAGTTCTTAGGCCTAAAGGTAAAAAACAGCCACAAGGTTAATGCCCCTCTCCTCAGATGCAAAAGTCATAACCATGTATTTTTGGACAATTATTAACCCCGTAACCGGCCATTTATTTGTAACGTAATGCAAAATGGACGAGTATTCTCGGGACAGCCGATTAAGGGGTTAACATCTGTGGGGTCAAAATTTATCTCTAAAGGCACTGTTCACTTTTTTCTGAATTTTGGGAATTTCTGGGTGTGATTGTCTTCGCTCCGTTACCTGGTCAATACCTATAAGTTACATACGATATGGTTACCAGTGGCGGTTCCAGGATTTCTTGGTGGGGGGAGGGAGAGGTGGGGGGAGATAAAATGAATTCATAGGAAGTTGGCAAGGGGGATGAAAAGAGAAGGAAAACTCAATAAACTTTGCCGAAAAAGGCTGACAAAAATAAATCCCCCTAATTTTACTATATCTTTACTGGAAAATACTATAGGCCGACAAGCAAAAAAAGGTCATCAGCAGTTTTTCTCCGTAGTTTTACTAGGTTTTTACACAAAAATAGGTCTCACAAGCGAAAAGAAGTCCGGAAGTCCGGTGGGGGATGCATCCCCACTCATCCCCCTCGTGGAACTGCCACTGATGGTTACACTTTATTTAAAAATCTGAGGCGTTGGATAGGGAGCCGGATCTATTAGTAATAAACGTCAAAAATTTTTGAATTTTCGCGTTATTTCGACGAAGAAGATTCTCGCATTCTTTGTCTGCGTCTTACATTTATATTTACTCTATATTATGCCGACTGTCGGCCTATCTAGGGGCCGTCCATAAAGTACGTCACGCTCGAGAGGAGGGATCTAAGAAAGAGTGACAGTTTGTGACAGGGTGAGGGTAGGGGTAAAGGTCAAGAAGTGACGTAACACTTTTCATACGTATGAAACCTAAAACAGAGGATGATATTTTGCTTTATTTATGGATGAATGTATTCTACGAGAAGACGTCAACAGTGAATAGTAATTATATTATGCTAGAATCTAGATGGACTTCTAAATCTTACTTGTATTCGTCATCATCGCCGGAAGTTGAACACCTCTTTTTCACTGATGAAAATTCAATGAAAAACTCGAATTTACCAAATAGAAGTCCAGCGCGACGCAATTTGAATGGAGGGGCTATACATGGATTGTAGCTAAGGCTTAGAGTGGTTCACTAGGACCTGCCCTGTGTGAGAACCACTATGTTTAACCCAGCCATTCATTGGCATTATGGTCTTGCTGTGTAATCTCATTCTTTGTTCTCTTGTCCTCTTGTAAGTTCGTTCCTGTATTCTCCTTCTTTGTCTTTAAGCCTAACAATAGCAACACAACCTTGCAAAACGCAGTCATAAATGCCTTATTCAGTTACTAAATCTACACACAAGCATACACACACACACAAACACACACAAGAACAAACAAACACGCGTTTTTAAATGACAATAATTCAACGGGGCATTTGCAAACCGCTTCTGTTCATCGTTTGCTTTGCGAGAAACGTTTACTTTTATCTGAAAACGTTTGATTTTGCCGGTAACTTTTGGTTTCTCAGTGCACCGATATTGAGTCTGTTTTAGGGTGGTAGCTAGAGGGTTAATACAGTCCCGTGACTTTTCCGTCTGGCGGCTTTTTTACCGTGCGTTTACACAGAGAAGCGATTGTCTTTTCGGGGGGTTATCCAGCCAAGTGGGTAAAACCTGTAAAAAGGGAGAAAAAACAAAGAGAGACCTGTAGAGGAGGGGACGAACTCCGGTCGAAAGGCATTTTACGAGAAGAATTAACACTTATTGTTCTAAATTCTAATCCTGAATGATTAGGTGCAAGGGTCAGTGAGGTCATATATATATATATATATATATATATATATATATATATATATATATATATATATATATATATATATATATATATCCAGTCAGTGCTGTGCTTAAAAATCAAGTACAGACAAATACACTTACATTGTTGTTATATATATGCGTATATATTATAATTACAATATATTTGTTCATTATATATTTGTATATTTGCATATTTGCATATAGTCAGTGTTTATTCTAGGCCTGTTTGGGGGGAATTCCCTCCTCCAAGTTTTAAATCCCCCCAATTTGTATATGTAGGCTTGGGGGATGGAAATTCCCTCCCCCAAAGCGTGGAGAGACAAATCTTGCCCCCAAACATTTCAACCCCCCCCCCAATGTCAAGGTGGCTAGAATAAACACTGCACATAGTGCAATATCGTTAGGTGGAATTGCGTTTGATACGTGTTCAGTCAATTTGGTTTATAATAATTGATAATAATTATGCACTTTTATAGCACATTTTCCCAACGTCCGTACATCTTCGATCTGCCAGAAGAAATCTATCTTCAGTGACATTTTGCGCTCTAATTCTAATCAGCCTTGTGGGACGCGTGGCCAGTGGACCTATCGGTCAAGCGACGTTTCTCAAATGTATGAATCAAGTTCATCGCCAAATAAAGGTGTCTTTGTTACCGTCAAGCAAATCACGTATACTCTATATGCAGTGTTTATTCTAGGCCTTCTTAGAGGGAATCCCCCCCCCCACATTTGAAAATCCCCCCAAATTTTTTAGATGTTGGCTGGGGAAATTGGAATCCCCCCCAACGTGTGGAAACTCAAACCTTGTCCCCCTTAAACATTTCAAAATCCCCCCAATGTCAAGGGGGCTAGAATAAACACTGCTCTATATGAAATGCATAGTGGACGTTAAGAAGAGGAGCAGGAGGAGGAGGAGGAGGAAGAAGACGAAGAAGAAGAAGAAGAATTGTCTAATTATACGTCCAGCTACATGAATAATACTGTAATTATCGGCCGCTGGACGCTGATATGTGTTTGATTGTAGGCCTATGGCTATGTATGGGTTTGATTGTAGGCCTATGGCTATGTGTGGGTTTGATTGTCTTGACGTCTAAACTTCTCCGGAGAGGAACTCTCTCGATGACGATGGTAATGAAACAATGTGCAGGCATCTGGCGAGCGTGAGTGAGAGTCCTTCCACGGCCAAACCACCTGTTTTATTACTACTCAAAATGTCAATCATAGTTTCATAGCAAATCAAAGTTTAAGCAAAACATAAACATGACCAAGAAACATCGGTCCTATTTCAGAGCAATAACCACACACACACACACACACACACATACGCACACACACGCACACGCACACACAGCTATTATTAATCTGCAAATACTCATACTCATCCTAGTGGCTATGTAATGTAATTGCTGCGCTTTCTCTGAGGGCCATCTATCGACTAAGATGATGATACCATTTCATGGCAATAACCATACAGAGAAAGAGAGAGAGAGAGAGAGAGAGAGAGAGAGAGAGAGAGAGAGAGAGAGAGAGAGAGAGAGAAAGAAAGAGAGAGAGACAGACAGACAGACAGGCAGACAGACAGACAGACAGAGTTATATATTAAAATAATACTCTTAAATTACCAGCAGTTGCAGAAATTTATATACAGTCACATTTTGAACTGTATCTTGTCATTGGATTAGCCTTATTTTCTCATAACTATCCTTAGGTTAAGCAGTTTTTCCAGTTTTTCAAATGTATAATTTACTCTCGTCGCCAAATAAGGGTTTCTTTGTGACGAAAAAGCAACAAGCAAGTAAGTAAGTAAGTAAAATATATCGTGGATTTATACAGGGCTTTCGAAAGCAGCCCAACAGTAGCTGCTTAATCTTAGGCGTTCAGCTAACCACGGAACAAAATCATTCGGAGAAATAAACTGCCAAAATATTGTCCGCTTTTACTAGTACTATCTGTTATTATTATTATTATTATTATTATTATTATTATTATTATTATTATTATTATTATTATTATTATTATTGGTGTATATTTAGGTACGAAATGAGCCATCGTTTCATACTTGTAATTGTGTTTTGGTCGAAGTTCGCTAGGTGGCGATGCAATGGATACACGACAAGTCTCCTCTCTATTGTACCTTGCTTCTACATTGGCTATTTCAAGAGTGGCGAAACGCATAAGAATATGCAGCCACTGCGCTACTTTTACCAAAGCTATATACTGTACATGTATATCGTTATTATTACTTATTGTTATTAATTTATCATCTTTATTGTAGCAGCCGCTTGGTTAAACGGCATTACTCTTCGATTTATAAAAGCAGAAATTTATCTGCATTGGCATTTTGCGCTCTATTCTAAGCGGCTTTCCATCACATTAACAAATTGCGAACAGGCATTACGGCAAAGCTTCGTTTCTGAAATGTATAATTTACGCTCGTCGCCAAATAAAGGTGTCTTTGCAATAGACAAAGGAATGAAACGATTCAAGTAACTAAGCTGCTAAAATGGCGTCCACTATATATGCTGTACTGTAGTGTAATAATGAATTCATATATGATTATTATAATGATTATTATTATTATTATTACTATTATTTTTTTATTGTTATTGATTTCATGAAAGATCTGCTATTCGGACTTGACAGCAGAAGTTTTGCTGTCCTTCGTGTCCTGAGAGCCCTTTGCTTTCTTAGGCGCTGCTGCCTGTCTCTTCGTGACAGCTTTCGTTGATGTCTTTGGAGCATTGCTGGGTGGAGCAACTGCCCGCTTCCTCAGACTCCTTCCTCCGACAGATCAGTGTCAACAAATGCAGCTTTGGCTTCAGCTACTGTTTTTTCAACCAGTGACTGAGGCTTCTCTTTGAAGCTGCAGGTGGTTTTTTTGAGTGCTTAGCTGTCTCCCCTGCTTATTATTACTGATTTATTATCTTTTTTATAATCGTATCAGCGCTTGGTTACTCTCCGATTTACCAGCAGAAATTTAGCTGCATTGACATTTTGCGCTCTATTCTAAGCTGCGTTTCAACACAATAATAACTGTGAGCATTATTACGGCTAAACGACGTTTTCAACATGTATTATTGACGTTCATCGCCAAATAAAGGTGTTTTTGCAACAGACAACTGGATGAAAGCATTCAAAGAAATAAGCTGTTAAAATCGGGTCCACTATTGTACTGTATGTAAAATAATAGGGCATGTATACCCTATAGCGCATCTTGTATTTATATCCAGAAGCGCCCCTGGCTTTAAAATCACTTCTCAATGTGTGTGGGGGAGTGAGAAGTGACACGAGTGACATGGAGACATTCCATTGAGAGAGAGAGAGAGAGAGAGAGAGAGAGAGAGAGAGAGAGAGAGAGAGAGAGAGAGAGAGAGAGAGAGATGCTCTCAATGACCGACTCTGCCATGGGCATCCATATGATCAATAATCAACCTATTATTCATAGACTTTTACACAAAAATAGGTTTCACCAGCCAAAAAGAGTCCGGTGGGGGATGCATCCCCACTTATTCCCCACGTGAAACCGCCACTGGCCATAGGCATTAAAAGATTAAACTTCACTACTCTCCAATATTTGCCAGAAGAAATTTATCAGCAGTCACATTTGCGCTCTATTATAATCAGCTTTTACATCATGCCAGCTCTCTAAACTTACGGTCAAGCGGAGTTTCTCAAATGTACAATTCACGTTCATCGCCAAATAAAGGTGTCTTTGCGACAAAAAAGCAAAGCACGAAATCAAACCAGTCCGAATAGCAGATTATTGTTATAACAACCAGTGTTTAATCTAGACTCCTGGACTCCGGGGGGAAAACTCAAAAAGCCGGGGAACTGACAAAGCCGGGGGAATTCTGCTAGGGGCCGCTGTTAGTCCATGCAGTATTCCAAAATTTCCGGGGAATTTGAAATTTCCGGGGGAAAAGGGCGATTTCCCCCTGAAACGGCCTAGGTTAAACAGTGATAACAACGTTCTTGATATTATATATGTATTTATTTATTTAAAATATAAAAAGATGAAGGTAGGTCTCGTAGAGTCCGAGCGTTGGGTTCCGGCGCTCATCTCCGGTCTAGGAAATTAGCGACGAAGGTGTTCCAATCTGGGGTAGGTTGCCATTACGGCTCTTGTCGGTTAATTCACCGCCAATAGTTTATTCAATATAGGGTTTAGGGTTAGTGTTAGGGTTTGGGTTAAGTTAATTGGCTGATTTTACCGAAAAGCCCTTACATTTACCCAATGTTGGCGGTGAATGAATCAACCGACAAGTACCGCCATTACTTTCCCAGGCCCATGTTTTACCTCGCAGTTTAACGCTGCTTCTCATTTTACCATCGCCCTCTAGCGAGTAAGGCCCTCTAGCGAGTAAGGCTAAGTCGACCTTAGGGCTCCTGCGGGTATCGAAACAGCGGCCTTCTGCTCTATCGTCCTGGACGATTTATTATATAAAAACATAATTTATTATTTATTTATATATATTACATATGTGCAATGGTGCATATATAGCAAAGTCGCCAGGTGGCGTTGCGTTGGATACGCGCTCAGTCAATGTGGTTCATAATAATTTATATTATGCACTTGAAATTCCTTGAATATTCAAGCACCATTTTCTAACACCCTTATTAAGTACTTCAAGGGTTTAAAACGACATTACTCTTCAATTTGCCAGCAGAAATTTATCTGCAGTCGCATTTTGCGTTCTATTCTAATATTACGGCTTTCCGTCGCAATAATTGCGAACATGCATTAAGAATTAACGACGTTTCTCAAATGTATTATTTACGTTCATCGCCAAATAAAGGTGTTTTCGTAATAGGAGCGGGAAATGAAGTCATTCAAGCTAGATCCTAGCTTATGCCAACCTTCTAGCTGTGCTCTTCTCTTCAACCAATTTTGAATCCATCTGAGAATATTTCAGTAGACAGAATATATTTAGAATTTGAGAAAAGCTTTTGACCAGTGTTTATTCTAGCCACCTTGACATTGTGGGAGGGAGAGTTTGAAATGTTTGGGGGGAGGTTTCTCAGCCAAAAAACCTTGACGAGCAAAAAAAGGTCATCACATCTACTCAAAATGCCCTAATGCATTATGTTTTTCCCCTCTCCTAAATAAAAAACCCCCTCTCGTCACACTTTTTTTTTTTGGGGATATTTCCATCCCCAATGCAACATGTAGAATTTTTTTGGGGGAGAGGGATTTTCAAACTTTGGGGAGAAATCCCCCAAAAGGGCCTAGAATAAACACTGGCTTTTGATAAAGTACCCCATACAAGGATGGCTGCCAAAGGGAGTGTGGAATACGAGGAAATATATCTCTTAAGTTTTTTTGCCATATTTCAGCGAACTCTAAAAATATCAGCATAAAATTTGGCAATTACATCAGATACATTCCCAGGTATATGGCCTATAAATTGTATTGAAATAAGTACACACGCGGCCGAGATATTAAACGTCAAACATTGGTCCACTCTTTACTTTTACACCCTGTACACTGTATATATAAATGATGATGCCGAATAGTATATTTTGCAGCAACTATAATGCTCGTAAACATTTACTTCAATTACTTGGAACATACGTAATGTGTCTCAAAGTCAGACAAAATAGCCACTAGCAACATAAAACCACATCGCAGTTTGACCTCGGCTGACCTGACCCAAACTGCATTCCGAGTCAACATAACTTCGTACAATTTTTGAATTGTCCTGTTCCATCAATGCTTACAGCAAAGTAAAAATCAAAAGCTGTACAAAGATTTACAACAGTGAACTGTACAAAAATAATTAACTAATTAACAATTAATTAATCCAATACACATGCAATAGCTACAACGAGAGTATATTGAGCATACATGAACAGTACTACATAGCATAATATTATCTGTTTAGCACATAATAAAATAATGCTTACAAAATGTGTAAAATGTGCATTATAAAATACAAAATTAGTTAAACAATATCGCAGCTAATCAGTAAATATACTAACTAAAACAAATTCAACAAATTCTTAATTGAAAACTTGACAAGAAGTGACCTGTCAGATTTCGACAAATAACAATAAGCTTTGATTCAAGCCACACCTGAAAAATAAAACTCAATTCCAACTGCGATAATTAATTACGGTCACTATCAAGAATTTTAACTGCGCATTTCTTGCGCATCTGGAGCGTATAACGATCATCATGAAACAACAAATGTCAGTACACTGCAAGCACAAGAAGTTTGTACAGTAGCATTTCGATCAAATTGGTAATGGTGCAGAAAGAAAGACTGAAAATGCAAAAGAATAACAACACGTCACAAACTTGTCGGTAAAAAGTAAAGCAATAACGTACATTTCACCAAACGGCGAGTCAATAAATCCCACACCCTTTTTATTTTGGCTATAACTTTGTCAAATTTTTACCAATCTTTATAATACTAGGTAAAAATATAGCTGAAAGAACCCCAAACACATGGGTGTTCACATGGGCGCCCACGTACATTTTTTAGGGGGTAAAACACAATGGTCACGGAAATTTGACAAAGTTATAGCCAAAATAAAAAGGGTGCGGGATTTATTGGCACACAGTGTATAAACAATTTTTATTAATACGGCACAAATCTGGTTTTAAAGATTGGACTGCAGAATTGACCGTCAGTTGTTACTGTCATGCTGTGCTTGACTCATGTCATGCGAACTTTCCCTGGAATGTAGTTCCTGTCGATGACTGGTTCCAGGAGAAAAATATGGAGACATTTTTCATTCTGGGCCAACGGGTGACCAGCAATTCTGTTTGAAAACGATCAAAACGAAATTCTAAGATACAAAATCCAATCAAATGCGTCTCATGTACACTCCATAATGGCTCTAATGTTAACTCTTGCCAAAGTACCGTATATATATATATATATATATTTAATATTACTTAGGGCTCGTCCACAAATGACGTAACGCGCCTAAGGGAAGAGGGGGTCTGGACATTTGTTACGAAGTGTGACGAGGGGTGGGGAGGTGGGTTCCGTCAATGTGACGTAACGCAACACAAAATCTTAAGTGACGACCTTTTTTTGCTTGTCAGGGTATTTGGAGAGGGAAAAATACAAGGATGACCTTTTTTGCTTGTCAGCATGTTTGGAGATGGAAAAAATAGAAGGATGAATGACCTTTTTTGCTTCTCAAGACTTTTCGGAAGAAGAAAAGGGGGATTGGCCTGTTGCTACATCATATTTTATGGGTCTGACTTTTTGTTACATCGCATTACGTGGGGGAGGGGGTAAAAAAGTGCCGAAAATCACGTTACGTCATTTATGGACGACCCCTTATGCAAAAAAGTCATTTCAATGTCTAGAAATTTTTTTATTTCTGATTTAACTGATTCATTATAATATGATTAAAAATATTTGCTATTATTAATCACTTTTGTGACATGACTTGTAAGTGCTGAATAGAGAGTTAATCTATCTATTGGTTGATTGATTTACTGATTGACTGATTGAAGTGACATCAATAAATTGTCAGTCATAGCCTCACAATGCTGACATTTCCACTACTAACTGCCCATTAGTAAAGATATCTAAAAAGAGGATATGAAAATAGGAGGACTTGACAAAAGTATCAATAATAGGATTAAATACTTTCATTACATGTGAGACCCTCATCAGAAGAGGGGATAATTGTCTAAAATTTCCCACCTTCACTGAAAATCCCCTGACAAAGCAAAGAAGTTCATCGCTTCCAAAATTTACCGCCCCTGTCATGTGTGCCGCCCATGGCTAGAGCCACAATAGCCATTGGCATGCTACAACTCTCTGACTACAAGTATCTACTTGTTTAACTACAAGTATCTACTTGTTTAACTACAAGTATCTACTTGTTTAACTACAAGTATCTACTTGTTTAACTACAAGTATCTACTTGTTTAACTACAAGTAACTACTTGTTTATGAATTGTTCCAGTCCTTTTCGCCTGTCCTCGATGAAATCGTCTTCAAAAATACCGTCGTCCCCACGGAACGGGAGCAGCCTGCTGAGTGCTTTTCCTGGCAGCGGAGGCACAACAATCTAAAATTCATTATTAAAAGTAATAAATCAGAATTTACAGTAAATTCTAGATAAATTACTGAAATTGAAAACACAAGCAGAAGCAAGTGTAAAACATCTACAACAGTTGATACCATCCATGCACCTAGCAGAACTGGTCAGAATCATAACATAATGTACAATTGTACAATACAGTGGATCCCACTTAATCGCATACCGCTTAATTGCATAACCCGCATAATCACATAACAACATAAAAACCCGAACCAGTGTTTTGTGCGTACAATTAATTATCAGACGTCCCGGCTATTCGCATAGCCCAGTTAATCGCATAAGCAAGGCTTGCACGGCACCTATGCAATTAAGCGGATTTCACTGTAGTAAGTTTGAATTACACACACAGCTGAACATATGATGGTATGCAAAATAAATGATTTATATAGCACCTCGCTTTACAATAATCAAGGATCAATGCAGCAGTTTGTGCCATACGATCAAATTCTTACAAATCCGAGTTCTTGAATTTTGTTTTATAAATACTGCGATGAAGCGATCTTTGATAAGCATGTCACCCAAGTGCCTTTGTACGACGAAGGGCATAGGCAAAACTACCTTGAGGCAATGATTATAATTTCTGGCCAGCCCAAAATCAAATGCCCTTAATTAGGTAGAAAATCCATCACTGTCATGCATTGGTGTAGCCTTATGTGTCATGGAGGTGCTCCCCCCTTATTCAGCCCGGGACCAGTTGAGATTCACCCAGAGGGGCAGGAATAGCATTAGATCGAGTGAGAAAACACCAGACAACATTTTAAGGCGTTTGACACAACAAACTTATATAAGCTCATCAAGACGTTTGGGCCGAAAAATGTCAAAGTCCCCCCCACTCCCCCCAATTCAGGAATCCTGGCTATTACACTGTTGTCATGCGTGAAAAAGGAATAACAAATTTTAGCTAGAAAAGATTTTAAATATCGGCTAATAAACTGCAAAAACAAACCTTGCTATCTCTTTCCAGTTCACCCCTCAGCCACTCAAAGTCGCTGTACCTACGACGGACACAAGATTCTTTCACTCGAAATATCGGCAAGCTGGTCTGTGATAAAAAAATCCATCAAATCAGCATTTAAATACTGTCACCAAAAAAACTGAAAAAACAACTTGTCTACAAAAACGAGACACATTCATTGATTTTTTACTTTAGAAAATTCTTTCTGATTTTCTAGTGTCACCCTGAGATTCAAGCCTCTGTAAGCTGAGAAGATATGCAATGTAATTATATAACTTTCCACACCGATGTTATAAATTATATCAAAAGCATGTAATAATTTCAACATAGTTACTTAAAGTCTTTCGGAAATACTTACGAATTGTTCATTAATTAATACTAACTGCATCGTAAAATTCCATTACATCAAAAAGAGTGACATTAAGAGGTTTAACAATAACTTAGGCGTAAACTTCCATTAGGCCCTAGGCTCGACCCCCTCTCCCAATTTTTGAGAGGCCGTCATAGGTAAAGGGAAATGTATATAGGGACTGGGTGCCCATTTTTTCGTCCAAGTTTACGCCAATGAATAATAATAACAATAATGACGATAACTGGTTTAGAGTGATTTGTCATGTGACTGTAACGACAAGTCCCGACATCAAAATGTGCTGCGACCAACCCAGTCGGGGATTCGTATCTTAATCTGGGACGGATAGCACACAAAGAGAGGGTGGTCGGAGTTACCCTCATCCGGAGTTCGTAGTCCGTGTAGCGCTTGTTTCCGACTCCGTGAGTTTCGGGGTTGAGGACATCGAGCTCCAGGAAGTTAGCCGGCGGAGCATAGGCGTCCTCGAGGTCCTGTTTTCGCGGCTGGATTCGGGCGGTCACGTCCCTGTTCGCCATCCGTCGATTATTATTTATTTAAGATATTTCTCGGTTTTTTAACCTATTTTATTTTCTATTGCGATTAAATCGAATGACTTTTTGACGGTTTAGTCGTCGCACACTTGTCCGTGTGTTTCTGTACGATGCTATTTCCTGTTTATAAATCGCTTCACGAAACATAAAGCGCTATATTAATCGTTATTTCGCAATTCCTATCATAGACTTTACTAATAAATCTGTGATTCCTACAACCAAAAAAGCATGTACACGAAACAGTAGGAAACACATAAAAGATGAAACATACATGTATTCTAATAGTTTTATGATATTTTTGGTTTTATCAGTTTATTATAATATTCAAAAGGTGTCTTTTAGCCAGTGCTTTTTTTAGGAAGAAAGGTTTGGGAACTCATTTCCATGACCGCCATCGAGATAAATTCCGGGCCCATGGGCAGAGGCTCAATGGCGGGCCCCTAAACAGTTTTGACACTTTTTTAGTGTTAATGACCTTAATTTTTTAGTCATCAAGTGTCAAAAAGAGGTGATGACCTTTTTACTCATCAACAAGTTAACAACGTCCGTACCATAGATTTATTATTAAAGTCTATGATCCGTACCATTGGCGTCTATTAACTTAAATGAGGTCAATGTTCCGTACCAAAGCTGTACATATTTACAACTTTGGTCCGTACGAACTACGAATAGTTGAAGAAGTCGCCCACGGATTTCTATTTATAGAAATCCGTGAAGTCGCCAGGGACGGAGCTTTCCTATTGGTCGACGGAAAACAATTGTTTTTGGCGATGAAGCCAAAAATAGCGACCAATCACAGTTGGCAGCCATTTCATTCCAGAAAAAGTCAAAATAGCTCGAAAATAATAGAAATGCTGTAGTAAAAAATTTCAATAATTATAATATTAATAATGCATGAATTTTAAGTGGTTTACTAGGATTACTCCTGTATTGAAGATTGCGCAAAAGGACCTATATTTAGGCTATAACGAAAGCGAAACCGCAAAACGAAAACGATAATTGCTTTTAAGTTTTAACTCGATTGGGAGTCCGCAACAAAAAGAATTTCCTAAAAGTTTCGTCAAAATGGTTCATATTATCATATATGGTTCATGTGGTTTTATAGTGGAGATTTGTACACCCCCACCCCCACACACACACACACACACACACATATTTATACCCCTCAATCAAATTCCTAACTACGCCTCTGCCAAATAAGTGAAAGTACTTATTCAGTGCTAGTCATTTGGTTATAAAACGCTGTCATTAGTTCTTAAAGATAATCACGTGCGAAATATTAAATGAATTTATTTAAAATTTACGACAATAAATTATTATTATTATTGACAATAATAATAATAATAATAATAATAATAATAATAATAATAATAATAATAAGAAGAAGAAGAAGAAGAAGAAGAAGAAGAAGAAGAGGAAGAAGAAGAAGAAGAAAAAGAAGAAGAAGAGGCTAAGTAAGCATGATGATGATGATTGATCATGATGATGATGATAATAATAATAATAATAATAATAATAATAATAATAATAATAATAATAATAATAATAATAATAATGTTATTATTATTATTATTAACAATAATAACAATAATAACAATAATAATAACAATAATAACTATTATTGTTATTATTATTAATAATAATAATAATAATAATAATATTATTATTATTATTAATCCTTTCGCGTCATTATTATTATAATTATGTCTTGTTATTATTATTTTAAAATAATTCCACTTGTTTATTATCGTGATGCCTCGTAATAAGCCATTTTAGAATCACGCTACATATGTTTAAAAGTTTCAAACAGACTCGATGCGGTTTTACTGTGTTATCGTACGCCGTGCGATTTGCCCGACGACATGAAACGAGATAAACGGGCACCGATCGATGGAGCGTCTCAAAGCAGGCCCACGGTGTCGTCGAGGCCGGGGTAGGGTCGGGCCGGGCCGGGCAGGGCAGGGCCCCGCAGTCCTCGCATGCGTCGGCGTATATATTGTTTCGGGTGATGCGGTCGTTCGGCGAGAGAGCGCGGATGAATACATAACGAGGAGATGATAATAACGTGAGTTTTTCTTCGGGGGCGACGAAGGCAGTCACAGCTGTTTGGCACCGACCGACCGAGAGAGACAGTGATAGCGGTGACGCCGGACTTATTATCGTGTGCCGTAACATATTGTTGCGTTTTCCGTCGAATTTTCCAGACGATCCGGGGCACAGTCCAGTCAGATCCAGTGCGATGCCGGAGACGAGGACGTCGAAGGAAAGGGATTCGTCGTCGGCGGTGGAAGGGGCGGAAATCGCTTCCAGGTGTTGTGTTACGAGCAGGTCGATCGCCTGCACGGCGTCATGGAAAACCCGATCCAGGTCCACGGACGCGGCAACTTTCCCACGCTCGACGTCCGCCCCAAGGACCTCGTCCGGGTGGTGCGCCGGAGCCTCCAGGACAACGGGATCCACCTGCGGGACGTCCGTCTGAACGGCGGAGCGGCCAGCCACGTCCTCGGCAGCGCCGACCAGGCGTACAACGACCTCGACCTGATCTTCGGCCTGGCGCTGACCTCGGAGCACGACCTCCGGAAGGTCAAGGACGCCGTGCTGAACTCGCTGCTCGACTTCCTTCCGCGCGGCGTCAACAGGGATCGGATATCGCCGGCCAGTCTCAACGAAGCGTACGTCCACAAGATGGTCAAGATCTGCACGGCGACGGACCGCTGGAGCCTCATCTCGCTGACCAACAACGGCGGCCGGAACGTCGAGCTGAAGTTCGCCGACACGATCCGCCGGCAGTTCGAGTTCAGCGTCGACTCTTTCCAGATCGTCGTCGACAGCCTCGTCACCTTCTACGACGTCTCGACGGCCCCGATGACCGAGCACTTCTACCCGACCGTTGTCGCCGAGTCGGTCTACGGCGACTTCGACGTCGCCCTCTTCCACCTCAACAACAAGCTGATCGCCACCAGGAACCCGGAGGAGATACGCGGCGGCGGCCTGCTCAAGTACTGCAACCTGCTGGTACGCGGGTACTCGCCGATCGACGACGCCGACATGCAGCTGCTGGAGAAGTACATGTGCTCGCGGTTTTTCATCGACTTCTCCGACGTGGCCGAACAGAGGGTGAAGCTGGAAAACTACCTGTCCGACCACTTCCTCGACAAGGAAGCCCACCTGAAGTACCGGTACCTGACGGTACTCTGGAAGGTCGTCAACGAGAGTACCATCTGTCTGATGGGACACGAGCGGCGCCAGACCCTCGGCCTCATCCACCAGCTGGGTCAGCGGGTACTGATGGTACGCGACCGGCGAGCGGCGGCGGCGTACCCGGCGCAGTACCAGAACCAGCCGTTCCTCACATTCGACCAGGACAAGAGTAACCTGATCATAGACCAGGTGTATTACGGACCGTTCCCCTACTCGTTCCCGGGCATGGACCGACCTCACCACTACTACACCGTATACTCGTACGACTACACGAACCAGTCGTCATCATCATCTTCATCATCATCATCATCTTCATCATCGTCGTCGTCGTCGTCGCCGTCGCCGTGTCCCTATTGCGAGGTCTGTCCGCAGTGCGTTGCGTGATCACGTGACTCCACGACCCGGACTCGACGCGAACCGCCGCTTCGCTCTCGCCGACTACTTCGGCCACGTGACTTCGTCGTCTGGATTTCGACGACCCTGGCTGTCGACGACCCCCTCTCCCCCCTCCCGCTCCCAGGTTCGGCGTTCCTCCTACTCCCTTTGGGAAGTCGGGGGGAGGGGGCAGGATTCGCTTACGTGTAGGCTACTGTCAGTCCCAGGATGAAGAAGCAGAAGAACTGAAGGAAACATATGTCTGTGACGATTACTAACGACGCCAAGAAAAAAGCCCAGATGAAGATGTTTCCGCGTAGAAAATTACCCAGACTCCTGATGTCTAGGCCTACAAAGCAGTGCACCAGTGTAGACAAAATAGACTCGTCCGTCTATTTCTGGTTCGTATCAGATGCATTTTAATTAACCATCTATACCCATGCACGGTTTTGATAATTATACATGTAGCTGATGAGCTATCGTTCGAACCGTCTTGTTAATTATAATATAATTACTGTTATTTATAGGCCCATTGACTGACTGAAGCATGCCACGGTCCTCTCCCTCTCTCCACCGCCATCCGAGTGTTTTTACGAACCAGGCCTAGTACTAGTATGGGCCTAGCGTTGATTGGGGGCGGGGGGGGGTGAGGGGAGAGGGGGGGTCTGGGTCTTATTACAGAGAGCTTTTGAGCATCTAAGCATCCGCTTGGTTTGTAAATAGGTCGGAGGCAATGACAGCAGATGACATTTCTGTCGACTAATTTTCAGTGTAAATTAAGCGCTCAAATCGTCAAATTTTCTTACTCCAATAATAATCAGTGGCAGCTCCACCGGCGGGGCCAGGGGGGCCCGTGCCCCCCCCTATTGAGAGCCTGGCCCCTCCAGTGCTCCCCCCAGTTGGGACCCTATACTTAATGCTACATAAATTAAACAACAAATGGTTGGCCCCATGATTAGAAGTTGCCACCCCAACGCCCCCCACTTGCCAAATCCTAGAGCCGCCACTGATAATAATAATGATGATGATGATGATAATAATAATAATAATAATAATAATAATAATAATAATAATAATAATAATAACTAGGGGCTTGAACCTCGCTCCGTCTGCCTACCGCAGTGGTGTGCAGAGAGCAGTGGCGGCTCCAGGATTTGGCAAGTGGGGGGGGGGCGTTGGAGTGGCAACTTCTAATCATGGGGAGGCAACCATTTGTTGTTAGGTATGTAGTATTAAGTATAGGGTCCCAACAGGGGGGCATGCACTTAATATGGGCACGCCCCCCCGGGGGCCCCCTGTGGAGCCGCCACTGGCAGAGTGGTGGGCGCCCGGGACCAAGTCAATAAAGGGACAAAAAGGGGGCAAAGAAGGTTTCCGAGTCAATTTTGATTTTGACGCCCCCCATAATTAATAAACGAGCAAAAAAAGTGGTCGCCGAGTCAATGTTTGCGCCCCCATCTAGTCGGCGCCCAGGGTCACCGCTCCACCGGCCCCACCCTCTGCACGCTACTGGCCTACCGCTTCAGCTCGTAACCCTACTCTGCCATCTTCCGCCGCACCCCGGTGGCATAATCCCTGTATTTTTGCAGTGATCTTTCGTTAAAAGCGTTTATTAATGTCCCGTTAAAAAATCCAAAAAATCAACGCTAAAGTGTAGCCTATCGCTTGAGTATCTCCGGGTTTCTCCGGTTGTCGATGGCGTTGTATGTGTGCGTGTGTGCTTGTTTGTTTGTATATGTCTGCCTATTCTGTTTCTCTGCCCATGCAGCTGCTGCATTGTGTGTGCTTCCTTTTCGGCGATTAGAATAACGCCGATTACTATGGCAGCATCTGGAGGCCCTGCACTCGATATAAAAATGCGTATACCTCAACACAATGCGTAATTGGAAAAATAGCCTGTCGCACCGGATTGCATAGGGCATAGGGGAGATAATTGTATTTTTAAACAGGCGGACGGCCTATTTTGACGATGTGCACGCTGTTATGTATGCGCGTTGCGTACACTTTTCTTCTGTACGCCTACTGTATGTCATCGGCGATGCGTGGTCTCAGGGCCCGTGAGATTCGAGGGTGGGGGTGGAGGGAGGGGGCTGATTAGCACCTCCATTTTTTTCACGGTCTCTCATCGATGCTTGAGCGCCTAAAAATAAGCAGCTACTGCAGCGGTGCCTATTTCGAAAGCGCTATATAAATTCACGAGACTGCTTACTTACTTTGTCCCGCATGCGCATGTCCGTCATGTGTCATGTGTTTTAAAACGGCGATTTAAAAAGATTAATCGTGCGATTAACCCGATTAAGAAAAATAGCGCAGTTACAGCTCTAGTTTTAACCAGCGTCACCCCCCACCCAACCCCCACCCCCATCCACTCCAGACAGGCTACGTGACAGCAATCTTCTCTGTAGTACCGCATTTATTGCCGGCGTCATGTATTGCATTCGTGATCAAATTGCAGTCTACCTTCTTGCGTGACAAGCATGGGCCGTTCATGCCGTTCTGTATCGTAGTTTATTATAAAGGTGTCTTTAGAAACACGCGTAACTGTTACGCTCATATACAGGGGCGTAGATCGGGGGGGGGGGGGCTGTGGGGGACGGTCCAGTCCAATAACTAGTGAAGGAGGTATATAGTATTTACCCCTCCGCCCCCAATGTATTGTTGACTAAATTCCAAACACTGGTCAAAAAAGGTCATCAATTTTTTTGTGCTAACGATTAATTGCTTCTTGAACGTCCCAAAAAGTCTGACAAGCAAAAATCCCCCCCCCCAATGGGGGATATTCCATATCTATGAGTGGGTTTACTTTTTTAAAAAATTATTCTGTCACCCCAACGGTTATGACAGGATTTCGCCACTGTCCTTATACCGTATATGCACACACACACACACACATATCATGTTATCATTCCAACTGCACAGCGCAGTGCGGAACGTTCATTCTATTACCGTATACTCTTTCTTCTAGACTTGTTTAAGACTGGCTACGTAGCCAGACTTTTGGCAGGGTCGCTTAAACACGACAGTACTTGTTGTTTGTCGCACGCTTTTCCATGGGCGTCCGGAATGTGGTGCAAGGGGGTGCAATTAATTGTACCCCCGGGAAAAATTGTGGAGTTACGAAAAAAAGTAAAATTACTTGTTTCTTTCGTCACAAGACCCTGTTTTGCACCCCCCCGGAATTTCTGGGGGGTGCAGTTTGGGGGGGGGTGCAAATTTCTGCGGACGCCCATGCGCTTTTCCAATTTTCTATAACATTTATTGTGAATTAGTTTGTCAGAGATTTCACCAAAACCTTGCACTGCTAGGGTTTAAAAAAATTAAAACTTTTCTGCCACCCCCGCTTGTCTCGGCCCAGTCTATAGAAATCATTGTAGGCCTACAGAGTGTTATATACGAACTGATTCCGCGTTCAAAGTTACACAAAACCGACATTTCACGTCATTGATTTAATTTGCATTGTGCAAATCATTAACCGTCAAGTATAACCAGCCAATAGAAATTCAACGATTCTCCGATTTTCGCGTTTTAGCTGTGAGGCTATTTGGGTACAAACAATGCGCACAGATGCAAATGAGGCGCACGTTTCCCCCTGCAATTACTTTCATACAGTGGCGTAACGTGGGGGGCGGGGGGAGGGCACTTTGTTGACTGCCCCCCGGGCCCCGGGCGGGGGGGCCCCAAAGAGGGGTCTAAGGTAGGGTTAGGTTAGGGTTAACCGTAACTTCTTAACTTAAATCATAGAAGTGATCGTCCTGACGACCTTTTTTTTTTGCTCGTCAGCCCGAAACTTTGAAACTTTGGGGCCCCCATGACAAAGATGCCCCCGGGCCCCAAAAAGTCACGCTACGCCACTGCTTTCATATTTTAAAAAAATCGATGTCAGTCACGTACCAATAGGCCTAAACGTTTAACACAGAGGTGGCCCGCGGGCCGTATGCGGTCCGCCGACTGCTAATTGGCGGCCCGCAGGGCATCTTTCCAAATAAATTTTATTTTTACTATGTATGCATGCAATATTGAGTCATGAGTATAAGAATCTTAATTCCTGTGCTTAATTTGGTAAAATAGTAAATAACTTTTACCAGTTACTACCGTTACGTGACTGCAGTGATTGTAACTATTGCTGTAAACACTAAAAATGTACAATGACCCCTTGTAGTAAAAGGTTGGCCGCCAGGGGCGTAGCGACGGGGGTTATATCGGTACATATGTACCCCACCCAAAAAAAGCAGACTACCTTAAGATTTTAATGTTTTTTAAAGATTTTCGAAGTTTTTAAACATCGTCGGCCTGGGTCCCTAAGCAGACATTCGCCGGGGCCCCTGAGCTCATGACGAAGATGACCTTTTCCCCGTTGTCAGAGTTTTTCGTGAGAGATGGTGTCAGTGTTTAATCTAGACTCATGGACCCGGGGGAGAACTGACAACGCCGAGGGAAGTCATCTAGGGGGGCTGGCTGTTGTTACTTGATGTAGTATGCCAAAATTTCCGGGGGGTATTTGAAATTTCCGGAGGGAAGGGCAATTTCCCCGGAAACGGCCTAGATTAAACTCTGGCTGGTGTATTTAGATTGCTTGTGAAAATTTGAACGAGGATCTAACTTGATATTGTTAGGCCTATTACAGGATACAGGTGACAATTTGCGGAACAATTTTCTTAGAATCTGTTGTTAAGTATTTGTATAATGTGTAATGCAGACACCTTAATTGTCTAAATGCAGTACTTACTGTCTGCTAAATTTGAGTGACATAAAGAATGCACATATTCATATTCATTATGAATATTCATATTCATTATGAATATTCATATTCATTGTGAATATTCATTTTTGTGAGAGATTTGCATAAACATCTAAATATATATTTGTCAGTGGTTATTTTTGTCGGCTGTGAAATTTTTGCTCTCGCTGCAGTTTCGTTCCCTGTAATGACGATTACTTTACGGTGACTTTACGCTGACGTGTTTACATCAGAATTTCGAAAATCCATCGAATGTAAGGTAATTGAGTATCTTTTAAATTGTTCCTAATTAATACTTTAATTTTCGAGCAACATCTTTCCTGCATATTGTGACAGAAAATTTCTGATTTGGTTTATTCTTTTAAGCTATGTACGTTTTGACTTTTAGAGTACGTTGTGCAACTCTCAAAATCATACTGTTCTAATTGAAAATCTGCAAATTTATTTATTGTTAGAGCTAATAACTAAATATATTATTATATTTTTTATTACTATTTCCTGTAATAATTAACCGACCAGTTGCATAAAATTGTGTGCGCGTGTAGGCCTATATATCAAATATCTTAATTAAACATTGTTGTCTATATGCAGCATTGATGTAACATTGTAATTTGTACAGCTTCAACCATGTTGAATTAATTTCACCAGTATATTATTCCGTGTATTCGAAGTGTTGTGGTAGCTTCGAAGTGTTTTAAACGTACAAATTCCGCAATGCATGCGATTTGAGGGATGGGAGCAAAACTTATAATTAGCAAGGATCCCGACCCCTAATCAAGAATTTTTAAATACCCTTTTTAGTTCAGCAAATAAAGGGAAAATGTATTCAAGATTTCAGGGACATATCCAAAGTGGTAAATGATAAACTTCTAGTACTAACTTAGCCTCTTAAAAGTCTAGAAATCTCTAGACAGATAAAGTGTTTGGTATGAGTACATACTATTACATAGACATAAATTTTTATTAGGCCTCTAGGCTCGAGCCCTCCCAACTTTTTTAGCGGCTACCATATGAAAGGGGGATGTGTAAGAGATGGACTCCACTTTCCATCCAAGTTTTGCGTCAATGCCATGGGTACACTGATTCCAAACCCCACTGGAAATAGAAGCCCCCCCCCCGCCCATCAAAATCTACAATATGGGTATTTCCCATGCATGCTCATTCACTGCTCGTTTATGATTTTGTTTAATTTATTGAGCATTCACATATAATAATAATAATAATAATAATAATAATAATAATAATAATAATAATAATAATAATAATAATATAGTGTCCATGGATATGATAATATATATATATATTGGCTTTGTTGAAAATAAGGGGTGTGCTACAACATATGTGTTAATAGTGTACATAGGATATTTGAAGTTATATTTTTCCATGTATGTATACTTTTAAGGATAACTAAAGTGTATTGTGCGACGCTACTCCGTTTTGCGTTTATGCGTGACTTTGCGCATTAATTAAGGTAGGCATACAGAGATTAATATATTGTGACAGCATGGAAGACATGGGGGAGATGGGTTGGACGTGGCCGGACAAAATGTCGTGGGGACAAAATGTCACGGTTTAGCGTTAGGATTTAGAGTTAGCGTTACATTTTGTCCGTGACAGTTTGTCCGCTGAAATTTTGTCCCCAAGACATTTTGTCCCCAAGACATTTTGTCCGTGGACATTTTGTCCTACCACCGGGTTGCATCTTCCCACAGGTTGGGTTGGGTCAGAAAATAAGTAATCGTTCAAGAAATTGTAAAGTATTGCGGTTGGTTGGGTTGGGTCAAAAAGTTGAAGTAACCCTATTGCTTTCGTGGGTTGGGTTGGGTCAGAAAATAAGTAATCGTTTAAGAAATTGTAAAGGTTGCGGTTGGTTCTGAGTCACGATGGGTTGGTTTTTTAAAGTCACGATGGGTTGGGTTTTTAAATATGGGTCCATGTCCATTGTCCATAGATCTTGATTGCCTTTGCTTGTATTTAAAAGTCACGAGAAATCATTTTTCTGTTGTTCCAAACGGAGCACCCGAACGACTTTTATTATTATGCTCTGAATTTTGGCATTTTTCTGATACAGGGTTTAAAAAAATTTGGCCCGGTTTAATTGTTGTTTTATTTCGTAATAATTTCTTAAAGTAAAGTGAACAGCTGTTTATATTACGAATGATACAGTACTGTAGTTATTAGAAGTTATTCAGAATGTCTGGAAAAGATGAAATGTATATACGTGTGTGTGTGAAATTGAACAAGAACGATTTTCATGTATTGGTTTTAATTATTTATGGCCGAATATCCAATTTATTGGCCTCCTTGGAATCGCCAGCCCCTAATTCGAACCCACGACATCTCAGTCGTCACGCAACCGATTTCAATTAGAACACCGGAGTTAAGCAGACTCGAGCGCGGTTTGATACTTGGATGGGTGACCGTCGAGGGATCGACTTCTGGTTCCGGCGGCCAACCAACCCGCCCCCCGTTCATCGCTTAGACGGGGATAAACGTGTAGCAGAACAAAACTGTGAGGATAAGCGCTGGTGTAGAAAAAGCAGCGACAAACTGCTTGTGCCAATCATCTAAGGGACCGTCCATAAAGTACGTCACGTTCGAGAGGATCGGGTTCTAAGAAAGTGCGTCCGTAAAGTACGTCACGTATGACAGGGTCGGGATGATGGTCAGTTTATGACAGGCGGGATGATGGGTGGGGTGGGGTGGGGGTAAAAAGGCAAAATAACAGTAACAACACAATGCTCAGTAAACACAGACTCGTTTTCCCTCTCTGCGTATTAACCCCTTACCTGGGCGTCACGGATATATCCGTCCATTTTACATCGAGTTACAGTTAAATACACGGTTAAGGGGTTAATACTATTATACTTTTTTCCTCTGCTTCAATTCAGTTAGGACTTTTTGTGCAAGGAACAGGGATATCCGACACCCCAACACCCCCCCCCCAATTTGAGACCGACACCCCAACACCCCCATCTCAGCTTTGGGATGACCTTTTTTGATTGTCAGACTTTTTGGCAGGGGACCGCCAAAATTTACCGACACCCCACCCCCTCAAACTGATAATCCTAGAAATAACCCTGGAAACAAACAAAGCCACAGGCAAAAACTTTTATCAGGCATCAAGGTTCGAACCTCCCAGCTTTTTTGAAAGGCTACCACGGAATAGGGGAAATTACATGGGCCCCAGTTTTTCATCAAAATTTACGCCAGTGCTTAACCCCTTAACCGTGTATTTAACTGTAACTCAATGTAAAATGGACGGATATATCCGGGATCACCAGTTAAGAGGTTAACGGCCAACAGGCAACTGTATAAAAGCATTTCGTTCTGCACATGCATAGACGATGTACACATGTGTTGTTGCAAATAGTGCTATTTTTGCAAATAGTGCTATTTGCAAATAGTGCTATTTGCTGCAGTTCATTCGTACCTAGACACAGGACCGCCGTGAGGGGGCAGGGGCAACTGCATAGGGGCCCGGCGGTCGGGGGGGGGGGTGGCCCGGACCCATGATGAATACGTATAATTAACAATAATATGAATAATAACAATAAAATAGAGAGGACCCGGCGAGCAACAGGGGGCGTGAAAAGGTTGGCAAGCAAAAAAGGTCGTCAGGTAATTTAATTCTGCACAGGGGCCCGGAATTTCTCTCGGCGGGCCTGCCTAGACAATCAATACAGGCATATTCACGTCAGTGGGCAAAAGAGAATTTGCATTTATTTTTCTTTCCATTTTTCCACGTTTCCTCGGAACAGCTTCAGACCCATTTTATTTTCCCGTTGCATTCATTCATTCCCCCTCTCCTTTCCCCCGAGCACAATACTGCATATCAGTGGCGTAGCCAGGATTCCAGAATGGGGGGAGCACTTTCAAAATTTTCGGCCCAAATGTCTTGATGAGCAAAATAGCAGCTCGTCGTCTCAAACGCTTTGCAGGGTTATTTTTAGGATTATCAATTTGGGGGAGGGGGTGTCGGTAAATTCCGAGGGTCCCCTACCAAGAAAAGTCTGACAAGCAAAAAAAAATAAAAGGTCATAGCTGAAAAATCGGGAGGTGTGTGTGTGTGGGGGGGTTCGGTCTCAAATTGAGGGTGTAAGGGGTGTAAAAATATCCCTGGTCTGGTGTAATACTACTCATCGGTTTTAGACGAATCGCACGACCGGTCCTGATCCGAATAGGGGGTCGAGGCCCCCCGTACTGCCCCCCCCCCCGCCGTGGCTACGCCAATGTTGTATGTCTGTAGTTTATGACTTCCGCGATTTAATAGCATCGACAGTCGAAATAGGACCGGGAGACAAAGACAGAGACAGAGAGACAAAGATGGGCAGAGAAAGAGACAGAGACAGAGAAAGAGAGAAAGAAAGAGAAAGAACAAACAACACGGGACTGCCGAGTGTAATTTAGGTGGGACGCGGTTTCGAAAATAAAAACGCCACCAGACGAAACACGACACACGAAGAATGAATGCGTCGGCATTTTTCAGCCGAACAGTTAACCCCTTAACTGGGGACCCCGGATATATCCGTCCATTTTACGTTTAGTTACAGTTAAATACACAGTTAAGGGGTTAATGGAGGAGCCATCGTCCGTGCCCGCCGCCCGCTCGCCCGCAGCCCGCGAGGTGCGGGGGCGGAGGGAGGAGGGGGGGTGTCCTAAACGCGTTCTTGCACGGGTTTAAAAAGGCTCTGCACTTTCTAAACTGGACTTCGAGAAAGCGATTTCGAATATTAAAAACAGAAAGAATGCATCAAACGGATGGATGGATGAATGAATGAATGAATGAATGAAAGAGACAAAGAAAGAATGAGTGGATGGACGGACGGACGGACGAACGAATGAATTAATGAATGGATGAACGGATGACTGAATAAATGGACGAATGAATGGATGAATGAACGAATGAATGGATGAATGAACAAATGAATGAATGGATGAATGAATGGAATGAATGAATGGACGAATGAATGGACAAATGAATGAATGAATGAATGAATGAATGAATGAATGAATGAATGAATGAATGAATGAATGAATGAATGAATGAATGAATGAATGAATGAATGAATGAATGAATGAATGAATGAATGAATGAATGAATGAATGAATGAATGAATGAATGAATGAATGAATGAATGAATGAATGAATGAATGAATGAATGAATGAATGAATGAATGGACGAATGAATGAATGAATGAATGAATGAATGAATGAATGAATGAATGAGCTGGGAGATGAGCAGTAAATAGAAGAGCGAGTGAAGCTAAGAAGCATTTGTTTGAAGGACAGAAGGATCCAATCTCCTCATCAGCGATGATTCATGTTTTGGCATCTGCAGTTGACAATCAACAAGTCATGTAGAATGCGAGTGCTCTTGTGGGCGTCGAGTCAAAATTTTTCGATGTCCCGGACCCAGTGCAAAACAGCTATCTGGACCAGGGTTCTCAACTTCTCAGACCACTTTGCAGCAGGGGCGTAGCTAGGGTTCAGGAATAGCGGGGGAAGAGGCAAATCGACATTTTCAAGCATAAAATTTAAAAGTCTGCAAACAAGATAGGTCAAAAAGGTCCCGGAACATTCACCAGGGCGTAGCGACGGGGGTGGGGGCTAGATCGGTATATATACCCCCTAAATTAGTCTACCTTAAAGTTTTTATGTGATTTACATGCGGTTATATGTTGTTTATATGGTTTATGTGGTTTCTAGTTAAGATTTATACCCATCCAAAGTGTTTATACCCTCCCAAATCAAATTCCTGGCTACGCCCTTGACATTCACGTAAGCCATTCCTGCCAATTCATGAATAAAAATTTTGTGATGAATACGTGATTATTATTTTAAAAGTTTTCCTTGATGGAGGAAATTGCTAATGAGTATTTTCACATTTTTATGGTTGTGATATCTGCTTAGGCCAACGTACAATTAATTGTCCACGCGTAGGAACCGATTGCTCTTTTATTCTAGTGGGGGGGGGGGAGAAAAACATCCACGACCAGTGCTTCACATTTCCACATTCCGGGACAGGGCCACCGATAAAGGGGGCAGGGGGCAAATGCACAGGGGCCCGGCGGTCTGGAGGAGACCCGGGCCGATGATGAAGATGCATTAATAATAATAATAATAATAATAATAATAATAATAATAATAATAATAATAATGATGATGATGATGATGATAATAATAATAATAATAATAATAATAATGATGATGATGATGATGATGATGATGATGATGATGATGATGATGATGATGATGATGATGATGATGATGATGATGATGATGATGATGATGATGATGATGATGATGATGATGATGATGATGATGATGATGATGATGATGATGATGATGATGATGATGATGATGATGATGATGATGATGATGATGATGATAATAATAATAATAATAATAATAATAACAACAGGTTAGTACATTACGTGCACAGGAACCCGGCGATTATAAAGGGACCGCCTTGGCGCTGAGGCCATCATAAATATCGTGAGAAACAGCGACAAGCAAAAAAAGGTAATCACCAGTTTTCTGACTTGTCGGGGGCCGGTCGGCCCGTCTGCACAGGGGGCCCGGAATTTCTCTCGGCTGGCCTGCTCCGGGGTCACCCATACAACTACTAACCGCGCTCAACTTTGCATAAGGCTTTCGAACAATCCACTTTATTTCGTGTTTCGGCTCTTACGACTAGCGCCGCCACAGAATTTAATAAAAGAAATGCAAAAGAACACTTTGGATATTAATTAATCTCACACTACACGCATCACTAAACTTCTGCGACGATTTTGAGAGAGAGAGAGAGAGAGAGAGAGAGAGAGAGAGAGAGAGAGAGAGAGAGAGAGAGAGAGAGAGAGAGAGAGAGAGAGAGAGAGAAAGAAAGAAAGAAAGAAAGAGAGAGAAAGAGAGAGAGACAAAGAGGAAGACAGAGAAAGAGAGATACAGAGAGAAAGAGACAAAGAGAAAGGAGAAAGAGAAAGAGAAAGAGAAAGAGACACACAAACAGACAGAGAGACAAAGAGGGAGACAGAGAAAGAGAGAGACAGACACAGAGAGAGAGAGACAGACAGAGACAGAGAGACAGAAAGAGAGAGAGAGAAAGAGACGCACAAACAGACAGACAGAGACACAGAGAGAGGAGGATAAGGTCGCATTAAGACCGAGTCCAGACTCCAGAGATAGATAAGACGAGGTAAGAAGAGGCTGAGGTGGGAGCGGGAGATGAAATTGGCTGCTTCCCATCCTGCCGTCTTGCCCTATCGGTCAGTGGGGTGCGGTATCCGAACTCCAACAACATGGCCAGGGGCGTAGCCAGGAAAAATATAATATATAATATATATGTATTATTATTAGCTGATCAATTTATATAGCGCAATAAGCATGGCAAAATGGCCAAAGACAAGAGCAGTGTTCCCGTTGGTTTAGTCAATACTAGGAAAAGGTACAGTATATGTGATGGTGAATAGGTGAGTCTTAAGATTACTTAGGAAAAGACACAAAACTTTTCCATTTAGTTAAGTCATTCCATCTATATTGTATTTGATAGTCTTATATGTTATCCACTTTTTAGGTCTTCCTCTTCCTCTTTTTCCTTCTTTGTATGTGTAGAGTTTTTATATTGTTATTATATATATATATATATATATATATATATATATATATATATATATGTATATATATATACCGATATACCCAGGGCCATATTAAGGCGGGGGCTGAGGGGGCTGGAGCCCCAGGCCCACCATAAAAAATAGGCCCACCGTCTTTTTCAAGCGACGACCTTTTTATGCTTGTCAGAGATTTTCCGCGAAGGGGGCGGGAAATTTTACAAAGGGCAATTTTCAAATTATGGAAGCGACAAGCTTTTTTTACTTCTCAGCCACAGACCCACTCGGACCTTAATCCGGCCCTGGATCTACCCTCCCCCGTCGCTAGGCCCCTGAACACGGTCATTTGTTGACCTTCGTAGGACGAACGGAAGAGGGGAGAAAACTGAGAGAAATAATACACGATTTTAATGCGCAGATTAATAAAGAGTTCGTACTAAAGCGCGTCTCTTCACATTAATCACTCTCTCGACAATTATTAACCCCTTAACTGGGGATCTCGGACATATCCGTCCATTTTACATTGAGTTACAGTTAAATACACGGTTAAGGGGTTAATTGGCGGCTCCAGTGACGCCTCAACAGTCCACGGCTTAAGAATTCTGAATTCATCGCTGCACAAGTACAGCGGGGGTAAGCAGTGGCGGCTCCAGGATTTGGCAAGTGGGTGGGGGGGCAACTTCTAAGTATGGGGGCCAACCATTTGTTGATAGACATGTAGTAGTAAGCATAGGGTCCCAACAGTGCGGTCACTGGGCGGGCCAGGCATTCAATAAGGGGGCACCGGCCCCGGGCCCCATGTTGAGCCGCCACTGGCGGTAAGGTGGCAGATCAGCGTCGGGCCCAACGCTCGGAATAGAGTATGGGTGAAGGTTTTTAACCTTCACAAGTACAGGCATGGGCGCCCACAGAAATTTTTCCAGGAGGGGGCAAAACATAATGGTCATGGCTATGCCACATAAATTTTTCCAAGAGGTGGCAAAAGACATCTTAACACAATGGTCACGGTTAATATTTTAGCGAGGTTTTCAAATTTCAATGTGAAATATTGGCATTTTTATTTTCCAGACGGGGGTAAGTGCCCCTCTTGCCCCAATGTGCGGGCGCCCGTGAGTACAGGTAGGTTAGTTAGAAACGAGTCCAGCTTCGGTCACAAGGTGCAACAAAATATGTGACCTGTTTCGATCGCCTTAAGTTACTTGCAGCATTAATTCTGTCTTTTTTATATCTTTTCGACTACAAGTGAAGAAACTATTGATTTTGCCGATAACATTAAATTTTATTCGAATGCACAAAAAGACTCAACACCTGGCGCCAAACCTATGACGTCAGAACTGTATTTTCAGCCCCGTTTTTGGTCTGATCAGCAGTGGCGGCTCTAGGATTTGGCAAGTGGGGGCCGTTGGGGTGGCAACTTCTAATCATGGTGGCCAACCATTTGCTGTTTAATGTATGTAGCATTAAGTATAGGGTCCCAACTGGGGGCGGGCACTAGGGGTCTGGCACCCAATAACGTACAAACGGAGTCGCTTAATCTATTTAATTCCCAAACACCAAACACTTAGGTGTCGACTCGCCCCCTTGCGATGCAGTAGGTCTAGCCTAATTGGTTCCACCCGGTGGGACCCGTACCGCCCCCCGCGCCCGCCGCCCCCTCCCCGGCACCTTCCCCTAACGACGCCACTGGTTGTTGACCCACTATTGTGCAGTCGGTCTTCTAAAAAAATATAAAAACATTTTTTATGCAATTAATGTCGCCGAGAAGTCTCTGACAGAAAATTAACGATTCAGTCAGCGGTCGTTTTTATTTTTGGGAACGCATTAAAACATCAAGACGGCGCTCTATACGCTCAGCCATACTTACAAGCTGTCGTGCAATAACACCTTTATTTCGCAAGGCGTCTACTGTACAAAAAATCCTCATTCGTTGACTGTTTGGTGTTCTCAGGAAGTCCTTGTCACGACTGTTCGTGTGCATCCAGGTTGAAGCAGAAATGGCCAGGGACGTAGCGACTGGGCTATATCGGTATATACACCCCCCCAAAAAAAAACCCAGTATATATATAATACAGTATATATAACATATATATGCGCATATATACATGTATATATATAACAAATGCAATAAATAATATATTTCATATAATGTGTATTTAGTGTATAAGTTAATATATATATATATATATATATATATATATATATATATATATAACAATATATACCCTCCTCTAAAAATTATGTCATGACATGGTATTTTATATAACATATATATATATATATTATATAGGCCTATATAGTATATAAGTTAATATATATATATATATATATATATATACCCCTCCTCTTAAAAATTTATGCCTCCAAATCAAATTGCTTACGCCCCCTCAACCCAACCCATCAAATCTCCAACCCAGCCCAACCCATGCCGCCGGCAAAGGGTTACTTGACCCGACCCAACTCAACCCACCCGTAATACATTACAGTGTCTCTTAGACCAGGACTTATTTTCTGACCCATCCCATGATTCCACCTCGCCATAAATATGGAAAAGTCTGATCCAACCTAACCCAACCCAACCCATCCAATGTGCCAACCCAACCCATGGGCTGAAGTACTCATTTCAGACTGGCTTCCTACGTCGCAACACACCCAACACCTACAGTAGAATACCGATATAGCGGGTTCGGTTACAGTGTAACGTACAGTGGCGTAGCCACGGGGGGATTAAAACCCCCCTTGGGCGGCGAAAAGAATTTTTTTGAGGTATTCTCATGCAATTTTTATTTTTTGAGGCAATTTTTGTCGATTTTTGGGGTGAAAACCCCCCTTGGCGGTTATCAACGAAATTGTTTTCAACTCCCGCTTTCAGAAATCCTGGCTACGCCACTGGTAATGTATACGCCCTTTCAGAAATCCTGACTACGCCACTGGTAATGTATACGCAGTTATAACGTACCGCAATGTACTGTACGGTACCGTGTGATGCGCTACCGTATTGGATGGTATTGGATACAATATACCTTGGATATTTTGTATATATCGTACTCAATTTTACAGACCCGCTAAATGCGTTTTAACGAAGTTCTACTGTATTTTACAGGTATTTTGGCCTATGTCCGTAATGTAACGTAATGTTTCAGGTATTCATCGAACAGTGCTTCAAAATTAGTTTGGAAACAAGATGGGTTCCGACCAGTCACATTCCAAAGATTTTTACCTTCAATGGGAAGGGGAAGGGGTTGGTTGGACATATGATAGCTACAGTTTTCGATCTCTGTCTGGGCGGGTTTACCTTCCTCACCCTCACCCCTCTGCCCCCACCCCCGGCAAGTCGACTACACCCAGAATGTACATCGGACCCCAAACGCATAGGACTACACGCCCTGACCTACAAAGCGGACAACTGCTTGTTGTTTAAATGTTGTTGTGTTTTTGTTGTTGTTGTTGTTGTTGTTGTTGTTTGTTAGGACTTCAAAGAGGCGTGTGTGACGTACCTCACAGCAGTTCTGGATCACTGCGCGAGAAATAGGAAATTCTTCGCCTCTATTTGGAACTCGAAGGAAGGACCGGATTAAGGTCCGAGTGGGCCTGGGGCTGAGAAGTAAAAAAAGGTCGCTGCTTCCAAAATTTGAAAATTGCCCCTCGTGAAAAATTTCCCACCGTCACTGAAAATCTTTGACAAGCAAAAAAGGTCGTCGCTTGAAAAACGGTGGGCCTATTTTTGATGGTGGGCCTGGAGCTTCAGCCCCTCAGCCCCCGCCTTAATATGACCCTGCCCGAAGGTCACAAAAGACGTTAACAACATCAACAACGACGACGTCCAGAAATAGACACAGCTTTCAGAGACGTATCTAGGGTGGCGGGGGGGGGGCATATACCCCAGGGTACAGAGGTGGGAGGAGCCAAAATCGGTTTTGGGGGTTAGGGTAACAAAGGGCAATGCGGGTAGTCATGTTAAGTTCATAAATGGTGACCATCTTTTTTTGCTTGTCAGGAATTTTCGAAAGAAGTTGAGAAGTTGAATTTGAGGGGGACGCCATCAGTATGTTCTTGCCAGAGGCGTAGCGACGGGGGGGTATATCGGTATATATTCCCTTCCAAAATCAGTCTAACTTAAAGTTTTTATGTGATTTACATGTGTTTATATGTGGTTTATATGGTTTATGTGGTTTATAGTTAAGATTTATACCCACCCAAAATATTTATACCCTCCCAAATCAAATTCCTGGCTACGCCCCTGGTTCTTGGCCCGGTACGCCGGACACCCTCGCTACGCATCTGACAGAGACAGCCTTAAAACACGTTGAAGGGACTTCCATTGAATTAAAGGTCCACGCTTTCCCCGTAAAAATCGTGATCTTATATAGGCCGATATACTGGGACATTCATACATATATAGGACTACATACAAACAAATACTCATACACACATGCATGCATACACATACATACATAAACACATAAATGTATAAATGCATACAAATATACATACAAAGCGCCTTTTACTTAGACGTTCGTTACGCCACGGCGCTATATAAATTGTCTGGCTAATAATAATAATAATAATAATAATAATAATAATAATAATAATAATAATAATAATAATAATAATAATAATAATAATTATTATTATTATTATTATTATTATTATTATTATTATTATTATTATACGGTTGTTTAAAGTGTCTCAGTAGGGTCTGCCCTGTGTGAGAATAAGACACAGTAGGCCTACATTATTATTGTTATAAGAATAATAATAATAAACAAATAGTAATAATAATAATTTTATTATTATTATTTTATTATTATTATTATTATTATTATTATTATTATTATTATTATTATTATTATTATTATTATTATTATTATTATTATTATTATTATTATTATCATCATCATCATATACACACACGTGCATATATACATACATATATATTCATTATTCATACAGTATATATTCTGCCATGGCAGTTGTTGTCGTCTTACCCTCATTATCGCCCACCTGTGCTGCTTAAAGCCGAACGGAAGCGAGTTGTTTGACGGACGACGACAGTTCCGGCGCGCATGCGCAGTAGAAGCGTCGAGAGGGCATTATGCTAATGAGACTCGAAGCGACGTTTTTTCAGCAAAGCTATTATGGCGCCCGATTCTCCGTAGACGATAGCAACGGTAACGGTACTGTATTACCGTCCATACCGACGTACCCGTTAAACGTACGACGTAAACACGGCAAACGGGTATACCAGAAACATGTCGTACAAGATATGGACACGGGTTGGGTCCAGCCATGTGTTGGGTTGGGTCAGAAATATCCGGTGGCGTAGCCAGGATTTCCGGAAGGGGGGTTTTGGTTTCGAGCGTGACGAAACTTTTCAGAATTTTTCTTATTCTTCCTTTTTGGGGAGCTGACGAGCAAAAAAGGTCGTCACCTTCGTATTCTGTTTAATTTGTCCTATTTTCCATAGTATACTTAGACATTTTTTCAATTGGCAGCCAGCCAAGGGGGTTTGACCCAAAAATCGCGTCCAAAATTTTTCGTCGGCAGCCAAGGGGGTTTAACCCCAAACCCCCGTGGTTACGCCACTGGAAATGTCCATGTTTATCCTGGGGTGGGTAGGAAAATAAGTAATGATTTAAGAAATTGTAATGTACTGTTATTTCGGCGGGTTGGGTTATAACTTATAATAATAATAATAATAATAATAATAATAATAATAATAATAATAATAATAATAATAATAATAATAATAATAATAATAATAATAATAATAATAATAATAATAATAATAATAATAATAATAATAATAATAATAATAATAATAATGTGATTTAAAGTGGTTTAGGAGGCTGTAGTATCTCTCCACATTCAGTGGCCTAGTTCTCAGAGAAATTGAATCTGCTTACTGTTTCAACTGTCACTCCCACCTGTAGGGCCTAACCATATTTCTTTCGTGTTTTGGGTTGGGTCGGAATCATGATGGGTTGGGTTTTTAAAAATGGACCCATGTCCACGTCTGTGAGGTACTCAGTGTTTAATCTAGGCCGTTTCCGGGGGGGGAATTGCCCTTTTCCCTTCGGAAATTTCAAATTCACCCCGGAAATTTTTGAATACTACATGGACTAACAGCGGCCACTAGCAGAATTCCCCCCGGCTTTGTCAGTTCCTCCGGAATTTTCAGTTCCCCCCGGAGTCCAGGAGTCTAGATTAAACACTGGTGGTACTACTCCTAGGTGTAAACATGCAACATATATGCCACCATGTTAAGTCGCTAAGCACGTGACGCGAACATACGGTCGAGGATTGAATGAACAATGTTATGAGATCACGTGACTCGCTGAGACAAACTTATCGATACTCTGTCAATGATCATTGCTCAATTATCCAGAGGTTGGAATGGGGTGGGGGTCAACCGCACTGAGCAAGGTCAGCCTGGTCAGGTCGTCCTCCAACGCCAAAGATAGAAATTAATATTTTGGCTGAATAGGGAACACCCTTCCGGAGGTCGTCGGGCTTTTGGAGTGGGTGGGGAGGAGTGGGGTAGTCAGTGGCGGTTCCACCAACGAGGATGCATCCCCCCACCGGGGTTCCAGATGAACTTTTTTGCTTGTCAACCTATTTTCTGGCGAGTTTTTAAAGAAATTTAGTGAAAAATACTGCGAATGACCTTCTTTTTTTTGCTTGTCGGCCTTTTTAGGCAAGGTTTATTAATATATTTAGTGGGCAAAACACTAACACTAACAAAAACACTAACAATGATCTTTTTCTCTCTTTTCTTTTCTTCTTCTTCGCGCTTTTCTTCCCCCCCACCAAGAACTCCTGGAACCGCCATTGGGGTAGTAGTCTGCCCCTCACTGTTTACTTGAGACTAGACTAGCTGCGCGATGCGCGATAAAACCGACGAGACATTTTGTCTGGAGCAGGGGCGTAGCGACGGGGGGTATATCGGTATATATACCGCCCCCCAAAAAAAATCAGTGTACCTTAAAGTTTGTTTATGTGATTTGCATGTGGTTTATATGGTTTATGTGGTCTATAGTTAAGATTTATACCCACCCAAAATATTTATACCCTCCCAAATCAAATTCCTGGCTACGCCCCTGGTCTGGAGAGGAGTAGGGTGACAACTGACAAGTTTCATATAACTTGAAATTTTGCTCCAAAGTTCAAGATTTGAATCTGATATTACACTGACTATTTTCCGATTGGGGCTCAGCCCCGGCCCGAGACCCTGCTGGGGAGCTCACGACGCCCCCCTCAACAGCGTAGTCGAATAAGAGATAGTTCGCCTGTGTGAACAATGGCGCCCCTTATTTAGAAACTCTGGCTACGCCACTGTTTTACCGATTCGAAGAAGGTCTCAGAAAGATTCTTGTTTCTTCTGATTTTCCGATTTTATGCAGACATGATGGGTTGGGCCCACTCGTGGTTTTGGTTGGGTTAGGTCAGACATTTCCAGTTTATGGTGGGTTGGATTGGGTCAGAAAAGCAGTGGCGTAGCGAGGGGGCAGAGGGGACGAAGCGCCCCAGGCGGCACTTGCCCTAGGGGCGGCATTTTCGAGATTTCCTAAATTTTTAAATAATTATTAGCCTTTATTAGGGTTTTTGCTCGTCAGACTTTTTTAGATACTTAATAACGTTTTTTGCTTGTCAGACTTTTTTAAAGACTTGATTGGTAAGGTTTTTTTAAAAGGAAATTTTGAAAATTTTCCGCCGCGAAAAGGCGGCACTTTTTATTTTTGCCCCAGGCGGCACTTTGCCTAGCTACGCCACTGCAGAAAAGTCATGGTTTAAGAAATTGTAATGTACCGAATTGCGGTGGGTTGGGTTGGGTCAAGTTACCATATTGCCTTCGTGGGTTGGATTGAATTTTCAAAAAATTGACTTATGGGCGCGTCTGGTTTCACGGTTCCCCTCTTCTTCGTTTCCTCATTTTTCTTGAATTTTTAACTCGTTTTCTGAGTAAAACGGCCCCTTGGTTTGTCACATAACGCGACATTAACCCCTTAACTGGGCAACTATTTGTAACTCGATGTAAAATGGACGAGCGTTACTCGGGGCACCCAGTTAAGGGGTTAAAGCAATAAACTTTATGTTAGGCGGAAATAATACGTTTAGATTTGGCAACGACGTGGGTCGATCGCGATACCCGCATGAAAATATGAAACCCACTTACATGTATAGAATAGTAGACTATAATCGGGCAGTGTAGTCCTATAGTCGAGTGCACTGTTATTCGACAACAAAAACAACAACAACAACAACAACCGCAACAACAAATCTGTTGTCTAGTTGTCATGTCTGCTGCTGTTAGTGTCGCCTAAGTGTCGCCATAGTATTATTTAACAGTCTGCAATCCGATCCATTTATGGTGCGCTATAAACTCGGCCTGTAATAAAACGCATCTGCCACCACCACTACTACAGTCTTTGCTATCGGTTTCACTGCCCGACGTGCTCGTCAGAAGTTGAACAAAAAAGCCTTGCACTGAATCAGTCTGAGCGGTCCCGGAGATCAGTGCAAGAGACGGCCATGCACCCTTAGGGTCATAAAAAGTGATATAGTGATACATTTATACAAAGAACAATATATGATTTATTTGATTTTATTTTAAAACGATGTACTGATTTTGAAACACTGTTTCGCTTTACAGCACAACCAGGGATGCCTTTAACAAAGTTGCCCCGGGGTAGAGGCAGGATGAATCTTGACTGACGTCATACTGTATAATGTAAAGTAACAAGGCATTTATTTAGCGCTATTCACTCTTGAATCGCATGGCACTAATGAAAATACTGTTGTATCAACAGCCAGTAAGAGCAAAGATACTATGATTGATTCTAGTAACTTTAGCTGAAATAACTTCTATATTGCATTTTTATTTTTGGGGTGCAACGGGCGTGCGACGGGGCATGCGAGGGGCTTGTATCTCAGTAAGGATGCCACTGAGGATCATAATTTTATTGTGAGGGGAGAAAGAGATAGATAGATAGATAGATAGATAGATAGATAGATAGATAGATAGATAGATAGATAGATAGATAGATAGATAGATAGATAGATAGATAGATAGATAGATAGATAGATAGATAGATTAGATAGATAGATAGATAGATAGATAGATAGATAGATAGATAGATAGATAGATAGATAGATAGATAGATAGATAGATAGATAGATAGATAGATAGATAGATAGATAGATAGATAGATAGATAGATAGATAGATAGATAGATAGATAGATAGATAGATAGATAGATAGATAGATAGATAGATAGATAGATAGATAGATAGATAGATAGATAGATAGATAGATAGATAGATAGATAGATAGATAGATTTAGATAGATGATAGATAGATAGGATAGATAGATAGATAGATAGATAGATAGATAGATAGATAGATAGATAGATAGATAGATAGATATATAGAGAGATAGATAGATAGAGAGAGACAGACAGAGACAGAGACAGAGACAGAGACAGAGACAGAGAGAGAAGCAGAGAGAGAAGCAGACAGAGAGCCAGAGAGAAAAACAGAGAGTGACAGACAGACAGACAGACACAGATGCAGGAATATTTTTACACCCTCTAGCACCCCACCCCTTTCCCTCAAACACCACCACCCCAATATGAGGTCGACACCCCCTCCAATTTGGTAATGTGACAATGGCATGCACACAAAATGCATACTAATTAGCCCTGAACACCTCCCCAGATTTTCCCGACACCCCCAAATTCACAATCCTAGAAATAGCCCTGCACGGATAGACATATATAGACACACAGAGAGAAAGAGAGTTCGTTGTGTGTGTGTGTGTGTGTGTGTGTGTGTGTGTGTGTGTGTGTGTGTGTGTGTGTGTGTGTGTGTGTGTGTGTGTAAAAGAATAGCTTCCCAATGCATGCTATACTATCCATCGGGGGCCCAACTTTCAAACGGGAACTGACAAACAGGTATTGACAGATAACTGGTTTACCTGCAAATGCACTTTTCTTGCTTTTACTGATGCGAACTGGTTTATGATCACGTGCTCAAAGTCAGTTTTCTCAGTTTTTTTCTTTTTCTACGCTGAGTAGAGAGCAAGATCACAGAGTTTTCTGGGGCCCCTTTTCAAGAGTGACGTCTGCCCTACCTGCCCTACCCTAGGTACGCCACTGCACCCCAATCCCCCACCTGATACAAGTTTCTCAACTGGTTTGCACGATTAACACCAGCCAGACTATAACGCCGAAATGAGGGGGAGGTCCGGACCCCTCTGCCCCCTCCCCCTCGTGGCTACGCCGATACATTCCATTACATGAGTAATTCCTGTTGTGTAGCAAAATCGTTTCCCAGTAATAAAAATTAATAAATGCTTCGAAACAACAATTTAGCGAAAACAGCCGCAGAACATAACAAGTGATAATTCTGCAGTCCCTCAATTAACTTAGTCTACACTTTTTAATCATACTTAAACTGCGCTCAACATAAAAGGAACTCTTCGTTTAATTGAAACCGTTAGACAACAAAATGTCCAGCATTGGCAATATAATTGCGTTTCTAACGGTCTGGAAATAGGCTAACCGAGAAAGATCGATAAAATAAAATAGTGCACATCGCAGCCACGGCACGCACGGCAAATCCGTGGAGAAAAAGTAGTTCCGTCCCGCGCCATCGTTATCGTCTGGCTCAAATGACGTCGGCGAAACGTCATCGCCGACCCAGTTGCATGAGTGATGAGGAGGCGCTGGCATCCGATTGGTCGGCTGGACCTGGAAAGGGCGGTCGTTTCCAGAAGAACGTTCATTCATCTCGGATACTTGAATGACTCTAAATCGATTGGCATGCAGACCGTATAGTATAGGCGAAAACGGATGACCTGGCTTACGACGGGGTATGATTTTGGGGGTCGTAATCTGGGGTGGGGCGGGATGGGGGGGGGGTGAGTAGGTGATTGAAAATTGGACAAGTTGTTCGTTGATCGTCTGCGTAGGAGAGGAAGATCGATTTATTTCGGAATATTTTCATTTTCATTTTTTTAAATGTTAAAAAAAGGTCACACTGCAGAATTTTTCACACACGGTTATGAACGAAGGAGCACTGAATGCAGGCACGATGCAAGGGAATCATCTCATTAACCGTCTCTCTTCCCCCAAATTTTGCCTTTTATCCGTTCGTTAAGTCGTGTTGAATAGTTGCGGGGGCCCGGGGGGGGGGCGGAGGGAGGCCTAGTATGAGAATGAATGAAAGAAGTCAAAAGCGTTGGGAAATTGATACGACAACGTTTTTTGAAACATCTTCAGGACTTTTTCAGCTGAAAACGTGGATGTGAAACCCCACACCCATTTCGGAATCCTGGCTACGCCACTGTTTCCCCAAACACAGACTTAATCGCCCTCTATCGACTGGCAAGCGAACTTCGGCGAAGCAAAGACGTTACGAAGACGTTACGTTACACTGTCACCGTTCGAATGTCAAGGCCGTGGCCCAGATTTTCCGGATTCGTCTCCTTCCTCAGTCCCTCCCAGTGTTTAATCTAGACTCCTGGACTCCGGGGGGGGGAATGAAAAAGCCGGGGGGAGAGAAACTGACAAAGCCGGGGGGAATTCTGCCAGGGGCCGCTGTTAGTCCATGTAGTATTTCAAAATTTCCGGGGGGGGGAATTTGAAAATTCCGGGGGGAATGGCAATTCCCCCTCCCGGAAACGGCCTAGATTAAACACTGCTCCCTCCATCCGTTCCTCCGTCCGCGCTATTCCGGCCGCCGTATCCAAAGGCAGGACGACCAATGATCGCAATACACAGCCAACTCCCCCCCCCAACAACAACGGGTTTCTGGTATTTTTAGAAACAATAAATAGCAGAGAAAAAGGCGGGGGCGTTGACAGCAGAAGGCGGTGATTTTACGACGACGACGGCGATGCCCGGATGTTGCTCGCAAAACTTCTCCGCCATCTGTTTACTCCGAAGGCGGTCAGTTAATAATAATATTTCGATCAGAGAATGACTGAGGAGGAGGATGAGGAGGAGGAGGAGGAGGAGGAGGAGGAAAAGGAGGAGGAGGAAGAGATGAGATGGAGGTGAAGAAAGAACTATATAAATCACGCCAAACTCGGAAAAGTCGCCTGCCAACACGTACGACAGTCCAGAAATAAACGGACCCTCTCCTCCTCCTCCTCCTCCTCCTCATCCTCCGCAAACGCCCACGTTCGATTCTAAAAATAATGCTCTGCGGTCCTCCTCTTCTTCCCCACCCCACCCCACCCCGTCGCCCGCTCCCCCACCCTGAGCCCCGCTACGCCCACGTCTTCCGCCTCTCCGTCGACACGACTGTGACGTCAATGGCTGCGTCGATCGATCGTCGTCGTCTGCACTGACGTCGTCCAACGCAGCAGACGACGCCTCCAGTGCGCATGCGCAAGTGCGAAACTGCGCATGCGCAAAGACGCCAGTGCATTAGACGCCATTATACGAGCGAATGCTAGCACCTATGATAATAATCACCCGTAGCAAGACAACGACAGACGAACAGACGGACAGATAGACAGACAGACAGGCTTACACACAGGCTTACTTAGCCTCCTAAACCACTTAAAATCACATTATTATTATTATTATTATTATTAGACAGGCAGATGGATTAGAGGCGTACAGGTAAATGTAGTTACAAAGAGGCATATATGCAGAGTTATAGAGAGGCGTAGAATATGGAGGAAAACGAAAGGCATACATACAGACAGACAGACAGACATACAGACAGACAGACAGACAGACAGACAGACAGACAGACAGACCATATCTATATAACAAGTTCTCTATATATCTATATAACAAGTTCTCTATATATCTATATAACAAGTTCTCTATGGGCCTATATCTATACAACAGGTTCTCTATATATCTATATAACAAGTTCTCTATGGGCCTATATCTATACAACAGGTTCTCTATATATCTATATAACAAGTTCTCTATCTATTATAACAAGTAGTCGTGCGTCAGACGAACTGGGACCCGCCATGGTCGTTCATGTTATTATTTGCAAGAAATTTTATTGGATAGATAAAAATTTTGCTTAAAAGTTATTTAATGCACTCATTATCTGTGGAATAGTAATTCAACGAATCCTAATGTTGTAAGATTTTTTAAAATTAGCGTTTGGTCTCAGTTACTCGGCGAGCATAGGCCTATATAGGCCCTATACTTCCTATAGTCATTGTTTCGACGGATTCCGTTCCGTTAGCCTTTGAGTTTGAAACTGGATCGTCATAATGTGAACTGCAATATAATATTCTGTATTCATGGGCGTCATTTGGGGGTAAGAGGGGGGGACCCCAAAGGAAATGAAGAAATAATGTAGGCCTATAATGTATTGAATAAATATATATTAATGTGAAATGTTGAAAAAATCGCCTAAATTTGCAAAAAATTGCCAAAAATTTCAAAAATTTACAAATTTGCCAAAATTTGTCCAAAATTTGCTCCCAAATTACTAAAAAAAATGCCAAAATTTGGCAAAAATTTGCCAAAATTGCCCAGATTTCGCCAAAATTGCTCAAAATTTACCAAAAACTGCCCAAAATTTGCACAAAACCTACCAAAAATTGCGCAAAATTTGACAAAAATTGCGAAAAATTACCCCAAATTTCCCAAAAATTGCCAAAATTGGTCACAAAAATTATCTCGCCCAAGAAAAGTATGAAATGACCAGGGATATTTCTAAGATTGTGAATTTAGAAGGGTGTCGACCTCAAATGAGGGGTGTCCAGGGCTAATTAGTATGCATTTTGTATACATACCATTGTCATATTACCAAATTTTGGGGGTGTCGACCTCAAATTGGGAGGGGATGTTGGAATGTTGGGGTGTGTGTGTAAAGATATTCTTGGAAATTACGTTACTGGTTGTATTAGCGCCTTTAATTACTAAAAGTAAAAGTTGTTCAGCTTCAGGGGGCTTCGTCCTCCCCCTCCGACCCCTGACCAGGGACTTAGCCCTGGACTCCACTGCATGGGGCCTCTGCCCCAGATCCCTTCAACGTGCTCGCCAACCCCCCCCCCCAGTGGCGGCTCTAGGATTTGGCAAGTGGGGGGCCGTTGGGGTGGCAACTTCTAATAAAGGGGGCCTACCATTTGTTGTTTAATGTATATAGCATTTAGTATAGGGTCCCAACTGGAGGCCACTGGAGGGCCAGGCACTCAATAGGGGGCACGGGCACCCCTGGCCCTCCGGTGGAGCCGCCACTGCCCCCCCCCACTCTCAAACGCCTGGCGTCGCCACTCCTTCCCATGATCCCCATCCACCAGTACTGTAAGTGCTTCAGATGAATTATTATGATTAAATAGTTTTGATTTATTGCTAGAATTATATTCTTATCGAAGTCGATTAGCGGCAGATTAGTTGAAGTACGAAAGTATTCATTTTATCTGTGGGTGGTCTTAGCTAAGGGGCTATCCATTAATTACGTCAACGTACTAAAGCTGCACGTATCTCTTGCTGATGACGTCATTGATAGACAGTATGCAACTGATCTGAGTTGATGATTGGTGAACAGGCTACATCTGTATTTAAGAAGCGACTGAAGACTTGGCTGTTCGAGATCAGCTGTCAAATTGTCAATCAACTTCTATAGCGCCACTATCATAATGCCCAGAGCATCAGCCGATGGCGCACCAAATCCAAATAGCATTAGAGCCAGGTCAAGCCAGAAGATCAGTCCGAAACGGCGGGAAAGTAATCTAAGGGGAATAAGCCAAATCAAACAGATGTGTTTTAAGGCCAAATCTGAAAGATGACAAGTTGTTAGTTATGCGAAGTGATGTTGGTAGCCTAATGAATTCCAGAGCTTGGGGGCGCACACTGAGAAACAACTAGAAAGTAGTCCTCCTAGGACGATTTACCACATAAATCTTAACTTTCAATAAATAAATAAATAAATCTCGAATTGATCTTACAATGGCGTAGCCAAGGAGAGAGGTTGGGAGTTAAACCCCCTTGGGTCACGTTGGGTGTTCGACCAAATTTTTAAAAATTGCGTATCAATATAGTTTTGCGCTGCATGCTCTCATATACCTACATATGCCTATATAATTCACTAATTAAGTATAACAATAGACTATAGTTGAAGGCCTTTTTTGCTCGTAAAAATTTTTCCGTAACCTTTTTTCATTGTCAGAATTTTCTGAAGTTGGGAATTTTGGGAACCATAACTCCCTTCGGAAAATCCTGGCTACGTCACTTTGATCTTATACAAATCTTCAACTTAATAGTGCGAAAGTTCTATCCACTATACAACTATTAAATGATCTCATTGCATCATCTTCTGGGGGAAATCTAATTCAGCATCCCACCAGAATCCAAGTTTTCTAGACCTGAGTGTAGTAATCTGATTGTCAAACTTAGATGTGACCTATGATTGAAATTTTAAGTCTAGAAAGGCGTTACATAAGAGTTGCAAAGATCTCTAATTTCCGGTTACCGATTGTCATGGCAACGCGTAGGCATTCAAGATGGCGGACTTTAGCTGAAATCGCAGAATTCAATAAATTTCTTATTTAAAATGTTTAATGGCAATAATGTTTGGGCAAAAGTTTCAGACACAATAATTAATTGTCAGCTGCGATAGAATGGGAATCTGTTGCCTACGACAGAATTCCAATATAGCGCTATATAAGTAAGCTTCAATTTATTGAATTAAAAATGTGCATTAATGGAAATGTGAAATTAATAAATTATAAAAATGTTATCAGCAAATTTTCATATATGATTCTACCGTTTGATTTTTTGAAAGAAGCACTCATGGTTAACTCGGTGGCGCCGTGAACACTCGTGAATAAACCTTTTTGGTGCAATAGTATTTGGTTGACTTAATTACTTACTTATTTACTTACCGCAATCACTTGGTTGCTCTTTATTGTGGCCATAGTCATGCCCTAAAAATCATGGACGGGCTACTTAAGTTTCAAGTTATGGTAATGCATTAATATTAACCATATTAAGTTTAAGCTGCCTGTATAGCATAGATGGTTGTCCAACGTTTTGCGATATTGACGCTATAGAAGTTGAAATGACGTGTGCTGTGCGATTTGATCATATCGTTCATTTGAACATCTGAACACAAACGCTTGGCATGAATTAAAGTGACTTAGAAAGCATTTCTGCATGTGGGAAAGCCACTATAGTGGCGCTAACGGGGCTTGAACCCGCATCGTCAGCCTACCGCTCCAGCTCATAAACCACTCTGCCATCTACCGCCGCCTAACATAGTTCATAAAGAATGCCTTATCAATAGTATTTGTTTTCATTTCCATACAGTGGCGGCTCCACATGGGAGTTCCAGGGGCTGTGCCCCCTATTGAATGCCTGCCTCCCCAGTGGCCCCACCCTGTTGGGACCCTATACTTACTATTACATGCCTATCAACAATTGGTTGGCCCCATTCTTAGATATTGGCACCCCCAACGCCCCCTCACTTGCCAAATCCTGGAGCCGCCTCTGTTTCTAAATTATAAGCTTGAAGTCATACGTCCAGAGTTTTGTACATTACTTTGTATTTAATCAGTTGTAGCAATTTTTGCAGATATTTTAAAATCTCATGTGAAATTCCACATTCACCCTATTGTAAAATCAAAAGGGGAAAGCCGCTCTATTGTTCTCTAAATTTTCTGACATTTATATATAATATATATATACATATGTGTGTGTGTGTGTGTGTGAGTGTGGCTAAAATGCAGGTCTATTGATTAATTGATTGATTCTTTGCAGTTAAGTGTGTTGAACTTTGAACTTTGAGTAACCATCAGCTGATGTCAAGTACATTACTAAAATGGCGCTATAGAAGTTCACAAATAATGCTATTGTTTTCATAATAGATTTTTTAAAGTGAGACATTTTTCTTGTAATAGAAATGTTACAGTCGCTGTTCTGGGTCTCGACGATGCTGGCAAAACCGTGACCGCAAAAGTCCTTAAGGGAGGTAGGAATAGTACCACGAGAATAATAATAATAAAAATACTACTACTACTACTACTACTACTACTACTACTACTACTACTACTACTACTACTACTACTACTACTACTACTACTACTACTACTACTACTACTACTACTACTACTACTACTACTACTACTACTACTACTACTACTACTACTACTACTACTACTACTACTACTACTACTACTACTATTACTATTACTACTACTACTACTACTACTACTACTACTACTACTACTAATAATAATAATAATAATAATAATAATAATAATAATAGGGTTTATTATGGTTTATTTAAAGTGGTTCAGGAGGGTCTGCTTTGTATGAGAACCACTGAAAAACACTCATAGCCATTATTATCTTCTCGTCCAATTCATTCAGTCAAGAATCAGACTTCTGTGATACAAGGATTAAAGGTCAGAGGGTTTGGGATTTTACAAAAGTTCAAAAACTTAAGATGAGGATGGTTCTTCTCCTTACCTATGGTAACCTCTCAAAAAGTTGGGAGCTCGAGCTTGGAGGCCTAATAGAAATTCACGCCTCTGATACAGCAAGCAAAAGGTTTATATTCATTGACTTAAGTTTAATTTCTTTCAAAGAAGCCAACAGAGATTATTGCAATAATCTAACAATTGCTAATATGGGCTCATCCATATAGTACGTACGCTTAAAAGGCATATTTTCAACACCCCGTTTGCACACCGTGCATACACAACATCTCCTAAATCCAACCCCTCCTCTCGATGTGCATCAGGGGCATAGCCAGGAATTTCTTTTGGGAGGGTATAAATATTTTGGGTGGGTATAAACCTTAACTATAAACCACATAAACCATATAAACCACATATAACCACATGTAAATCACATAAAAACTTTAAGGTAGACTGATTTTGGGGTGGTATATATACCGATATACCGCCCCGTTGCTATGCCCCTGGTGTGCATGTACTTTATGGATGGCCCCTATCTGTGTTGTTCCGATTTGAGATCGCCCGGACGAAGTTGTCCCGACCATCGGATTCACGAACCTCAAGTTCACCTTCAAGAGGTTCAACGTCTCGATGTACGACCTCGGAGGCGGACTTCGCATCCGAGACATTTGGAAGAACTACTTCGCCGAGGTGCACGGGCTCGTCTTCGTCGTCGACTCGAGTCATCGCGAGCGCGTCGAGGAGTGTCGCGAGGTCCTGTCTGCGGTCTTCGAAGACCTGAGGATCAGAGGAAAGCCGTTGCTAGTGTAGGGAAATTTCTTACCCTGTGCAGCATTTATTATTATTATTATTATTATTATTATTATTATTATTAAGACAATTTATAGAGTGCAGTAAGCATAGTGAAGACTAAAGTCAAAAGCGTTTAACAATGAACACTATAAGACAGTGATGAGCAAGATACGGCCCGCGGGCCGGATCCGGCCCGCGGACCTCTTTTGACCGGCCCCCAGTGTGCTCTAATAAACAACAGGTAATCTGGCCCGCCGCAAGCTTTCAGTAAAGTAGAAATAAAAATCCGAGTTGCTAATATAGCCAAGGGGTTAGATATGCATCCTTAGTTCATATCAGGTCTATTAAAGTATCGGCTTTCAACTTCTTTGTGCAAGCAGTAAACCTCCAGCCTTAGCCTGCCCCCGCCCTCATCGACAGAAATGAAAAGTAGACAGTGAATGCTGTGTATTTAACGAAAAGTGGACATATGATTATCTCTTTGTGGAATAAAATAATGTGCTCGTTTGACTTGTTTGCTCACAGTCAGTCTCTGTTAAAAAAAGAATTTAATATAGGACGGCATAGCCAGACTCATCATGCTGCAAAGTTTGACCAAGTGCAGGTACAATTAAGAAAAGATAAAATTGAAAGTGTCCAAAAAAACTCGTTCAGGTGAACAGACGTTCTTTACTAAAGTTAATAAAGATGTCGAGAGTGCTGTGAAGGTGAGTTTCCTGATAAGTGAGGTCAAACTTGAATCAGATTGATATTATTATGTTAGACAGTTAGACTCGCTATTTAACTGTTGCTATATTTTGATCCGCGCTTTAGTCATCGCTGCATACTACTATAGTACTATACTATAGTAACTATAGTTACTATACTATACTCAGTGTTGGAGTTGTAAAATTTGAGCTGGGGGTTGAGGACTGAAATTCAATGAATGACAGAGACTGCATGTACCCGATATGCGATTTTTGCGAGGGTTGCAAAGTTAGCTGGAGGTTCAACCCCAGCAACTCCCCCGGCAACTCTAACACTGACTATGCTATACTTATTATACTATGTGTATGCTTTCAATAGAATAATAGATTTTGTTATTGATATTCGTTAACAAATATATTAACAAGTTAACACAATGTACATCCGGCCCCCAAAACATTCTAAAATTGTAAACCGGCCCTTGACAAAACATAGTTGCTCATGCCTGCTATAAGAGATATAACACTATAAGAGCATTTGTCCGTATATTCTGCGCATTTTGTCCGTATATTCTGCGCTTCTGGCGATGATTTTGCAGTGTGCTTGCCTGACTGACTTACTTACTAGAGAACTTCTATCAGGGATGTTGGTCCTTGGCCTTGGTCCTGGTCTTAAGGACTCCTTTAGGACAAGTTCCAAGTTCTTGGCTCTATCCTTGAGGGTTGAGTCCTTGGTCCTGGCCTTGAGGGTTGAGTCCTTGGTCCTGGTGCTGGCCTTGAGGGTTGAGTTCTTGGTCCTGGCCTTCAGGGTTGAGTCCTTGGTCCTGGCCTTCAGGGTTGAGTCCTTGGTCCTGGAATTTCAACTCCTATTGTTGGCAGTTTGTTTTTGTATATCATGTGTTAGTTAAGAGAATATCTGAATTTTTAGCACCTTTTTTTCCAAAAGAGTGTAACTCTTGTTCACGTTCATCCACCATCCACAGAAGCAAAAAAATCATTATTCAATTCACCTGCATTCACTTGTAAAGATTACACACAAATGCATCTGATTACATTCAAATACAAGTCCACCATTGATCTATCATCTACATAAGTATAATTACATCTTCTAGTAAATTACTGATTTTGTTATGACAATGGTAATCCTATTGTCAAAATTATTTTACATAGTTTCCCTGTTAATCGCTTACTATAATCAGCTATATAATCAACTATAATATAATGCCAGTAACCAGGTTTGTCTGCATATAAAAATCCTGCTTAGCTTAACCTGTTAACTGGGTGCCCGAGTAACGCTCGTCCATTTTACATTGAGTTACAAATAGTTGCCCAGTTAAGGGGTTAAATTGATCTTTTTTTTCTTGGAATTTTTCCACGATCCTCTTAGTTCAACATTTTCGGCTTTTCTGCCACTGCATCTTTTACAAAACTCGTCATTCTCTGTGGTAACCATTGTTGTGTATAGGCTTGGAAATAAGCAGGATGTGCATGGTGCTATGGACAGCAGCGAAATCTGCAGTCTACTCAAGCTGGACGCCATGGCAAACAACTATAAGAGCCTATGTCGCATAGTAAGAAATACCACCAATTATGAAGCCCCTTAGTGCATGGGTGTCGAATATGCGGCCCGCGGGCCGGATACGGCCCGCAAAGGCTTTTCATCGGTCCGCGTGTATGTAGCTGAATACAAGAAAAAATTTTATGTTTAAGCAAAATTACATTATTTAAGGCATCTTCAAAAAAAGTACATATAAGAAAATTGAAAATTACAAATAAGAAACTCAAATTTTTTACATACTATAAAAATTAAATAAAACATTTTTTGAAGCAATCTTATATGCAATATTATTTATTATATTTTGTGTAATAGGCCTACCGCAGTTCGTGTTAATTTTATGTACAAATCTGGTCCGTGACAGGCACAAGTATTTTTATGTGGCCCGCTATATGAAATCAGTTTGACACCCCTGCCTTAGAGCGCACTGCAACCCAATGTTATTATGTATTTATGAGGCACTGTTTTATACTGTACAGTACATGCTGGCCCTTGTGCTGTTGAAAGGCATGGAGTATTTTTCAATGAAATATTTCCGCAAGTTTTTTGGTACTATTTTGTGCACTGTACAGGTTTTAGAAATATAATTTGTATATACAGAGAATGCTTGCCTGGTTAATATCATAAGATTAGACTTATTGCTGTCATCAATGTCTTAGAAACACAAAACTCATTAAAATCAGATTTTTCAATGATTATCATCTTTAAAAAATCATTGCTACTACTACTACTACTACTACTACTACTACTACTACCACTACTACTCTACTACTACTACTACTACTACTACTACTACTACTACTACTACTACTACTACTACTACTACTACTACTACTACATGTACTACTACTACTACCACCACCACTACTACTACTACAGTGAAACCCGCTTAATTGCATAGGTGCCGTGCAAGCCTTGCTTATGCGATTAACTGGGCTATGCGAATAGCCGGGACGTCTGATACACAAAACACTGGTTCGGGTTTTTATGTTGTTATGCAATTATGCGGGTTATGCAATTAAGCGGTATGCGATTAAGTGGGATCCACTGTACTACTACTACTTCTGCTACTACTACTACTACTACTACTACTACTCTACTACTACTACTTATTACTACTACTACTACTACTACTACTACTACTACTACTACTACTACTACTACTAATGTGAGAGAGAGAGAGACAGACAGACAGACAGACAGACAGAGTGGTGTATGCATAATACTAAAAGGTGCTTTTCCTAGTTTGCTTTATCTGGCAGGAGTTTTTTTTCGCAATAATCAATTGTTTGATTTAGTTAAAAAATGCTAGATTTTTGTGCAATGCTAGTTAAAAATTCATAATGTCACCAGAGCAAGGCTTTGAAGATAAATTGAAAATTTTGGCATGTACTGTATATGATTTTTTTAAAAAACCGTCCATGGAATTTGTTTTCCTAGGAATGCTGCTCAGCCCTGAGGCAGCACAAAGGCAAACCGGACCGTGCGATTGTCGAGGGTTTCCAGTGGCTGCTGGACATGATCGAGTTGAACTGGTCGTCTCTGAAGGAACGAGTTGACAAGGATTTTGCCGAACAGAAAGAACTCGAACACAGGCTGCGAGTGGAAAAGGCAGAACGTGTTAGAAAACTCCGGGAGGAAAGGTTTGTAGCGGTTTTTTTCTGAATACAGTGTGGATCAGACCAAAGCTGTTTTCCACCAGTGTCGGTGGGGACGGGATGGTTAAAATCCCAAATTTTGGACCCCCATTAGGGCATCGCAGTAGTGTCATTTCACACTTTTTGTGTGGGCAAGATAATTTTTTGGAAAATTTTGGCAATTTTTCGGCCAATTTTGCAAATTTTTGATATTTTTGGCAACTTTTTCGTGATTTTTTGCACATTTCACATTTATTTATTTAATACATTATACATTATTTCTTCAATTTTTGGCGGAGGCCCACAGTCCCCTGCACCCCCACCCAAAAAAATGACGCCACTGGGGGATCTCATCCTCAAATAGTGGGCGGGAAGTTAGCAGAGGGGTAACAACACTGGACGATAGAGCAGAAGGTCGCGGGTTCGATCCCCGCAGGAGCCCCAAGGTCAACTCAGCCTTACTCACTAGAGGGCGGCGGTAAAATGTGGAGCAGTGTTAATCTGCAAGGTAAAACGTGGGTCTGGGAAAAGCGATGGCAAACTAATCCAAATTAGTGGCTTATACCACCTACTTTGATTGCTTAGGGCTGAGATAAGCACTGGTAACCAGCGCTCTGACTCGAGTATGGGACCTACATTTACCTATCCAGTGGCGTAACAAGGGGGCACTTTGTAGACAGCCCCCCGGGAGAGGGGAGCCCCAAAGAGGTGGACGACGACCTTTTTTTTGCTCGTCAGCCGGGCTCCACATAAAGGATGCCCCCGGGCCCCCAAAAGTCACGCTACGCCACTGCCTACCTCAGGCAGTGATGGTGAGCTGGAGTGTGGGTAAATTACCCCACCAAATTGAGCCATGGTTTGAAAGTCATTTGGTTCATCTTGACAACAGTGGCGGCTCCACCGGGGGGGCCCGTACCTCCCTATTGAGTGCCTGGCCCCCCTGTGGCCCCCCAGTTGGGACCCTATACTTAATGCTACATACATTAAACAACAAATGGTTGCCCCCCATGATTAGAAGTTGCCACCCCAACGCCCCCCCACTTGCCAAATCCTAGAGCCGCCACTGCTTGACAACAGAAGTGGAATTTATTATTGTGGTCTGTGCGGCATGTTAGGTTGATGACTAATTCATTATTATCAAGGCGCTATATAAATATAAATGCGCTTGCACATGGGAAAGTCAACGAATTTCAAAACACATATTGTTGGTAACGTATTCAGACTGCATGGGTATCTATGGCTTAATTTGTGCAGGCACAAACTAGGTACTTCTGCTGTATGTGTGTGCGTGGGTGGCGTGTGTGTGGGTGGTGTGTGTGTGTGTGGTGTGTGTGTGTGTGTGTGTGTAAAACCAGGATGTTTGGTGATTAATCTGTTTGAATTTTCAGACATGTGTTATGAAAATGTTGCCTTCAATGCAAACATATTTTCACCTCTCTTATAAATTATAATGCTATTAACGTTACTGACAATTACTTTATCAGTTGAGCACACACGTGTTTTTCTAGCTACTAATTTAATTAGATATTGAATTGTAACTAGGGTTGCCAGGTTTCAGTCCCCAAAATACCGGACACCAAATTTTCTACGTCAACGGACAAAAGTCTTAAAGCATTTCTGGCTCAACTGTGTAAAATATGGTCATTGCAGTGAGCTGCAATAATGTATTTGTTTTCCTGACTGGTTAGTCTTTGGAAAACGGAATTGTTAACTCCATAGCTAACTGAAGTAGCTATGGAGTCTGCTCCATATATGCAGAAACATTTGCCCAGGACAATTCTTTCTCTTCAAGCACTCGACACGGCTAATTTTTAATAGACTGTCAGTCTTCAAATGCGTCCTCAAAGAAATCTAAGATTTTGAAACAAATCCCCCCCTCTGAGGAGTAAAATATTGTACAGCAACGATATAATCCATGATATAAAAAGTTATTATTAGTTATTAAAGTAACAATCTTCTCCAGTCCAGCGCAGTAGCGTCGTAGACTCGTAGGCGCAGGAATTTGAAATTGACGGTAAACCACTGTAAGTAAGTAAGTAAGTAAGTAAGTAAGTAAGTAAGTAAATAGCTATATCCGAAGTTTAATGGTCAACCGGGCAAAGTCAAATCCAGAAATCGGATTGTACTAGACTGAGAGTGACTTATTTGCTGTAGTTTTGCAGTTTGCAAGAAAATACCAGACACATGCATGTCCGGTATTGCCTCCATTTTTTCACCGGACAAATCACCTAAATACCGGACAGTCCGGTCAAATACCGGACACCTGGCAACCCTAATTGTAACAGTATTGATTTTTTGTTTTGATACTAATAGACTGATTGATTGATTTTTTGATTGGTTTTTTGATTGTTGCCTTCTGTCAGAGATAAAGCAGCTGGAGAAAAGAACGAAACGAAAGAAGTTGAGAGCGATGAGATGATCACCGGCGATCCTTTTAAACCGATCAGCAACTATCGGGTTTCCAGAAAAGTGAGCTAATATACAAAATAAAGACTGTTAACCCCTTAACTGGGGACCCCGGATATATCTGTCCATTTTACATTGAGTTACAGTTAAATACCCAGTTAAGGGGTTAAAGTCAATGTGCCATACGATCGATTCTTTACATTAATAATAATAATAATAATAATAATTATGCGCTTCTATAGCACAAGTTATTATTATTATTATTATTATTATTATTATTATTATTATTATGTAATGCGGTTCCAACACTCCTTGATATTTAATAATAATAATAATTAATAATAATAATAATAATAATAATAATAATAATAATAATTAGGAGGCTAATTTAGCAGGTGTGAAAACTACTATATTTCCTTCCATCACTAAAAGAATTTGGCGAAAAAGTGTAAGAAATTAATATGCGTAAGATTTTAGAAGCATCGGTTGGATTGCAGATGGCGCTGCAATACGCCGTTGACCATGGCCCAAAATAAAGGGTAGAGCCACATGTATAAAGGCATTGGAAATTTCCAGGGTCCTTTTAGGCAAATAAGTATGTAAACCATGCATGTATTAGGCTGCTGTTTCAGCAACTTGTCTAATTAATTGTATTGAAAAAGTAGACAACAGCTTAATAATAAATAAATAAATAAATAAATAAATAAATAAATAAAGCTGCAATACTGCAGCTGTGGCCGATGGGCATGCCCCCTCCCCATTCAGAAATTTCAAGGGTCCCCATTTTGTAGCCCAGCATGACATCGCTCCCCGGCATACCTGTAATAAGTCTTTCGGGATCGTTCCTCAACAACTCGCCGCCGCTGGTGATTTTTGAAAACAGGAGGAAGAGGTTTCGAATAACAATTCTACGACGACGACGAAGAACGAATCGAACGTCGAAACCGATTCGAAAAAGCAGAATCAAACCGGTACAGAAACATCGGACGATTCTGCAGCGACACCCGCGCAGACGGGGTCCTTAGAAAACGGCGCTGATCGAGCGGGTTCATCTTCGGTGGTGACACCGGAAGTCCTAAATGTCCCCGAACAGCACAGACCGCTGCGTCTGCCACCCACCGTTCTGCCTCCGATCAGTCTCGGTAATTACTTTTCGTGCGTTCACCAGTTGCTTCGTCGACTGACTGTTGTATGTCTGGTACGCGAGTCAGTTACGATACGATTCGTTTTTCTGCGGCTACGCGTGTACATAGGCGTAAACTTCTATTAGGCCTCAAGGCTCGAGCCTCTCTCCCCACATTTTAAGAGGCTACCATAGGGAAAGTATAGGGTTGACCCCCTCACTTTTTCATCCAAGTTTTACCAGCACTTGTGTGTGTGTGTGTATATATATATATATATATATATATATATATATATATATATAATAAATATATGTATATATTATAAATATATATAAATATATATATATATATTGACTGTATATATGTATATTGACAGTATATATATATACACAAACACACACACATATTTATACCAGTGTGTGTGTGTGTGTGTATATATATATATATATATATATATATATATATATATATATATATATATATATATATACACACACACACACACACACACACATCAAACAGCTAATCAAATAGAGCTAACCCTTGTGCCTAAGCCAATGCTCTTATGCAATATGTACTTTGTTTTAAAATGCTTTTGACTCTACAATAATTATTATATTCAGCCTTTGTTAATGGCAAATGTGCTCAAAAGTGGAATATATGAAACATCTTAAAGCAAAATTAATTAGGTTTGACAGTAGCTTCAGTTTCATCACAGCTTGCAACCATCCAAAAACAGATGGAAATGTCTAATTCAATAATATTTTATATCCCAGACTGAATGTCTATTTTTCAACTCTGACATTATCATATATCAAAATGGTGCACACAGAATAATGATCAATAATAGTAATTATGCATGTTAGGCTAAATCATAACTATGATACTACCTGAAGCATTATGGGGCTGTCCATTAATTATGTCAATAATTTTTGGGCAATTTTTGACCCCCTAACCCCCTTGTCAACAACTGTCAATTTTTACTTACCCCTCCCCATAATTACGTCAAAAACTTTTGACCCCCCAAGATCAATGACAGGTCCCAATAACAAGGTTATTATTTTTTGTGGTGATGACCATTTTTTCCCTGTTTTGCTCATCGAATGACAACATGTGGTGGCGACGACCTTTTTTGCCATGCTTTTTCCATTGTAATAAGTAGTATTCCATGAAATTTCCTATTTTTTTATTATTTGTAAAAAGTGAAATTGTTGACGTCAACTTCTCTTGACCCCCTCCTCCTGTCAACAACTGTCAAACTTTTCAAACCCCTTCCCCCCTAAATTGTTGACATAATTAATGGACAGCCCCTATAGTTATGTAACAAACTAACAATATTCTATAATACAGGTACTTAATCCTATGGGGCAGAGAAACAAGTATTCCAGAATCGTAACCTATTGGTTACATAAACAGTTATGATAAACTGCTGTGGCCAAATGGTTAGCACCAGTAGTATAAGCAGCAGAATGCTAGTCAGATAAATCTAGTTAGTCCAGTGTTTATTCTAGCCACCTTGACATGGGGGGAGATATTTCAATGTTTGGGGGGGGCTGAGAAAATCTGAGTGTCCTGAAATGTTGACAAGCAAAAAAGGTCATCATATCCTTTCTTATCTTTCCTTTTATCCTTCTTCCAAAATGAAAAGCCCCTTCTCGTCACACTTTTGGGGGGAAATTTCCAGCCCCCAATGAAACATATAAAATTTTGGGAGGGGGAATTTCTAACTTGGGGTGGGGTGGGGTGGATTCCCCCCCCCAACAGGCCTAGAATAAACACTGTAGTTAGTCAAAATTGAAACGGGACATTGTTGGAAGCTATTCTCGTTTTCCAAACAGATGTCGAACAAGGCGAGAAAAAGAAACAGCGCAGGCGCAGAAACAAAAGAAACCGAATAATGCCGCTGCCCCCGAACGCCGAAGACAGCCGTCCAAGTTCAGAACAGAGCGAACAGTGTGTCGATATTCCGACGATCGAAGGGACTGAAGGTAGCCATTACACCGTCGACGACCATAGCACCCGAAATGTTCAAGCTGTTTGGGACAGCGACCTCAGTTCAAAAACCTTGCCAGAAGAATCTTGTGAAGAGATCTAGAAGACTGGTTTTCTTATATTAGATTGTATTTAATAAATAAGTTAAATAGAAGTTGTGTTTACTGTTGTACGTTGGGCGTTGATCCTCTTGTGGAATGATGAAACAAGAAAAGTTACAGTAGAACCTCGTTATATCGAAGTTGAAGGGACCGTGATAAATACTTCGATATAGTTGAGGTTCAATATATCCGATTCCTGTATCATTAACACTGTTTTGGTGGGACCTGCGCTCAAACTTCGATATAAACGTGATTTCGATATAAGCGAGTTCGATATAACGAGGTTCTACTGTATCTGTATTCAGTGGCGGTGCCAGGATTTCTTGGTGGGGGGATGAAATGAATTCATGGGAAGTTGGTGGGGGTGATGACAAGAGAAGGAAAAAACTTTGCCTAAAAAGGCTGACTAAAGGGAATTTTTTCTCCTAATTTTACTACATTTTTACCAAAAAATAGGTTGACAAGCAAAAAAATAAAAAAAGGTCATCTGTAGTTTCCCCCTGTAGTTTTACTAAACTTACTTAAAAAATAGGTTTCACAAGCGAAAAAAGTCCGGAAGTCCGGTGGGGGGAAGCATCCCCATTCATCCCCCACGTGGGACCGCCATTGTCTTCTGTATTCATTTACAATAGCCCTTATATAATTCCACAACACTTTGGATATCTGCAGTCTTCTCTATAGCGTGATTTAAAGTGGCTTAGAAGGCATTAATGCCTGCCTGAAAGACATCGTAAGTTATGTCTTCATTGTGAATAGGAATCAGAGGCGTAGCGACGGGGGGTATATCGGCATATATACCCCCCCCCAAAAAAAAAAATAATCAGTCTACCTTAAATTTTTGTATGTGATTTATATGTGGTTATATGTAGTTTATATGGTTTATGGTTAAGGTTTATAACTTTATACCCCCTCCCCAAACATTTATACCCTCCCAAATCAGTGTTTCCAGCAATGAATCTGTCATTCCTGGCTTTCCTGCTCTATTTGGGCGCATATAAATATACGCGCCACTGGAGCAGGCGTCGCAGATGTGCATAAAATTCTCTGAAAGAGTGGTTGCAACTTGCAAGTGGACAAACTGTTGTGAACAGACAGCTGTTTCAATCGTCATTTGTGAACCTGATGTTTAAGTTGAGTAGCCTGTACTTCTAGCGAGTACCAAGATATTCTCCCATTTTTGCCGGAAGTACATGATTTGCAAACGTTAAAAATAACATAATGCGTATTTCATTCACTTGCCCAAATTTAACCAAAACATAGAGTCTAGATTATAGTGGCCATATCAATTTCAAGAACAATTAAAGGTATTCAAGTGTAGTATAGGCCAGGACCAGAACAGAAACTATTTTACCAGTACCAGGAAAAATGGAGGTCCAGCCCTCAAGGCCAGGACCAGGACCAGAGATCTTGAAACTAACTGGGGAGTAACGATTCAGAATAACCTAAATAAGACTGTTTAATAATCCCTGGAAAAAAATAAAGGCCAAATTTTATGAAATTCTTTGGTTATTCTTTATTTTCTACTCTATTCTTTTTTAGTTAATTTGCGAGTGTATTTTTAAAAAATTAGATCAATTTGAAGAGAGTACTGACAAAAAGGTTTTACTCGGCGCAGAGTTTCAAGTCAGAACCTGATGCGGGATTGTTGGCAAATTGTTGCCGATTATTTGCCAAGAAATCTCCCAAGATGGCGTCACCCAGACTAAAAATAACGCGAATATAGTAAACATGGAGGTAGAAAAGGACGATTGTAAAATTAAATTTTTATTTTAAATATAAATGCGTTAAGTCTGGAAATCGGACCAGGACCAAAAAACTCAAATGATCGCAGTTATTTGACGCAGCCATCAAAGGCCAGGACTTGACCATATATTGAAACTGGTTTTAAATTGTAGTTAAAGACAAAGTTGACCAAGGCAAAGGACTAACATCCCTGGATTCTCAACGATATGTTCGGTGCTCTTTTTTCACATCTTTTTATAATTCGAATGTATTTTTAAAGAAGGGATAATATTGAAGAGCTCAAAAATATAGGGTTTTCTCTTTTATTGAACCAGCGTCAGATGCAAAATTTTGTCATTTTAATTTGTAAAATGCGCAAGATGGCGACGTTCACTAGAGTTCATTTTAAAATATAGGGTAAAAAAGGACGATTGAAAAAAATAAATTTTTATTTTAAATAAAATGCGTTAAGTCAAGAAATTTTATTCTGCAATGATCGAAGTTATTTGACGGGCCTGCATGGGGTACTTGTCGATGAATTGAATTAAAGGTTCGCGGCACTAGTTAAAGACTTAAAGTTGTTCGGAGTAGAGGTAAAGCACTAAGCATGTACAATCAGTGGCGTAGCGAGGGGGCAGAGGAGGCGAAGCGCCCCAGGCGGCACTTGCTCGAGGGGCGGCACTTTCGAGATTTCTTAGATTTTTGCCTGTCAGAGACTTTTTAGAGAGTTGATAATGTTTTTTTGCTTGTCAGAGACTTTTTGGAGAGTTGATAATGCTTTTTTGTTTGTCAGAGACTTTTTGGAGAGCTGATAATGTTTTTTGCGTGTCATAGACTTTTTTGGAGACTTGATAACGTTTTTTGCTTGTCAGAGACTTTTTAGGAGGAGAGTTGATAAGGTTTCTTTGCTTGTCATACTTTTTTCGGAGAATTGAGGGCGGCTTTTTTTCTCGCCCCGGGCGGCACTTTGCCTCGCTACGCTACTGTGTACAATTTCTATTTATCTAGCGCTTTGATGATGATAACAATGATGCGATAGTCAGCAGCGTTGTGCGGACCAGTTTAAAGTCCCATTCATGCCGGTGAACATGTTATGAAAAAACTGCATACTGACATACAGTATATAGAAATATTAATATTATAATTTTGGTATGCTGTATTGGATTTGAAATCAATATCATATTAGAGTTTAGGCATTGTAATCAGATAGTATAACTTTTTTGTATAGATGTTTATTTTTGCATAGAGTTTTAAGTTTGTTTTGCTTTTGTTATATGCAGTTTAAAATGTCAGATTGAATTCAAATCCGGTGTTATTGTTGCAACAGAGCCAGTATGCAGCCGAATGCCTATATGTATCCTTTCTTAAAATTGATTGATTTTTATCAAAATTATATTTAGTGTACAAGTGTTCTTATTTCTTATGTTTAACGGTAGTTATATGATGTAACAGTAATTTGGATTTGAGTGGTTTATTATGATTTCTATGGTGCTGAAAAGCAATGAATCATGATTTTGACAAAATTCAGATGCATTCTTTTCAGACTTAAATTAACTGCTGTTAATTTTCTTAACTTCATTTCATATTCAGTTCTGGGTTTAACATGCATCAAAAGGACCAGTTTGAGCAGTTTAAACGGGACTTTCAGGAGGAAAATTCGAATCTTTTGTCCCGAAACTATCGCCTTCACCTTGAAACCAACCGCAGACGAAAGTATGGTTCAGACTGTAGTCCTTTTTATTGCTGTGACATTGTGGTTGCTACGATATGATAGATACAATATCTATCGATACAGGGACTATCTATATTAAATAATGTTTTCTGCATCGTTTGAGCGCATTTCTGCTTAAAAAGGAGCAATATAATTTTTAAAATTATTGTACAGTAATGCAGTGCCTACCAACTCTGCCAGGTAAGTTACAGTCAAGTAAAGTAAGTAAGAAATTCGGTTATTTGGTTAGTCAGTTAGTAAGTGAGTAAATTAAATTTCCATCGTGCTACTCAAAAGGCTAGTTATTCTTATCTGTTCTAGTTTAACCCCTTAACTGGGGATGACGGATATATCCGTCCATTTTACATTGAGTTACAGTTAAATACCCAGTTAAGGGGTTAAGTCTGAAGTGGGGTTTGTATTAATTTGTTTACCATTGCTAGGATTATTGCAAAGTGTTTTATGTGTCACTTGTGAATGTGTGAGAATCACTAAGAGGATTGTGTTGAGTAGCAGTAAGTATGTAAGTATGTATGATAGAATTTTGTTGCCTGTGAAGTACTTGAAGACGTTGCCAACCGTTGGCTCTGTAAGTAAGTAAGTAAGTAAGTAAGTAAGTAAAGTCAAGATTAGTGTGGTGACTAGTTGATAAACTTGGACTCGTGGGCTTGCACTCAAGATGTTTGTTTAGCATTTCGAGGACTGGTGGTTATCGTCGTATTTCCTCACTCAGATTCATCTGTCTGGCAGGGGCGTAGATCACGGGGAGGGGGGGGCGCAATGGGACGGTCCCACCCAATAATTAGTTAGGGGGTATGTAGTATCATTTATTCCCCCTCCCCCAATATTTTGTGCTTCTTTGCTTCTTTAATGGCAAAAAAGGTCATCACTAGAGTTTAAACCTACTTATGGGTGGGTATACTTTTTAAAAAAATTCTACCCTCTCCCCACCCCCCATCTCCCACCCCCTCCAATACTGATGGCAGGAATACATCCGCAAAAACTTAAAAACATATTTATTTGATAGGGTTTGACTCGACTTGTTAAGCGCTCTTGTCTTGGACCTTAGTCTTGTTTATTGCGCTGAAAAAATTTGTAATAATAATAATAATAATAATAATAATAATAATAATAATAATAATAATAATAATAACTCTTGCTGTCTGGTTATGACCTGATCTTTTTTGGATGGATTTGGAATGCTAATCAGTGTCCTAGTGTATTAGAACTGGTGCTGTAGAAGTACCGGTACACAAGGATACCAGTAATTTGAACTCTGACCTCTTGTTGCAAAAGTCAACAGCATGACTCTTGACTGAAGATGTTCGGCATAAGAAGTGCGGTACAAAGTATGACGTAAACCGTTGCAGACGTGACACTGTAAAAAACAATTGAAAAAGATTTCCTGCCGACACATTTGAGTGGCTGTCAGAGGTGGCACACAGAGGGGGTCTGGGGGTCCAGTGCCAAGTGGTTCCCAAACTTTAGTGCACTCATTCTAAGCAACTAGACTAGTCCAGGTGTGGAAAAATAGTTGGTCCCCTATATAATAAGAAGTTTCCACCCCAACGCCTCCCCTCCACTTGCCAAATCCTGGAGCCGCCATTGGTGGCTGTCAATGTACACACACTCACGGTGCTAGGACAAAATGTCCAAGGACAAAATGTCACGGACAAAATGTCATGGGGATAAAATGTAACCCTAAGCCTAATCCTAACCCCAACTTCAAACCGTGACGTTTTGACCATGACATTTTTTTCTCGGACATTTTGTCCAATAACAGACACCAGTGGCGGCTCTAGGATTTATTTTTGTGGGGGGGCAGAGGAAAATTCTAATCATGGGGGCCAACCATTTGTTGTTTAATGTATGTAGCATTAAGTATAGGGTCCCAACTGGGGACTGGGGTTTTGGCACTCAATAGGGGGGCACGGGACCTTCTGGCCCCCCGGTGGAGCCGTCACTGCACGACACTCACTGAACTCTTTTGTTGCAGTGGGATTATGAAAAAAGCCCTCCCTACTTTCAATGAACTTAACATGGCGCTTTCTCTCCAACTAATATCGCATTTAAATATCTGACCTATGACCTATGACCTTGTAGTATTTTCTGGGTCTGTGTATATGATTCAATTTGTGATTCACTGTATGAATGTGATTCTTGCTGGTGTTTGAAGTCGTAAGTGACCACCAATCGACCGTATTGCAAAATGTACCGAGAACTAGAACTGAAACTCAGAATGGAACTTTTTCTGTTCCGTGCCAAATGTTCTGGAACTCTCTTCACCTGTCTCTCAGATCTTCTAAAGAACTGAGCACTTTCACATTACGACTCAAAATTCATCTCTATCAGATGGCTTTTCCTCCGTTGTTTGCCTGGCTGCCAGTGGCTGGTTCCCACTGTCCAATATCCGGAAGTGACCTGGTCTTTTATGTTTTGGATTGAAGTACCATCAATGGGTACCTTTATAGTATTAGAACTGGTCTGGAGCATAGCGACGGGGAGTATATTGGTATTATACCCCCCAAAATCAGTCAACCTTAGTGTTGTTATGTGATTTATATGTGGTTATATGTTGTTATATGAAGTTTATATGGTTTATAGTTAAGGTTTATACCCCCCCTCAAACATTTATACCCTCCCAAATCATATTCCTGGCTATGCCCCTGGAACTGGTGCTATGAAAGTACATTATTATTACCATTATTATTATTATCCATTATTATTATTAGGCACATTATTAGACTGGAAATAATGTTGGGAATGTTGTTGTTGTTGTTAATAGAGCCTATGACAAAGAGATAATCATTAGAAGGTTCAGATGGAGAAGGAGGAATACTGTGATAGGATATCATTCTTGCGATAGAACTTATGGAAAGGAGGAACAAAGATCGAGGAGACAATGGGTGAGATAAGCTTATCCAAGAGGCTTCAAAAAGTTCCAGCGTACGACGCACAGGGCGATGAAGAACAGCAGCATTAAAGGTTAGACATATTCATCAGCTTATTCGTGTGGCTACGGTAAAAGGTTTCTGGTCTGGTGTGTGTATGTGTGTGTGTGTATGTGTATGTGTGTGTGTGATGGTGGCGGTTACATTGTTAGGCATGCATTTCAGATTTAGGTTGCAGAAGTATTAATATTGCTGAAAAGTGTGGAGTTTTGAACAGACAATGAGATGAGAGAGACTATAATGGCTGCATGAGATTCCAACTGAGCCCATGATTGTTGTTGATGATGGCGTTAGGTGGTGGACCGGTGGTGGTGGTCACGACGACGATGATGATTATTTTATTTGATTTTATTTGCCACATGCAGATGGAATATCTGTGATGGTCCATTGATGTTAGAGCATGACAGGATATTCAAGAATTTGTTCGCATAATTCTTTGTTGTCTTCCAGGTGGCAGCACGAAGACGGATTACACTTTGGACGAAGCTCTACATCTGATACGCGGAGGTCGTCTGACACCTCCGACCTATAGCATCCACGGATACCTGGCGAGCAGACGACCGTCTTCGGTTTCCGACGACATGATCGACGACAGTCGACAGGGTCTGGCGAGCAGCCGGAGTCTTTTCGAGCAGCAGTTGAGTCACCATCAGCGTATGCTCGCCAGTCGGCAGCAGACGGCGCTGCGGGACTTTGCCGAGGCCGCGCTGGGCGACGTCGGCGCCGCGCCTAAATGTGCCGACCACGGTTTCACTTGGCGTCAGAAGCCAGAACGCTGGTGCCAAGATGGGCGCTGTGGCGCAGCAGCCCGCCAGCACTTCGGACATTGCTCCTCAGCACGTTGGCGGTATGTCGCTGTCAAAAGATGGACAGAAGAGCACCGGTGCTGGCGGCATTGGGATCGTAATGGCGGTGTCGCAGTATGCCGGTTCAAAGAAGAACCACGCCGAGCGGTGCTCTGACAGTGGTCAGGAGGTTGACAGTCTGATGTTATGCGACAGTCTTGAGGTTGCCACGCTCGAGCGAACGGATGCCGGGGAAAGTCACGGTCACCAGGGAATGGAGAGGTTTGTGGAAAGCGTTAACCCTTTGAACACCAAACCCAGACCGTGGCTTTTGCATTGTGAAGATCGCAACAACAACATGACTTTGACGGCTAAACAGAATGTCAGCTGCATGGCAGTCGACGGGGCTAGCATTGCCAATAGAGTTGTGAACAGCATCTTCTGCAGAGCTGATCTGCCACCTAACAACGATGCGGATGGTCCCAAAGAAAACTACAGACCAAATTCCGGGATCTCCGATGGGTTTACTGGTCCCAGTTTCCCATCGCAGGTCAATACTGGGATTCGGAGCGGCATTCCTAACAAGCCACTCATGGTTGGGGTTAATGGACCTCCCATAACCGCACCCAGCGGGGATCCCACTTCCACGGTGGGATTTCTGCTCCATCACACCGCCAACTCACCGAGTCCTAATGTCGCTATTGTTCAGCCAACCTGCTATACGAACAACTTGGATGCGTACGAAGTGCAGAGGAATTCCAAACCGGAAGCTTCGAATGCAACGCTAGGCATAGTCAATCGTACAAACGCATGCCTCGGGCGTGAGACTGGTGCAGCCAAACTGAATGGTGGCAATAATGAGAACGGAACGCCTTCCAAAAGAACCTGTGATCTTGCGCCCGGGCAAACTGTACCCGATCTTGGCGCGTTCTTTGTTTCCGGTGGTCTTCCACCTACTAGTGCAAAGCCACAAGTCATCGCCCCGAAAAGCCACGGTTCTAATCCTATTCTAGCCTCCGACAATTCAGTTGGCCGTCTCGTGGCAAATGTAACTGAAAGTGCCGTAACTGACAACAGTGACAAGCCTCCCACCGGACGACACAAGTCGGGCGAAGTCGTCGGGCACGACTTAAGGCAAGCAGATACTGTTAAGCGTGAGGTTGAACGCGGCAGGCATGTCTCGGTGAGGGATAAACCATGGGACGTTCAATCGGAGAACACGAGACAGCCAGATGGTTTGGAAGGGGATTTACAGAGGATGGCCTTGAGACCATTGGACGCAAACCAGAAGGTGACCAGCCCACAGAATGATGCATTACTGAATAACAACGCACAATGTAACAAGCCCAATGCTGCGTTTCCCGATGATATTTATTCTGACGAAGCCTCGTCAAACGCGTCTTCTTCTTCGGCGGGTCGTGGTCAGACTTTGGCCGCTAAGGTTCCAAAGGGAATTCTTAAAAACCCACCTGCACCTGCTGGGAGGTCGCAGATGCAGTCGAGTGGTGTGGAATCCTCTGATGCGATGTCCGTAAGCTTCCGAGATAGTTTGGAGGTTATTAAACTGCGCAGAACGGACGAAGAACCGATCCGACCGACAGAAAAGAATCAGGTGACTGTTACATGCGTTCGCCAATCTATTTATTCTGTGATTAATTCACTTGTTGAGTAAGTAAGTAAGTAAGTAAGTAAGTTGACAGACTTTCTACGATGCTACTCAAAGATTGTTAGATAGATAGATAGTATTTTTATTATTTACAAAATCAGCAAAATAACATAATGATGAGTTCAGCATTTAAAAAAAACCCAATAACATATTAAGGCAAAATACTTAACTAATGAGCTATATTAACTAGTAAAAAAGGCAAAAAAATTAAAACTAGGAAAACCAGTAATTAATTTATAGCAGAAAACAGGTTTTTTATAAGTAAATAGATAAGTATAAATATCAATTTAGAGTGCTTAGCTGATCAGAGGATAAATTATGAAAAGAGTAAGGGATAACCTAAGGGATAAAATCCCGTAAAGTGGTTATCTCAAAATTAATATTAATTGTTAAGTGGTGGAGAAAAATAAATTAGTAGATGATTTAATAAGAGTGACTAAAGTATAAGTAAGGATAGGTAAAGGTTGAGCCACACTGGAAAGGATAGGTGTGGTTGAGCCACACTGGACTACAAAATGGGAATTGGAATTTGTTGACTGCATAGACCAGTGTTTTATCCAGACTCCAGGTCTTTGGGGGAAATTGAGGCTTTTGGGGAATCGACTTGGTTGGGGGAAAAGACACAGTTCAATGCAAAATTTGTGTAAGTGCTGGGATTTTTGGGGGAATTTTGAGGTTTTTGGGAAATCTCCCCTCCTAACAGGCCTGTATAAAACACTGGCATATACTCTGATCACAGCTGCAACAAACATTCCTGTTCGAGTTGATATATTGTTGAGTTGTGGCCCAGTTTTGAAGCATTTCGGTATTCACACCAATGTACCATGACTTACTAAAGCTGAAATGTATACGCGATACAGACAGTATATTTGCCCTGAAGGGGCCTTGGAAATTTCCCATGCCACTATGAGGCAAGTACTCCCATGCTCAAATGCTCGTAGTGGTGCACCAACTTATGAGTGTTCATTCTTCTTCGCATTCTCTGTCTTGCTACATTTCATGTTAAATACATCATGTGCATTCCCGGTGAACTGTAAAATAGTAACGGTCTAGCAGAAAACTTGACTGAACTGAATGTATGATTACTTCATAATTATGCACTTCCATAGCACCATTTCTGATGCCCTATGACAGGGTCTCCCAAACATTTTGGAACAGCGTCCCCAGGGTTATTTCTAGGAATGTGAATTGTGGTATTGGTTAGAAAATGACACTTTTGAATCTAATTTCGTGCTATCCTGTGACCTGCAGAGTGAGCCCTACGACCCACTTTTGGGTCGCGACCCACAGTCTGGTGGAAAACACTTAACCGCGCAGAACGGACGAAGAATCGATCCGACCCGAAGAAAAGAATCGGGTGACCTATGACATCATTTGATGGTACCCCAAATCCAAACTGTAAACTGTAAAAGCTTAAATCCATAAAGCCGATTAGCTATTCTGCCTTCATATTCTTATGGTTTATAGTAGTGTGAAATCCAGTGGCAACACCACTGATGACTGCAGAATGCATATGCAAACAACATATTCAGCCATTCATATTGATCTACAATAGACAACAGGATTGTAATTATGAAACAATGGATCTTTATATTCAGAATATGTACAATTGAAATTGTCATAATTGAATCATTAATCATTGCAGGTACCGTATTTTCATTTGTATAGCATGTGCTGGCATATAGCATGCACCCAAATTTACAGGTACCATATTTTCATTTGTATAGCACATGCTGGCATATAGTATACACCCAAATTTACAGGTACCGTATTTTCATTTGTATAATACGTGCTGGCATATAGCATGAACCAACAATTGATGATGATAATAGAATGATATCAAAACTTCTCCCATTAGAAATATATGCCAGTGTTATGCAGTAATGTCTGTCAGTAATCGATTTGTGTGCCATTTGTTAGAAACCAAAGAAAAAGTCTGTTCGTTTTGCTGAAATCCTGTGTGATGAGGAACCGAATCAGTCAGCTGCAGTTGCTGACAACCGGGGGGCACAGATATTTTTCATTCCACGACCACCACTCCAAGGAAAGGCTCACAGTAAATACAAATCAATTGTGAAATCTGTTGCAAATTTGTCATTTATTTGGTGTTGTGTTCAACAACAGTCTAGTAATAATAATAATAATAATAATAATAATAATAATAATAATAATAATAATAATAAAAATAATAGCTGGATTTTTATGCAGTTTAGTAGGATTTCTCCTGTTTTGAAAATCACTTTTGCGCATGCATCCCTCTATTTCAACTTCCATTTGTCCACTACAGCTGTTATCTTTGATTCTGCAAAAACAAACATAATTTGCAGTATACAAATGCCAAAACAGCACACATATTAGATTTCAGTTCTTCACCATTTTTGTAATTTTTGTACTACAGTACAGTAATCATTATGCACCTATCAAACTAACATATGAATGCCTAATCTAATATCCCATTGTATCTAAGTTATCTTTAAATATGCTTTGGTTTCCTGTCGTTTCAGTCGAAACAGTCGCTTCATCGCGACCCACACGTCCGATATCAGCAAAAGTTCTGCCAGTGACCTCTCCAGTGGACCCTGACGTGAAGGTTCCACGCGTTGCCAGTGCTGGAGTCGTGCGTCGCGGTCCGTTCTACAATCCAACGGCACATTCTAATTCGGCGCAACAGCCCGCAAACGCTTCCAACACGATTTCAACTCAGCCTTCTGCCTCTCTGGTAGGAACTCACCAGGTCACTGCAGTAAACCCAACATCGACTTTCACTGCGAGCGGAAAGCAGGAACAGCGGGCAACTCGAGACGTCAGTGAAATAAGTCTTGACAGAACTCCGACAGAAGAGGAAATCAACCGGCTCTGGCAGAGGGTGCGAAACTGCCTGAATCGCGAACCATCTTCCGTTGTGTCCACGGCAAACTCCAGCCGAACACCAGTCATCGGAAGCGGTGGCGTGTCGTCCGCTTTTCCGACACAGCTGCCGTCGCGACAGACATCGGCAGTCTCTTGCGCCAATTTCGACAGCGGCGTTCTTACGAGTCAGTTGCGTCCAGAAAGGACCAAAACAACTTACGTCAACAACTTTGGGGGGCCACAGTATCCGACTAAACGAATTACTATGGAAATGCTCGATGCTTTCGCAAAGAAAACCTACAACAACCTCCCCCAACAGCAAAGAACAATTATATATCCAAATGTATCTTCCAATGTGCCAACTACTGGTGAACCTCAAGCCACGAATGCAGTTGGAAAACAGCATGCAAACTCTAATGCACAAGTTACTTCTGCAACTGGTAGAAATCCTGGTAAATATAAGGATACTACTGTAGTCAGGCCCCTTCAGAGGCTGAAGGAGGCCCGGACCAGGTGGAATTTTTAGGCCTCTCGACAAGCAAAAAAAACGTCTTAAGTGAAAAATTGAAAAATCAGCGACAAGCAAAAAAGGTCATCGCCAAATTTTGAGGCCCCTCTCAGATGGAGGCCCAGGTCAAATGGCCCTCCTCGCCCCCCTCTGGATGGGCCTGACTGTAGAATATGCTATTTTTGGTTTTGGTAAGAGAGCTTTTTCTATTTCTGGGCCTAAAATCTGGAACTCTCTCTCCCTCTGGCTGTCAGATCTTCCAATTCATTGAGTACCTTCCTATCCAGACTTAAGACACATCTCTTTCAATTAGCTTTTCCTCCATAGTCCATCTTACCCTCTCCATCTGATTGATCTCTGGAATGACCTGGATTTTTGCAGATGGATTTTGAAGTACCATCGATTGATGCCCTTGGGTATTAGAACTGGTGCTATAGAAGTGCGTAATAATTTGTTTTGTCTTACATGCCTAATACTGATTCATTTATGAAAATTTTAATTTCTTGATATTCTGAATATCAAGATCCATTCTTTCTTTAATACAATCTGATTGTCTATTAACTTTTCCTTTAAAATTTTCTGCCTGTATCCATCTTTCAAATTTTTATTCACAAAGGTACTGGTATTCTATTGGTTTCTAGCTACATCTGCTCTGTCGTTAGAAGAAGAACGACTGATGGAATCAATCAATAGATTGAACGAAAAACTTATCGGTCATGCAGGTCAGGAGAATAGCTTTACTGTACTATTTTATCAGTTTTTAAATATGGGTGTTTGTGCAGTTTTGAGATTGGGTCAACATTTTGTAAAGGTGTTAAAGTTTTACCCAGTGTTTTGACATGCAGTTAATTATGCCTAACTGTTTTCTTTGTTATTTTATGGATTTAGTTTTTAAATGTTATGTATTTTAAGCATCCCGTCAGCAATATTCCAACCAGCCTCTTGTTAACAGACCACTCGTTCCAAAACCGCATTCTTTTGCAAGTTAGTACTAGTTATTGTTTTTTGTATAAACTATTGCTGCTTTCCAAGGCGCTATAGAAATCCATGAGATTTTACTTTACTTTACAATCAGTTAAAACCTCTAGAGGCTGTAAATTTTTATCAAATTTTTCTCATCATTTCCAAAATGAACATAGTTTGTGTTTAATACATTTTGCATAATTAAGCTGTGACTTTCATATCATACTGTCACTTCCTATGTACAGTTGTTTCTATGATTGTACTTTGTACAGCTATGTACAACTTTCCCCCATTCACAGTCCTACCATTTATATGTATGGAATAAAAGAGGGATAGAAGGATTGTTCAATCAATCAATCAAGAAGCTTCTTTAGTGTCATTATAATAATGCAATTCAGCCAGTGAAGTCATATCAAGCAATAATTTCTGCAGTAATTTGGGGTTGAATACCCTTAGAGTAGATCCGAAAATGACCGAAATGGGTTGTTTAGAGCAAAAGGGGTTATGCAATAGAGACAGGAGGGGCATAAGTTGAACCCTAAAGGTCAGCTTTGTATGGTTTGGAGGATTCAATGCTTTTGGTTTTTTTGGTTAACTTTTGGTTTTTGTTTTACTGTCATTATTGACTTGCTGCTGGTCAATTTAAAAAAAAATCTTGTAGGCACTCGTGAAAACTCAGCAGGTAACTCCTAACAGACGAAAACCTGTGACCTGCTCCAGCACTATGCCAAAGAATTACTTCCAAATCAATACACCAATGACCAATTCCAGTTGGAAATGTAGAGAAATGTAGAACTAAATTACTTGTCAACTGCCAAACTGCTCAAAACAATTATTGTTTTTCTATTTATTATATTTTTAAAATACATGTATTATTTTCTATTCTAAATAAGTACCAAGTAAAAGTACCGAGTACTTCAAAATATATTCTATTTCTTCAAATTCTGTATCTGGTTAAATTGTGAACCCCATTTTTTTCTTGAAAGAACCAATTTTGGATTTACTACAAAGGAATTCAACCACAGACTACTGTGGAAATTATTGTTTACTATGATTTTCTACTAATGCGTCGGTTATGGATTGAGAATGAATCCCAGTGAATAAATATATTATGATCCATGTAAATGTATCTCCAGATGGCATGTGATGTTGGTAACTGTGATAAGTTGTTTGAACCTCATGGTATATGAGCATGGTATTTGTAATAGGTAGGGATAAAATTGCTGATGCATTGCCTACTGGCTTGTCCACTCTTTAAATAGCAAGGGGCAAGGGGAACTGGGCAAGTGACAATCCCCCCCCCCCCCAACTGGTCTTAATATCAAATGCCATGCTGTGACTAGGTCCTACTTTTTAAAAGCTTGACGTAGGCCTATATCTGAATTTGTTTGTAGTATGTTGTTCATTGCCACAATGTTCTGATGTGTACTGAAAAGTTTGCCATCCATATAGGATGCCTCAGGGCAAGGCCAGAATACCAGGATGGCACCTGTGATCATACCATCCCTTGCTCAGAGACAGAAGCAGCTGATGGCAGGCTGAAGTATGGTATAAGCCCCAGAGTGGATGGGGCTGCAGCGGACATGCTGAAGCAGGCGGAGAAGACCTGATTGGAGAACTCCACAGAGCGTGCTCCAAGATATGGGAGACTGAAGAGTGGCCAGAGGATTGGGCCCGATCAGTACTGACGATTCTTTCTAGTAAAAGGAGGCAACCACAGCAAGAATGCTTCAACAATAGGCTCAACAGTGGGCCAAACTTGGTGAATTATGGAGCTCAGGGAGGACCTTGCTAAAAACAATACTCTGACAACTCTGGATCTCTGTCCTTTCGGCGCTCCTTTACAGAGGGGACACATGGATGCTGGAGGAGAATGACTGCAGGCGACCCCTGGCTTTCGAAATGTGATGCTACTACCAGGGGCAGAAAGTCGCTAATGAAGAAGTAGGGTAGAGTACTGGGTCCAACAGCAAACAGAGGAAACTTAAGATTAGATTAGATTAGATAGTTCATTAATAGGCGCACTTAGCACAAATGTGCCGATGCTGATTGGTCAAAGAATAATGTTTTAAGTCTTGAAAGGAAAACGTCTCGAGAGGTGGTATTGTCCCGTAGCTACGCTGGGAGAGCATTCCAGTAGTAAGGTCCTAGCATCCTAAATAATGCTAAAGATGCTTGGTTGCATGAGAAGAAAAAGAATCCTGAAGGTTGAAATGGAGGGTGCATGCCTTCAGGTAAGGCCCAGAAGACGGTGGGCAAAAAAGGGAGTGGACGGGATTTTAGCCTTTACTGGGCAATTCATGGTGCACAGGACCTGAAAAGGCTGGAACAGGATTGTCCAGTGGGCTTTCTTGACAGTTACCAAGGGGATGGATAACCACAGTAAAAACTCCACCAATACTACTTCAGGGCTAATAAAATCATTCATGTTATTTGGTTTTTACTGTAGCTTTCTTCAATGTTCTGGTTTTATAAAAGTAAGTCCAATGTAACTGGCCATCAGGTATTGTAAGACTAGAGTCCATAGGCATAAACTTCTACTGTATTAGGCCTCTGGCTAGGACACCTCCCCCACTTTTAGAGAGGCCACCATAGGGAAGGTGGAAGGCATAGGGAGTTCCCCCACTTTTTCATTCAAGTTTACACCAGTGCTAGAGTTCATAAGAACTTCAAAAGAATATAATCATGGAATTGTAATATGATTATGTGTTGCTTAATTAATAATCAGTAGATAAGAGCATTTGGTTAGAATTAATAAATGTTTTAAAGGCACTGTATTAAGTGAAATTGTTGAATTATAGTTATGTTTAAGATTTTCAAATAATTTTGCTAGAAATCTAAATAGATTATAATGACTGTTAAGTTATGCCATATCTGGCAATTATGATAATTTTGTGACATTAATAAAATAAAATGTGAAATTTGTTATCTGCTGGTATTATCACTGTCAGTGGCTGTTCAAATTATGTGTTATTAAATTCATTCATTCATGTTATTAAATTGAATTTAACCATGCAAGTTAATTGTCATGAACATGTCTGAAAAATATCTTAAATATAGTCTTTTATTTTGCTGTAATTTCTCCATAATAGAACCAATAAACTAGTTGCCAAACTTCAATCTTGCTTCCGGTTCAGAATAGACAAGCTATAGGAGTATCCAGAACAATCTCTATGGTCACTGATCTTTGCCCACCAGCAAGAAATCTGCTTCTGCCATTGGCGTCTATTAATAGACAACAATGGTTTCTATGGTTTCTGCCCACCAGTGGGCGGAGCAACCGGACCTTGTTGGTAAACACTGGATACCCCTATTAACAAGTGGTTACAGTTTAGATGTAATCACCAGCATGAAACAGTTGAGAGAAAACTGATGCAAGACAAATGTACTGGGTAATTGACAATTCCTTTAAATACGTGCCCACAGACAAATTCACTTATACACAAATTCAACAAAAATAAAGCATAATACGTCGAAATGAAAGAAAAACAATTCAACAAGCAGATAAAATGAAAACCATGCAAGTTGTGTTGTTAAATTTCGAATATCTACATGCAGCAATGATATCGTTCATAGCGTATGCAGGGGAAGACTGCCATTTGCTCCAACAACAGAACAAAACCAGTCAAACCATAACCCTCACCACAAGATCAAACCCCTATCCCCTATGTCTATTATCAAGACACTAGTCATAGTCACCAAGGGGTTAAACCTTTCAAAAAAAAAGATAAAAACTCTGCTACGCTAACAAAAATGCCTCACTATTGAAACTCAAAAGCCTCTACCTGTGCAGACATTTTTCATAATGCAAACGCTGTGTGAAATGAATTGTAACGTAAACAATGATAACTTACATTCAACTGCACAAAATTTATTCAATTTACTGGTCACATCTTAAACCGTACATCTTCGGGAATTTCTCACAGATTGTCTCTGAATTCTACGATCAAAGCGGCAACAGAAATGAGGCGATAGGGGCTACACCTGTGACACACCGACCGATAACACATTGGATGGAAAAAATAACACCATTTTTAATAGTTGATTCAGAAAATAATTCCCAGCAACCCTTATGTACTAGGATAAGGAGTCAAGTCAGAGTCTCAAGACGATGGTTGCAACGCGGGTGAAACGATGATGGGAAAATGAAAGCGGCCAGGATGCTAGTTAGTCAAAATTGCTTTGATGTCGTCGATGACGTTCGACAGAAACATAGAGTCCGTACTTTTACCGTCGATCGAAAGTCTTCCGTTTAACTGAAACAAAAATAACATTACACGGCTGTCAATGCACGATACGTCATTCACAAAGTGAAAAGTTGCTAAGTGCAGAGCAGTGGCGGCTACACATGGGGCCCATTATTAGAAGTTGCCACCCCAACGGCCCCCCCCCACTTGCCAAATCCTGGAGCCGCCACTGGTGCAGAGCAATAATAAGGGGTGAACAACTTGACTAAGGTTGTTATGCACTGGCTAGGGTCAGATTCAAACCCGCTACCCTCCGGTCGCGTGGCAATAATTCTACCGCTACTCCACCGCAGCCCCATCATCATGTCATTGATCTTGGGTGGGGGGTCAACAGTTTTTGACGTAATTATAGGAAGGTTCACTGAAAGTTGACAGTTGTTGACAGGAGGGGGGTCAAAAGTTGCCCAAAAATTGTTGACATAATTAATGGACAGCCCCTAATCATATTAATAATAACAGTAGGGTTTTGATGGGTTCTGTGGGATCTACCCTGTGTGAGAACCACTGTGTTTCACCCATCCATTCCTTCATTCATTCACATTACAGTCTTGCTGTGTAATCAAATCTATCTATGCCATGAGAAAAAACCGGTCATAGCGCCGATTCTTGCACAGATTTTACCTCAATGGACAACTTACCTATGCCTTTTTTTACTAAGGCTGGCTTAAGTACAGAAATTCAATGAACTGCCTGTAATTGTCAAATTTATATTATAATGGCAATGTCCAATAATAAAATAACATAAATTCTATAAGCTGATACTGACGTGCTGTTTGACCAGCAGGCAGACGTGATGCCCGTAGATGCTTTTGCTGTACAACGATGCAGAAGTCTCGACCTGTTCAACAACTAGAAAGACAACCAAAGAACATGTAACAAGACACAAAGAAAACTGCATTTACATTCTTACAAAGAACGTAACTCGTCTACAAAAATCATGGATTTAGTATAATTCCAAGATTACTGCATGAATAAATATTAGGACCGAGCAGCCACACTGGCAGGCTGTTCTTTCGATACCGAAATTCGATACCGTATGCTCTAAAATTTACTCTAGAAAGTAATATATATAGTATTGTAAAAAGCTCTTGTCTTTGGTCATTCTGCCATGCTTATTGCACTACAGGGTGGCACAAAAAACCAGATTAGTTACATTTAGGTTTGCATTTAATATAGTCTGTTTTTGCACCACCCTGTATATAAATTGTCCAGCTAATAATAATAATAATTATATCAATAAATTTTGCCAATTCATTGACTCAAGTTTATAAAATCTTTATATTCTGCAGCAAACATAGTCAATAGACTTTGGCAGCAAATGCAACGCATATTTTATAAATAAGGGAGGCTGACTCCTGACCAGCGTGCAAAATGTGGTAGGTGAACACATTTAATGGGAACAAGAAAGCATCCCAAAATGTTCAGTCATGAAAACCACTTATAAATAAAAACTCCGCTTTATCTTCAAACTTGGTATGGTAATATATATATATATATATATATATATATATATATATATATATATATATATATATATATATATATATATATATATAAAAGAACTGACATTCTGGACTTGAAATGGAGATCTTGTATATATTACAGTATGTCCTAAAACTTAAATGTAAAATTTTGGCATTAAAGATAAAAACTCTGTATAAAAATTCTGTTTGATGTGACTGCAAGACTTCTTTTTGGTTAATAGATGGATAAGATGGATGGATAAGATGGATAGTCTCAGCTATTCCCACTCTTTACCGTTGCATCAGAAAGAGAGAAAAATTCCACAGGAATTCCAATCGTCAATAATTTCTGCAGAGCATTTTTTCTGCACTTGAATAAGGAACTAACACTAGATGGCACTCGGAAAGTCTCACCAGTGAAGTGCGCAAGAAGGCAGATCTTTGCGAGGATCGGGGCGAAATCGGCGTCTGACGCCGCAAACTGCGTGGCGTACTTCTCCGACAGCTGTCCGCTCGTCAAGAGCTTCGTGTACGCGTCCCTGAGAACAGAAAAACAAAACGACAAGTTTATCAGAAGTAAAAACAAATCTAAAATTATTCATCTCATTCATTAGACAAAACTCTAAGAATTTGAGAAAAAGCATGCAAATATTATTAGTAGCATTAGTAGAAGTAATAATTACAATTAATTACAAATAAATAAACTGCAATTCCAATTAATAATTAGTAGTAGCTGTAATAGTAGAAGTAACAGTAAAGGTAGCAGCATTAATAGTAGCAGTAATAGTAGAATTATTAGTTGTCATTATCATTAGTGGCAGTAGTAGTGGTAGTAATGGTGGTGGTGGTAGTAGTAATGGTAGTAGTAGTAGTAGTAGTAGTAGTAGTAGTAGTAGTAATAGTAGTAGTAGTATTAGTAGTAGTATTGCTGCCTCCTGATGTGTTGAGACAGTATTCCACAACTTATTTAACTGTAAAATGTAAATGCAAATTGGTCAATTAGTACATCTTACTTATTGTTTCTCCATAAGCTGGTGATAGGAAGATTGGCACAAAAGAGACCAGACATTGTAATCCAAGTATTTACAAGGAATTAAGTAAGTAGGAAAGTAATTATGTAAGCAAAGAAAGACCCATGTGATCATATTATAGCACTTGTTAAAAGTAGTCTCATAGTAACAGTGTAATTAAAATTAAAATGCATCAGTTAAAAATGTTGTGACAATTTCTCGTTTCCCAGTGGCGCTTAGAACAATCCCGCGTGGAATACTGACCCGTTGCACGGAATTCCGACCAGATAAGAGGAACATGGAATGGTCAGTTTAAAGTCCAGTTTATCCTGAGACGAACCATCGTCCGACTAAAAGAGAAAAAGAGTGAAAAATAGGCACATATCATGATCATCATTATCATCGTTAACCATGGGCTCATCAACCGTTGGTGTATAGGGGCCAAATGCCATCTCCACAGTTTTCTGCCATTCTTTTCTGTTTGTTGCTCTGTGGCTAAGATCCTGTAAACTGCTTCCACACCATTCTTCAATATCATCACACCATTCCTTGTGGGGTCACCCTCTCTTATTGGCACCCTCCATTATTCCAAACATATAAGAGCCTTGATTTTTCTGTCCTCTTTCACATATCCAAGTGTTTAATACATACAAAGTTGAGTCAGTCAGTAAGTACTATCACATAAGTATTATCACATAATTTTTCTTTGCCTATGTCACTGCTCAATGTAATCTGTCATTGTTGTAATGTGAGAAATAAATTGATTGATTGATTGATTCCTGTTCTTGCTTTTGCTTGACCTGCTACAAAATCCTGTCTACACCATCAAACGCTCTAACATATCCATCTATTTTCAGAAATTATACCCACATCCGATATCCCAACCTATCCGTCTATTGTCAGAAATTTTGCCTATATTTAATATTCTTTGGCAGCAGTCACTTTTGCTTCCAAAAAAAAAAATACAAACCCCCCAAGAAACACTGCAACTCTGGCAAAGATCCTTTGTGCCACACTAGGAACTCACTAACATCTAATATATGTATAGATGGCACTAATTTTCAAAAGTAAGAATTCAAATCAAATTTTCTGACCAAGTAGTCCAAACTTTCTGACCTTGAGAATGTAGGTCAGCGTCCCCTTCAACTTCTGTGGCATCGTTATGCTTTCCACCTGGAATGCAAACTGACCCTCGTTCTGAGACTCCGGCAGCAGGACAAACGGCACCTGAATGGCGTCGTGCTGCGACATTCCAGGCTGAAAGACCAAAACACGCAACTACAATATAATGTAAATGCAAATCATGAAAGCAATTATCAAACAACTCACACGTAAAAAAATTGAATCAACTGTAATCTGTAACTGTAATCAGTAATGGTGAAGCTATCAGTCAAGAAAAATCTGTCTGTATACACACACACACACACACACACACACACACACACACACACACACACACACAAGAAACACACACACATAAACACACATGTCTGTTCTGAACAACTTACCATCTTCACCTGAGTTGAGTTGATATTAGTGTTTTAATTGAATTTTAATTGGACTTTATTCACTAAAATTTTAGATTTTTATAACAATCTATTACAATTGTAATACTATGATGAACCCCTACTCCTGCTAAGAGGTCTAAAACACATAAGAAAATGCCAATTTAACAATAACAATCAAATATTCTATTCATGTAAGAAGTTCATTACGTAGGTCTATCAAATCAGGCATGGCTCATAAGATTACCGGTACTGTATTTCCTATGCAATTCTGAAAGACACATACAATAGATGGACATTATCGGTTTACATAAGCGTGTTCACACTCAAATATTCAGTGACTTCAGTGATTTCCAGAGCCACAAGAGAAATTCAGATCCCAAAATTTTAACTCATGTACAATTTAAGCCATTTTTAATATAATCAGAGAGTGTGACTTCTGCCATCTTCTTCCCCATTTAGTACACTATATCAATGTATATTGTGGATCAAACTACTAATTTTCCCAGACACCCCAAGTGGAAGTCACTCACTCACTCACTCACTCACTCACTCACTCACTCACTCACTCACTCACTCACTCAGTCGCACAACATAAACCACTACACATACAATGGACAATTTCAGAAGGCATCTTATTCTCTTCTGCCTTAGATTGTTTTCCATTAATTTATTTATTTATTTTTGATGACTGTTATTTTATTTATTTTTATTGGACTCTGTAATGTGCCCTTGTTCCTGACATTTTGATAATATGGCTCACAAGAAATTGTCAGTTTAATAATAATAATAATAATAATAATAATAATAATAATAATAATAATAATAATAATCTACAGTGGACACAGGATAACGTAATGTCTTACGCCTCTTAGGAGCTTCATTGTAAGTGAATCCATGACATTGAACTCCAGCTGCTTGATATTCTGCGTCGTCAAATTCGTGAAAACAACGGAGATGACGACGCGGTTGATGTGAGAGGCGGTCGCCCGCGTCTCGTACACCTACGTGAAAAATTCCAGATGAAACCAATCAGAAAGAAACATTTCCAAATGTTTCAAGTCATCACAGGAAAAAGACATTCGCAAATAAATGGTTGTTCATAACAACAGACAGTAACATCATAACTGCACAGGCTTAATTTTGACTTGGGTTTCAGATATTAGAAGAAACTGTCAACGTTTAGAATTGTCGTCTAACCATCTTAATGGCCGCGTTTTCACCCAGAAGTCTATAGCTCGACATTGGCTTTAAAAAAAAACAGCAACATCAAAACAATTACCGGTAATCTAAGGCTAGCAATAACAATAACATCAATAAATTTCCGTTTCCTTAAAATGTATTACAGAAATCAACCAGCAGTCAACACTGACTACATTTTCCAAAGAAAAGCATTGAAAATACTGGCATCAAACCACATGAATAGAGTAAATGGAGAAGTTTCATGTCTAGCTATTGCTGCTAACAAGCTGTCAGAAAGCAACTCTGATGATGGTGATGATGATGATGATGATGATGAAGTGACATCTGCACATGGCCTAGTTGACATGTCACTTAATCACAAACAATAGCGTTCGCTACAGCTGCAGAAAGTATAGTAGAGCCTTCTAGAACTTACTGGAAGCTTGTAGACGGCTGGCGTGGCAGCCAGTGATGCTGGTAATTCTTCCTTGGAAGGCGTGGTAACGCCCTCCGTCTCAATGTATTCACTGTGTTTCTCCTTGCGAGCTTTCTCCTTCTTCTTCTCCTTGGCCACCTTCTTCTCCCTCTTCTCCTTCTTTTCCCTTTTCTTCTTCGATTTCTGAAGCAACAAACCGAATACTGATGACGCTATTAACCCCTTAACTGGGGATCCCGGATATATCTGTCCATTTTACATTGAGTTACAGTTAAATACGTGGTTAAGGGGTTAATATCTATCAGCGACATCATAAATATTTTCATCGTTTGTTTAATAAATAACAATAATACCAACTTCCAAAGAGTAAAATCAAAGTCAAAGATGCAAAGACAAATCCAAATACTATACATACTCCTTCAAATTCCATAAGGCACAGTCAGTCTTACCATTATGTAATGTAATGTAATGCAGAATTTGTATAGTGCCTCTTATATTTCTACTCAGAGGCGCTCCTGGCATTGGAGTCACATGATAAAGTAGTGAGACTTTATAGCTTTTCATTGAACAGAGCAAGGGAGTAAGAAGTGAGGCCCTTGAATGGAAGGGTTCAAGGCATTCCAGACGGAGGGCCCAGTTACTGCAAAAGCCCATTTACCCATTTACCATTACCCCTTTCCTTCTTGCGCGCAAGCACCAACACACTTTCGCCTCTGAATCCACCATGCAGCTGTGCATGGAAAAAACAATGGATGTTCCTACCAAGGTCACGGCCTTAACGTCACATGTCAAGTCTACAGATTATTAGCATAGAGTGTGTCAATGGTAAAACAGATTGTTTTATTCAGGAAGAATCTAGAGATAAACTCTATTAAAATTTCATTCTAATGACATCTGTTAAGGAGCTGTCCATTAATTACGTCAACAACAGGGGGAGGGGGGTCAAGATAAGTTGACGTCAACAATTTCACTTTTTACAAATAATCAAAAAATAGGAAATTTCATGGAATACTACATATTATAATGGAAAAAAGCATGGCAAAAAAGGTCATCACCACCACATTTTGACACTCGATGAGCAAAAAAGGGAAAAAATGGTCATCACAACACAAAATAATAACCTTGTTATTGGGACCTGTCATTGATCTCGAGGGGGGGCCAAAAGTTTTTGAAGTAATTATGGGGGGGGGGGGTAAGTGTAAGTTGACAGTTGTTGACAAGAGAGGAGGGGGTCAAAAATTGCCCAAAAATTGTTGGCATAATTAATGGACAGCCCCTAAGTGTCCTGACTTTGGCCGTTGCCATGCACACAGCACTTTAAAAATTGCCTTGCCAATAATAATAATAATAATAATAATAATAATAATAATAATAATAGTAATACAATATACCGTCATTTCTGTTCCGTTCACATCTGCCAATTCCGAAGCGATTGGCGAGAAACGTGCGGATTCCTTTGCACCTTCCTCGCGGTAGGCACTCTTTTGTGGTGTGGGTGGGGCAGGTGGAGTGTCCACCCGAGGCATGACACCGTCAGAAGTCAGCGGCGCCTTTTCATCCGACAACCAGAAGTCCATGTCGTCCTTCTGGAAGAAAATTAAACTCTCAATCAATCAATCAATCAATCAACTTCTATGGCACTACAGTGGATCCCACTTAATCGCATACTGCTTAATTGCATAACCCGCATAATCGCATAACAACATAAAAATCCCAATCAGTGTTTTGTGGAACAAAATTATCAACTCTCAATCAATCAATCAATCAAGGCTTGCACGGTACCTAAGCAATTAAGCGGGTTTCATTGTACTATCATAATGTCCAGGACATCAGCTGAAAGCACAATAAATCCAATCTGAGTTACAGTCAGGTCAGACCAAAAAGATCAAAATTCATATTAAATATTGGTGGACAGTAAAAATACAGGAGTAACAAAGTAACTAAGCAGCCAATGTTGAATCCGATGACAATTTACCACAAATCATCCGATCCAATTCATTTTGACATAGTTCAGGACTCCGCAAAACGATAAAATCAGTTTATATCCTGTGCTCAGACACAGAAATAAGTAAGAAAAACAATAATAATCTTAACATAGAAATTGAAATTCTGACATCCAATCATTACCAACAGACCTGAAAACAGTGCAAGAAAGCCTTCAGTTACACCGAGGGAAGAGAAAAACTGGCAAATGATCAATTGACACTCTGAATATAACATCAGGTTTTATTTAACGTCACAAACGAAAGCTCTACTGTACGTCAAAAACACAAAATTCTAAGCCTCGCTCTCACTGACCGCTTGGTTCTCTGGAAAATTCTCCGACGACTCCAAAGTTTCGAACTCCTGTCGGTCTTTGGAAGACTGATCCGGCAACATCTCGTCCATGGTCGACACAAGGAGATTCGGAGTCTGGTCATCCTCCTCCTCGTCTCCTCGGCTACGATGACGTCGATGATGATGATGATGATGATGGTGCTTCTCTTTTTTGTCCTGCCAAATAGATTTCGTGCTTCTTCACGACCGATTTTATTTTATTATTATTATTACTAAGACAATTTTTATAGCGCTGTACATTTATATTCATACGCAACATGCATTCACAACACAATCCACAAATCAGAAATACAACAATGACACTATTGCCAAGCTAGGAATTTAAAATTTAATTAAATTAGGTTTTTGCTAGGAATTTTAAAACTTATTTATTTAAACTTGGATATGATGGATGTCTGTAAGTGCTCTTGTTGTAGGCAGGCATCAGCCTTGTTACTGAGCTATAGAAATTGTCTAATAATAATAATAATAATAATAATAATAATAATAATAATAATAATAAAAAGTATAATCAAACTGCAGACAGGAAGATGAAACTCAAGGAAGATTTGAGAATAATTAATAAAATACAGTAGAACTTCATTATAAAGTATTCAGCGGACCTGTAAAATATAGCACATTATATCCGAGGCACGTTATATCCAATGCCATCCAATATGGTAGCACATCACACAGGAATGCACATTGCGGTACTTTATAACCAAGCATACGTTATAACCGAGTCCGTTATAATGAAGTTTCACTGTAAACATAATTATTCTCCTTTTACTCTTAAAAGTACCAAATGCCAAGGAATTTTCGATCTTGAACAGAGTTCAGATCTGAAAAGAAATGAAAGAATTTCTCAATTTTATCTGTAACCTTCTTCTCTTTCTTCTTGTCCTTCTTTTTGTGGCTGTCATTCCTGTGTCGTTTCCCGCGTGCCTTGTCAGTGGCGCCATCTGTCGGCTGGCCGTCTGTTGGCTTAGACTCTGGGACCGTTCTGTGGGTCCTCACGGGCAGGCGTTCGTCATCTCGCAACGGCCTGGAGTTCAGATCAACGAAACACAATTGAAAAACGACCAAATGAATCCAGAAACTCAAACACACACAGACAGACAGAAATGGGGATGGTTGGATAGGTGGACAAATGGATAGATAGATATATAGAAAAATGATAAACAGATAGACAAAAAGATAGATAGATGGATAGAGATAAATGGATAGATGGACTTTAGCTTTTCCATTGAACAGAGCTAGGGAGTAAGAAGTAAGGCTCGAATGGATGGGTTCAAGGCATTCCAGACAAGCAGGTAGACAGACAGACAGACAGACGGATGGAGGGGGGAATTTAAGCGACCAACCCCAAAATGTTCCATTTCCAGCAAAGAGTCATACAGCTACACCCAAAAATTCTCAGTCTTAAACATGGAATTGGACTCAACTAGTGAGAAGGTTAAACAGCCTAAACCCCTAAGAAACCAAACACTGCCTTTGAAAAACCGCTCAAAACAGCTCGACATGAAACACAGTTTACACCAACTGAAGACTTGGCGCCAATAACACAAAAGCCTTGACCTTAACAAGTTTATAACACAAAAATAGGCACTCAATGTCTACAGATAAAATTCATATATAAAGATCACACCAAACAAATATCGTAAGTTCTGTAACAGAGCAAACACACAATGGCAAAGAATTTTACTTACTCGTCAAGATTTATGTCCAGCTGTCTGTGTGGATCATCCTCGGATGTTCCGAAGTCGTTGTCGTTGTCAGACAACTGGATACCCTTTGAAAACAATAACAAAAAATCATTACAACTACTTTCAACAATCAATTTCAATCAACTGTGCTTGTTTGTAGCCTGAAAATCAGTCAAGAAACATTAACAACCTTGTGGTATCTACGGCATAGACTATGCAAAAAAAGAGTTATCCGCTCTTCCTCTGATCTTTGGCAATCTTGAAAATTGTTCTCAAGTCAAATTTGCAAGAGCACGTGATGAAGCTCCAACCATATCAACATTCATAATGTAATCTGTAACTGACATTCAATGTGATGAAGCTCCAACCATATCAACATTCATAATGTAATCTGTAACTGACATTCAATGTGATGAAGCTCCAACCATATCAACATTCATAATGTAATCTGTAACTGACATTCAATGTGATGAAGCTCCAACCATATCAACATTCATAATGTAATCTGTAACTGACATTCAATGTGATGAAGCTCCAACCATATCAACATTCATAATGTAATCTGTAACTGACATTCAATGTGATGAAGCTCAACAATATCAACATTCATAATGTAATCTGTAACTGACATTCAATGTGATGAAGCTCCAACCATATCAACATTCATAATGTAATCTGTAACTGACATTCAATGTGATGAAGCTCCAACCATATCAACATTCATAATGTAATCTGTAACTGACATTCAATGTGATGAAGCTCCAACCATATCAACATTCATAATGTAATCTGTAACTGACATTCAATGTGATGAAGCTCCAACAATATCAACATTCATAATGTAATCTGTAACTGACATTCAATGTGATGAAGCTCCAACCATATCAACATTCATAATGTAATCTGTAACTGACATTCAATGTGATGAAGCTCAACAATATCAACATTCATAATGTAATCTGTAACTGACATTCAATGTGATGAAGCTCCAACCATATCAACATTCATAATGTAATCTGTAACTGACATTCAATGTGATGAAGCTCAACAATATCAACATTCATAATGTAATCTGTAACTGACATTCAATGTGATGAAGCTCCAACCATATCAACATTCATAATGTAATCTGTAACTGACATTCAATACTAATAGACAGACAAACTGACTGACTGACTGACTGATAAATTGACTTATTGATGGCAATCAAAAGAAAACACAGCAATCAAAATAATGTAAAGTAATGTAACAGAATATTTGTATAGCGCCTCTTCTGAAGAATTACTCAGAAGTGTTCCCACTGTGATTACTGCATAATCAACAAAGAGAAGAAAAATTTTAACCATTTACCTGCCGTTTATTTGTAACCTAATGTCATATGGGTGCACATATGAGTCATGGTCGGTAGAGGGGTTAAGGTGTTTCATAAAGAACTGCCTTTTCGGTGGCTGCCCCCAAACTCTGGAACTCATTGCCTCAACATGTGTGCGTTGCAAATTCATTACAGATTTTTAGAAAAAGATCAAAAACTCATCTTTTTGACCTGGCCTATCCACCATAGACGGTCACCCGTTTGCCTGGCCGGATGCCCTGGATTTGACCTGGATCTTTAATTATTTGGATTTGGTGTGCCATCAGTTGATGCTCATGAGCATTATAAAGTGGCGCTATAGAAGTTTAAGTTTAGATTAGATTAGATAAAGGGCCAAAGAATCAACAGTTGCTAAATTACATATGCTTTGGTCAAGAGCATTCCAGAGGATAGGGACAGAATAGGGCCAAAATAGGGCCACAATAAGTCTCAAACAAACCTCTGGAACATCAGTAGTTGTACTGACAACATGGAGCACTGGAATGTCTCCTTCGGAATCGGATTTCCTGTCCTTGCCACTCTTGTCCTTTCCTTTTGCCTTCTTCTTGCCCCTCTTGCGCTTGCTTTGACGTTCGAGTTCCTGTTCTTTGGCTTGCTTTAGATATTTGTCTGACGAAGACAGCCCTGTGCATGTCGAAAAGGACAGAGAATTATATCACCATTTAACAATTTCCACATCATTGTCAAAAAGGTCATAGAATATTTAACTTATACGCCATGTCTGGAAAAAGGAAACCCTTAAACATATCATCATAACTTATACACTGTGTCCAGAAAAAAAGGAAACCCTAAAACTTATCATAATAACTTACACAATGTGTCTGGAAAAAAGGAAACCTTTAAGCATATCGCAATAACAACCTCAACTCTGCATCGATTTAGACAAAATTTTAAACCCACAAAGATATCTATTTTTGTCATTAGTGCAAAATTTCATTAGAATCCATTTACTCGTTTGAGCGCTCTGTAACTTTTGCCATCAGCTGATTACAGATTACAGTTTTCTGCCTATTTATAGGCTAACATCATTTTCTAGGTCATTGAGTGTGTTGACAAACAAACAAAATGTTTTCAAATGACAATCATATTCAATTTAATTCTATGTTAAAATTGAAATGAGGTCTGGAATAAAAAAATATAAATAATTGACATTGGTATTCATAATTATCAAAGGGTTCCATTTTTTCTGGACACAGTGTATAAGTTCATGCCTACAAGGTACAGGATGTTGTATATCTTCTACATTAAAGATATATATGAAGATATGTGATATTTGGTTGGATTGCTCCATTATATCTTCCTGACCTCTCAGCAGGTTTCAATTCTGAGCTTCTTAACTTGTTTAACATCTCCTACAAGTGATGTTTGTTAAAGCACCCTTGACTTTAGCCTTCACCCTACCCGCTGTGCTATAAAAAATTGTCTCAATAATAATAATTTTACGGCACACGCACGTCGCACGCACATACTAGTCGGAAATCCATACTGGATTTAGCCTAGAACCTTTTGAAGTAAAAGCACAACACGTACTACAGTTTCACCTAATGCCAGCCGTGTCAAAAGACGACAAAATTCAAGTTACGAGCCTCAAAAGTTATGAGCCTCAAAAGCTACGAGCCTGCTCAAGTTCAAAAATTGATCGACTGAATATTAAGACAAACAGATCTCGGAAAAGCCAGGGTTGTCAAAACTTTATGCGGAATAACTGAACAAGAACTGAGTTTACAAAGCAAAAACAAAACTATCACAAGATTTGTATCAGCTCGATTCTGTCTGTCACGCATAGAATCAATAAATAATCACCAGGAACTCGAAGAGGAATGGACAGGTTGATGGCCGCAACTGGAATATCTTTTGTATTGTCGTTACCTTCGCCATCATCATGACTCTAAAACGGAGCATACGATAGTTACACCTGATATATGTTATCCCCAAATAATTCCACACATTAAATAATAATTCCTCAGATAAACTCGTTGAAAAAAATTAATTTAGATTTAATGACTATTGCGACAATTACAGAGATGGCTATTACAGAGAATACTGAGCTGACTTTTACAGAGATTACAGAGTTGATGATTACAGAGTTTACAAAGATGATTATTACAGAGATTACAGAGATGATGACTGACTTTTTGCTTTGCACTTGGTTTCAAATAGTTTGGATTGTTTTCTTGCTCCAATTTTCTCTGCACTTTCATCTGAAATAAACAAAGTACATGGTAAAAAAATCAAATCAATAGAGCAAAACCAGGGATACAAAAACACCTGAATACATGAATAATGAATGAAAATAACCACAAGCATCAAAAATATGAGTAACAGATAATAATAATAATAATAATAATAATAATAATAAAAGAGCTTCTATAGCACCACTTTTAATACCAAAAGGCATCAATCAAGGAGGAAGTGAGGTCAATTACATTGAACAATCAGAATTCTTGTATAGTTCCTCGTTGCTGATGGTGATGATGATGACTAAGTTTATATATTCTTAAAATGCAACACAAAGCAGACAGATTTCTATTTAAATGCAACACACATACAATGAAGAAAAGCCATTCTGAGACATAATTATATACCTTCTGCAGTTCTTCCTCAGTAGGTTCAACAGTTTTCTTGTAATCTTCGTTATAAGCCGATCTACAGCAGAATACAGCAAAGACATGTAAAAAGCCAGCGACTAATTCGAATAACAAATGCAAAAGTGTTGGAGCTGAAGCCAAGTCAAATATATATATTAACTGGTGAATATACACAAACAACACAGCCTCAAACAGATGAAAACAATAACAAAATCATTACAACTACTGTCAACAATCAATTTCAATCAACTGTGCTTGTTTGTAACCTGAAAATTAGTCAAGAAACATTAACAACCTTGTGGTATCTATGGTATAGACTACATGAAAAACAGAGAGATATCTCAAAAAGATGACACCTCCCCATGTAAAATTTGTATCATCATCATTACAAATATCATCACCACCACCATCATCACCACCACCACCATTATCGTGACAATTTTTATAGTGCTATGGGCATGGCAAGGACCCAGGGCTGGAAAAATCCCAGGTTTCTAGAAATAAAATTTAGTTTTGTAGGTTTTTAGGCTTTTTAGATTTTAATGTCTGGCATGTCAACACCCATAAACCTTCTCTATAGTCTTGCCACAGATGTGTTCTGCCATCTGCAGAGAGTAAAAAAACTTCAAAAACCACATTTTCACGCCCCACTAGGACCACAGTCAAAGGTACCTAACAAACGTCACGTGTCATGAAGGGATACCAACCGGTTACTTGTCATGATTATGCACCACTACAAGCCAGTCTTGACACAACCAAATATGAATATGATTGAATATGAATATGAATGACTATGAATGAAGCTGCAAAACTGGAAACAAATTTTTGGATACATCCCAACTTGACACTATCGTCACTTCCAAGGGGGGCACAAGAACAAATTGAGAAAGAATCCTCAAATTTCAGTACTGTTTACTTTCTACTCATACAATACAGGGCTTAATAACCCATTAGCAGTGACCATAGGTGGATTTAGGTGAGGGGCACATGCCACAATTCCACTCCAGAAATTCTGTTTTATTTTATCAATTTCTCATCACGGCAAAAAAAACGTAAAGTTAACCCCTTAACTGGGGATCCCAGATATATCCGTCCATTTTACATTGAGTTACAGTTAAATACACGGTTAAGGGGTTAACCTTAAAAAGACACGAATGAATAAGTGAAGTGCCATCTTTTCTTCCCTTTAATTAATTTTAGCAAGGAAAGGAAGGGGGCAAAGCAGAATGGCAAATGGAATACAAGGTGCCCCCTCCCCTGCAAAATGAATTCCTGTATCCACCCCGGCAATGATACGTGTCCACATTTTGCGGTCTCCAAACAGAAGTTTCGGCCAAAATTAACCTCGTGCGTTCATCAACGGACACAAATACATTTGTTCTGTCTCGTTCGTCGTCGGAACTCTCCGATGGCGGATCATTGATCCATTGGTCCAAATCGAGGCTGAATAAATAAACAGATCAATGGTATAAATCATTTATAACACAAATGCCTCACTCACTGCAAACATTAAATTTCAAACGTTAACTAATATAATAATCCTGATTGATTGTCTCATTTTTCTCTCCTAGAATTTACTTGAAAATTTACAGTCAAATCAACACGAATAGGGCAGAAACTCTTGTTCAAAGATGTTAAAATGTCAAAAAATGCAAAGGGGATGGTTAAATGCCAACAGATTTGTTGGCGCATCTATCAGGTCAATTGAAATGATGATGATGATGATGATGATGATGATGATGATGATGATAGTTGGCATATACCCGTCAGGAACTGGAACCTTCTTCTGCGCCTTCGGAGCGACTGGATTCAACTCTCCGAGGAACAGTTCGGACAACTCCGCTGCCACCTTGACTCCCTTGTCGTGCACCTTCAGCGCGTACTTCAGAAGCTGCTGCATACAACACGCCTAAAAACCACAAACCACGCGCAGACACGATAAATCACAGCACAGCGGCAGCAACAACGGCATCGAGATTCTAATTATAAGGTCGCGAGTCCGTTACCCGCAGGACCCGTAACGTTGACTTCAGCCTTCGCTCGCTAGAGGGTAGCGACAAAATCAGTAGCAACAGTATTAGCTGCACAAGTCAAACAGACACAGTATGTGATACACTGACCCCCGTATCCATGGCAACCGTTTTTGCGAAGATACCACAGCTAGAAAAAGGGGGGGTGGTGCGGCCCCTTTGTAGCTACACTTATGGTCATGAAATAGTAACGTAAGGGTCCATCCATATAGTACGTACGCATTGATGGAGGAGGGATCTGGATTTAGGAGATTTTACGTACGTATGGTGTGTGCAATGGGGGTTGAAAACATGCCATTTTATGCATACGTACTATATGGACGAGCCCTAAGTACAACTCAAAACTGTCTCAGGCCGAAACGTGACATCTGTCAGTCAAAAACTACGAACGGCGAACGACCTTGGCGAAGCCACTACCGCCACTCCGGCAGCGCGCAGAAACCTCACCCTGTCCTGAACCTCCAGGTCCGAGCTCTGGATGAAGATCGTCAGGCGATCCGCGACGGACTGACTGATCTCCTTCAGCGAGTCCTGGTCGTCCATGTCCTCGGCGCCCGTCAGGAGAGACGAGTACAGCTTCCCGATGTTCTGGACGTAGACGCTCTGGATGTGACCCGGCAGGGTCGTGACCTTTGGCCTCAGCATGGCGTCCAGCGTGGCGCTCGGCTCAGACAGATGTCTGCAGCAAGACACAAAACGTACGGCTATACAGATGAGCTTGATATTCCTTGGCAGTCACCCATTCAAGTACTAACCTCGGTTGACACCGCTTAACCGGGTTAAATGAGACAAAGGGAAAAAACAACCACAATTCCCTCTGGAACACTATAACTACTGTGAGGCTAGATGCTATTGCCCTATATCAGGGTACTCAATTTAATATTATGAAGGGCCACATTTTTTGATTGGTGCCCCCCCGATGGCCAGGCAAATATATTTCTTAGGTTTAAAAATGTGGCTTATAAGTACCAGTATAACAAATAGGTGTATTGAAAATAAGACATAAAAAAATAGTTCATAAGTATTAGAAAAAAGTTATCTATCATTTCAGTATCTTCACGGGCCATTTCACATCTCCAGGTGGGTGGGATCTGGCCCATAGACTGCCATTTTAATACCCCCGCTCTATATACTCTCCATCTCCAAGATCAAGCAAGAAAATGCTAGGAGCGCCTCTGAGTAGAAATAGAAGAGGCACTATACAAATGTCACATTACATTACATTAAATTACATTACAAGATGAACATCAATTCAGTTGTCACACATGAGTCACAACTGAGCAGATAAATAATCTGAATAGCTGCAGAAGACACACACACAACATACATACTTACTCTCTGAATTCTCCACAAATCCATGCGGCAGCATACAGAACCTCGCAGATCCCATTTCGTTGAGAACTGTTCGTGAACAGATGGGAATTCTCGAGCAGGATTGCCTGAAAAGCAAATGAAAAATTAAAATTTAAAATCAAATAAATTAAATTCAAAAGCCAGAATAACAGCAGGAAAAAATACTTTTAGCTTCCTCATATTCATCTGGTCCCCTTATGCCCAAGTTGATAATAATAATAATAATAATAATAATAATAATAATAATAATAATAATAAACTGAATATGGTGGCAGGTACTGCCAGAACAATAGAATATTTCCAAATTGAAAGATAAGATTCAAGACTGGCAACCAAAAACCAACATCACAGATGAAAGGGTCCATCCATATAGTACATATGCAAAAAAGGCATATTTTCAACCATCCCTCCCCTGTTCACACACTGTACATACGCAAAATCTCCTAAATCCAAAACCCTCCCCCCTCAGTGAATACGTACTATATGGATGGACAAAAAGGGAAAGCAGCAATACAGACAGTGAAGAAAAGGAGAAACCAGAATAGACCTGATTTAACTCCGGAATTGATAATAGTTACACCACAGTGTTACGGCATGACACACTACATTTAAGAGTGACTACATATATTACATTAAAGCAGGGGTATTCAACTGGGGGTTGGGGAGCGGGCCAGATCCGGCCCACCAGGGGCTGTAAAATGGCCCGCAAAGATACAGAAACGATCAATAACTTTTTTCTAATACATATGAAATATTTTTAAATGTCCTGTTTTCAACTTACCTGTTTACTACTACTTATGAACTATATTTTTGCTAATTAAAAGATGTTTGCACCTGTCCCTTTGGCACCGGTCACAAAAAATTGGCCCTTCATGAAATTTAGTTGAATACCCCTGCATTAACTCTGGAACTCTAAAGAAATTAAAATAAGCACCAAAATCCATATCTACAATACCACTGTCATTCCACAAATACTACATGGATCTGAAACCTGGGTCACAAAAAGAAAAGACGAAAAAAACTACTCGTTGCAGAAATGAGCTTCCTAAGAAGAATTCTTGGAGTTAGCAGACTTCATAAATTTAGAAATGAAGATATATGGCAGCGGATTGGGCTAAAGAATACCTTCATGAACAAACTCAGAAAAAGGAGGCTTACATGGTATGGACATGTACACAGGATGGAAGGCTCAAGACTTCCCAACAAGCACTCTACACATACAAAGAAGGTAAAAAGGAAGAGGCAGACAAAATGAGTAGGCAACATAGGAGAAGATCCAAAAGAAAGACAACTGACAATTGCAGAAGGAAGAAAAAACATTTGAGAAAAAGGCCTGGAAATGTTTTCTGACTAACTATTGCCACTAATGACTTGGCAGAAAACAGTGATGATGATGATGATGATGATGATGATGATGATGATGATGATGATGATGATGATGATGATGATGACCCTGCATTAAGTGTCTTTGCTCAAACAATGAAACAATGGAGCACAGTGGAGCGGTTAGTACCATTGTTTTGTTTAGTACACAAGCCGAGGCGCATTAGGTTTAATTATGCACCTAGAATGATGATGATGATGATGATGATGATGATGATGATGATGATGATGATGATGACAAAGCAATGAGACCGACCATCTGCGCCACAATGAAAGGTCGGACCGTCTGAACGCGTATCGCCACGTCCAGCATCTGAGACGCGATCATCTTGCCATGTTTTGTGCCTTCGATCCTGGTCAACTCCACCAAAACGCTAACATACCTACAACCACAATTCGCACAATTCACAACGGTGCGTAATCGGCGCGTGATGCAATTACGTGCGATGCGAACGCCACAAGTGACCAACTGGTCTGTAAACTTGTAGCACTGATCAACATGGGCACGGTAGGAGTAGCGGTGGGATTCTAGCCATGCAATCAGAGGGTAGCGGGTTCGAATCTGACCCTAGTCACAGCGTAGCGACCTTGGACAAGTTGTTCACCCCTGCCCAATGATTCTTCACTTTGTTAAAGACTTAGTGTGTGTTAACAAATGTAATAATATTAATAACAATAATAATGTTTGTCATGTTTTTTAAATATTATCATTATTATTGTTGTTGTTGTTGTTATTAGCTGGACAATTTATATAGCACAATAACATGGCAGAATTGCCAAAGAAAAGAGTGCTTTACAATACTACATATACTCAATGATGATTAAGTGAGTATTAAGATTACTTAGGAAAAGTCCCCGAGAGAGTCAAAGTTTGCATCATAGTCCGGTAGTGAGTCCCACAGTTCTGGATTACCCCGTGTAACTGACCTGTCCCCAAACTTAGCCTTTTTAGATGGGGAGGCACTATCAGTTTGTCTGACATGGTTGACTGATTAGACAAGCCATCATGCCACCTGGTTTTAACTGGGCAGATGTGGATTTGTAACTCAATTTAAAATGCCAAAATTGGTTTAGGGTAGGATGTTTCGCTATGGGTGGCCCGTTTTTTTACTTGTCACCCAGTTTGAAAGGGTTAACTGCCTTCAGCATTTTCATCAATTACATGCCATCAGTATGAATTATGCCACCTGGGTTTGACTTGTCATCAACAAATGCAAATGATATGACATAATAACAATACAGGAATCAGTTACAGTAAATTCCTAGGTTTTGCATCAAAATGCATACAATCTGTTTTAAAATTTTTAAATTGTAACATATCCACCTCAAATGGATCAGAGAATAATAAAGTGAAACATTTTCTAACCACTCGAAATTGGTGATGAACTGGTAATTGGACTGACTGCAGATCTCGATAATCTTGGAGAGAAGTTCGTCACGATAGTGAGATCCCTCGGCCTTGTCCATGTGAATCATAAGCTTCTTAACAATCTCCATCAGATTCTTCTTCGAAACCTAACACACGGACAGACAGGGCCATTCAAAAATGTTGCTAATGACAACCAACTATTAATATTACTATTATAATTACTATTATTAGTAGTAGTATTGTTATTATTATTATTATTATTATTATCATTATTATCATTATTATCATCATTATTATTATTATTACAATTTATACAGGGTGACGCGAAAAAAAACCGGACTAGTCACATTTAGGTTTGCATTTAATATAGTCCGGTTTTTGCACCACCCTGTATAGCGCAGTATGCATGGCAAAGGCCAAAGTCAACAGCACTTTACACAGGGCACTTGTAGGAGATAGTAAATAAGCACATCTTTAGTTTGTTTGTGAACAATTCAGAAGAGGTTGCTTTAAGTCACTTTGTCTGGTAACACATTCCAACAACATTTATAGCTAAATTAAAATAATGAAAAAAATACAGAAAAAATAAAATAATATAATAAAAATAAAAATAATAAAAATACACTCTATTGTTACCAGCTAATTAATAACAGGGTAGCTGCTGTCCATTCAAATGCGGGACCCAGCGGTCACAGGGGCCGATCCAAAAATACAATTCTTTCATTTACAGCTCAATTCAAGAATTGGCAGCTCAGAGAGAAACCAGTCAAAATTAGATTAACCCCTTAACTGTGTATTTAACTGTAACTCAATGTAAAATGGACAGATATCAGGGATCCCCAGTTAAGGGGTTAAGGGCGCAGCCGAGAGAGAAACCGGTCAAACGAGACTCACCATTCCGTAGAGCAGATCGAGCGCTCGGAGTCGAATCGACTCGTCCTTGTCGTCGAGACACTGAAGGATTAGATCCTTGTGTGTCTGGACACTGCGCGGATGGGTTTTCAGGATTTTCGACATCGCCATCAAGCCGAGGTATTTCACTGGTCAACAAAATGGCACCGATATTTAGCAACGTGTATAAAACCATTACAGTGACAAGTTCTCTGCCCTAAGTTAGGTCTAAATGGCCTACATGCCACCTAGGGATGTGACTTCCTGTTGCCCTATTCATCATCATCATCATCATTATCATCATCACCATCATCATTCTCATCATCATCATCATCTTCATCATTATTCGTCATCATCATTCTCATCATCATTATCATTTATCATCATCATCATCCAACCCACACACACGTGGGTTGGATGAAAGGCTTTCGCAGGCCATATCTGGCCCGCGGGCCGCATGTCCGACACCCTGCATGAACCAATTCATCTATAGCAAGTTCATATCAACAGCTGATTCTTTGCAATTTCATTCTAACATGTTTGACATCCTTGCATTAACCAATTCATCTATAGCAAAGTTCCATCAACATCTGATTCTTTGCAATTTTCATTTCTAATATTAATTAGAGCTTGGATCATGATTAAGACTATAGTTATTAGCGCGGATGCCTTTTAATTTAGAATCTTTGTAGCTACTGTATGGCATAGCAAATGATTCATTCTACTATGAATGAACCACAAAACCATGAAATATCCGTGAATCATACTAACAATTTTGATCAGAATCTTCTATCAGGATCCGCAACTTTTGAACACACAGCTGAAACATAAGGCACAAGTACATCTAATAGAAAATTTGTCTTCATAAGCTTCAAATACAGTGAAACCCGCTTAATTGCATAGGTGCCATGCAAGCCTTGCTTATGCGATTAACTGGGCTATGTAAATAGCCGGGACGTCTGATAATTAATTGTACGCACAAAACACTGGTTCGGGTTTTTATGTTGTTATGCAATTAAGCGGTTATGCAATTAAGTGGGATCCACTGTACAGGCTAAATAGTGAATCCAAACAATTGCCAAAGTACAATTTCCTCTTCAAATTTTCTGAAAGTTCTCTATAAAGTTTTAGATCCAGACTCAAGTTCATCCTCTTGTCCTAGATTATCCAACATGGACTGTCATCCATTTTTGTCCATCCTGATATCCTGGATTTGGATTAGAACTTTTGTGATTAGGATCTGGTCTGCAATTGGCTGATGCATCATGAGGTGGCACTATAGAAGTCGATAACTCAATAGACCTCTCATTCAAACCTTATAGAATGAAAAGCAAAACTGAAATATAAAACAAAAAATACTCCAACAAAGACTCAGAAAAGCAAAAAACAGACGTGTTCTAGTTAGTTAGTTAAAACAATTTCATGAACAATTTAGCCAGGCCCGTCTTTACGTGTTAAAAAGTACAGTGCCGAAAAACTAAAGCATCTTAGGGCCCTTTACAGTGCTGAAACTTTTTGCGAGGTGTTAAATGAAAAGTGATTATTTTTATTTGTTTCAACATTCTAAAACATTTGGAGATGACCATTTTTTAACTCATTTATCTTCACATCTAGACGTGTTCTGTTACTACAGCAAAAACAATTTCACAAACTGAATTACAACAGCTAGAAAATAAAACCAAACCTGTATTGAAGCGGAGTGATTGTTGACACCAGAGGAAATGGAAATGAGAACTGTAACAAGAAAGCATAACAGTATAACTAAATGTCACATCAGATTACTTAACAACAAGGGAATTTCTGCAAAAAGTCCTCAATATGATGAATATTCTAATGACACTGCAAAACGTTAAACAAAGAAAAAGTCTATAAAAGTTTTATTATTATTATTATTATTGTTAAAGTTATCTGAAAAACTAGGTTATTAAATGTTTAGAGTAATTATAGTGGTTTTCACACAGGCTATCTTAGCCTCCTAAACCACTTTTAATCATGCTATTATTATTATTATTATTATTATTATTATTATTATTATAAGTTATCTGGAAAAACTTATTATTAAATGTTACTAATTATAGTGGTTTTACACAGGCTAACTAGCCTACTAAACCACTTTTAATCATACTATTATTATTATTATTATTACTATTATTATTATTATTATTATTATTATTATTATTATTACTACTACTACTACTGCTACTACTATTACTATAGCATTGTCTGTGCTTCCTCACTGTTGGCTTTGATGGTCTCTATGGACTATGGAAGGTGATTGATGATGATGATGACATGATGATGATGATGATAATGATGTTTGTGCAATAAATTTTAAATGATTTTATTGGATGCCCAAAATATTCATTTTTTAACACAATGAGGAGCTATATAAGCTACATGTCACACAGTAAACAAAGCAATATACGGATATCCATATGAAATCCATAAATTGTAAAAAGAAAACATAGACACGGTACAAGACAATTACCAGCAATCACTGTGTTGATACATTCGTACAAGAGAGACATCGCAGAAGTACTGTACAAAAAATTCAACACAAGCAGTTTCACTTTATGTAAATTTTATCCATTATTATAAAAAGCAGCATCATTTAAGCTGTGGATCTTTTGGGGGATATGCCACATGGATATATCCCAGCACAAGCCCATTACATTATCCCCGTACAGTACGTGGATGGATTCTATGACATTGTCTATTGTCATCAAACAGATTTTGTTGCAAAATACTTAAGGAAATCATCGTACTAATGTTTGGTACAGGTCTGTTTGTCATCTGAAAGCTGAACATATTGCAATCGTGTATTTATGTAGCTTTTTCTTTGTTTGTATGTATGTATTTTTTGTATGAATAAAGATTATTATTAATATAAATTATTATTATTATTTTAAATCTTTTCTTGTACAACATTTGGCCATTCATATATAATAATTCTTTAAAAGATCATTTCTGCCTCACAGTGGCATAGAATCAAATTTGAAAAAAAATTTTCGTTGCAAAAGGATTTTCACCCCAAAATCGCAAAAATTAAAATTTGGAAATACATCAAAAAATTTTTTTTGGCTCCAAGAGGGGAGTCCGATCCCCCCGTGGCTATGCCAACTGAATCAAAAACGCTCGAAGCTTCTTTCCAAGTCTTGGCTCAAAAGTCAAGCGCAAACTGAAAAACATCAGAGACAAAAACATTGACAATCATAATTATCTGGATTTAACTATAGAAACTGACTTACATTATCAATTAACCCCTTGGCTGCAAAGAAATAGCAATTCTAGACTGCCAACCATTACAAGCATGCCAATGAAATTGTGCCAGAAAAATCCAGCACGTAGCAACAGCAATATTTTCATTGTGCCAGAAAACCCCGAACAAACAGTGGTTGGTCCATTATCAGTGTTTAAAATATGATATGTCCAGGCAATCCAGTTTCATAAAATCGATTGCTTGCAAACTTTGAGTTCTTTGATATCCTTTATTCACTTTCCGCTCCAACATCATCTTTATATAAATTGATACTCTCACTCACTTTTAGTTCCATTTTTCCTGCTCTATATTATTGTTCTTAATAAATAGTCATAATAATAATAATAATCCAATTTCTCTGCCTTTTACAGATTAATATCTATCAGGTGGTTAAGAAATTAATATTAAGCAAGAAAAATGAACAAATGAAAGGCAATGAATTTCATAAAATTGATCAATCCAAACAATAAAGTGACTCCTTTGTAAAGCGCTCTTCACTTTAGCTCAAATTATGTTACTGCACTATATAAATTGTCATAGATAATAATAATAATAATAATAATAATAATAATAATAATAAAGACATAAAAAGTCATCACAAATTTTAAACAAAATCTGATGTTACCATATTTTCATTAATATAATATGCACGGTCATGTTTACTACACATTTAAGTACCAGTACAACATGTTACAAATGGATTCATTTCATAGACAAATAAGGCCATGTTTATAAATTTTTTTCACACAACCATTTTCCGGTTCTACCTGGCACTGATTCGGCCTGGATTTGGCACGTCATAAGCTGATGCCTTAGGCAAAATGATAATGGCAACATAGAAGTCCATTGATTGATTGAGGCTATGAAGAAGAAATAAGAAAGCTAACAGCTCACCAGTTTGATAATTTTAATCAGAACCCAGTTGTTTGTCGAACTGGTCATCAGCTTGAAGAAAAGCGGCGCCAGTGACAGATAATTCCGTGGATTTTTCCGCGCCAATTCACAGATGACGTTGACAGCTGCCGACTGGACACCTAGATTTTTAAAAAAATCAACATCATCAAGAAAAAGATTCAATCTGCTTCAATCAGTCAATAAATCAATCAAAATCAATCAAAAATCAATCAAAGGCATTTTTAAATACCTCTACAATAATGAACTAGGCATTGCTAAATAAATCCATAAAAAAGATATTGTGGAATATCATGCATATCATGTAATGTACATAATATATATATATATATATATATATATATATATATATATATATATATATATATATATATATATATATACACACACACACACATACATGTATGTGTGTGTGCATATCAATTTTCCACGTGATAACCCCAACAGTCCTTACAAACATGCATGTATAGACTTAACTTGGCATTTGTAACAATTAACCCTTAAACTACCATATACTTTGTAGATAAAAGCAATTGGAATAGAGCATACCCAGTTCCATTGGTTACCGGTAAAAGGTTAAACTCAATTTTCAATAATTTCATAGAAAATATAAAAAAAGAAATTCCAAATTCAGCAGAAGATCCAAACCTGGATCCGGATCTTCCAGCTTTTCCTTAAGCCGTGGAAAAGCAGGACGCAAAGCATCTGGGAACTTAAGGAATACTTTGTACATGATGAGTACAGCCTTCTTCCTCAGGTATGGCTTAGTAGACATCATCTGACGTAAAACCAAAAAACTGCCTTAAAATTATGCACTAAAGCTAGCTAGACATGCACACTGCACAGCGCAGAGTCAACACTGGTTCCAGTCTATCCTTTAATAGCCTGGAACCAGTCCATTTCTATGAACTTAACTAGATCAAGAGTTCATCTACCGATAATATGCACTTAGGTTGATTTGATTGTACAATCAAAATGATGCAGAATTGAAAGAAAGAACCAATAAAAGCAATAATCAACATTAAAATGTATGTATGTACTTATGTAACTATCTATGTGTGTAACTATGTATGCTTGTATGCAACTATGCATGTGTGTAGGTAACTATGTATGTATATATGTAACTATGCATGTATTGAGAGAAAGAACCGATAAAAGCTATAATCAACATTAAAATTTATGTATGTATTTACTTATGTAACTATGTATGTATGTATGTATGTATGTATGTATGTATGTATGTATGTATGTATGTATGTATGTATGTATGCATGAAACTATGTATATGTATGTATGTATGGAAAGTCCGCTCAGATGTGTGAGTTGCTGCCGTGTTGAAATCGGGCAGTACCCTTCAAAGGCCTATTTATATAGCAGAAAGGCTGTTAAGGCATATCATAGTCAAATACAAGGGCGTCATTTACAAAGAGACGGGAACGATGAAGATGACTCCTGAACACACCGAACAGTCTTTCAATCTGCTTTCGATATAAATACATATAATCTAACGACATTTTTGCATGACAGATCAGAACACTAAACAAATCCCACAGCATAAAAAACAGTTACAAACGCATGAGAAATATCAGGCATTCTTTGTTGAAACTTACCAAGGTCATAATATCATTGGCATATAATCTACTGACATTTTGCAAGACAGAGGTAAGCAAATCACACAGCATAAAAAAGCCAGGCCGTTGAAATATCGACACCTTGTTGAACTTACCAAGGTCATAATATGTTCTGACTACTCAAATCCTAAAACAAGCAATCCAAACAGTACTATTTAGAACCTGTGGCTCGCACGACAGGCCTGCAAATCCAGTATTGAATCACCCATGTCTATTGTTAGCCATAATCAGTGGCTGCATACGGTGTAATGTAATGTAATATAATGTAACAAAATATTTGTATAGCGCCTCTTCTGAAGAATCACTCAGAAGCGCTCCCACAGCAAATTACTGCGTATTGACAAAGAGATAAGTTTTAAGTTGTTTCAAAAAGAGGACCATAGAATTAGGAGTTGCTAAGCCACGCACACTGGCGTCAAGAGCATTCCAAAGGACAGGGCCAACTGTAATAGGTGTAATGAGGACCAGAGACACTCTGGAAAAAGTGGTTATGCTAGAAAAAGACGGAAGGTTCTAGAAGAGGAATACAATGAATGAGAAGGTTGTATGGTCCATGAAAATGAATTAGTTCAATGAAATTGTGAAGAACAGAGAATACTGAGGAAAACATCCATGGTATCACTGAGCCCAAGTCGACTTCATGGAACATGAATACAGGTTGGTGCAAAAAACCGGACTAGTCACATTATTTTAGGTTTGCATTTAATATAGTCCGGTTTTTTTGTGCCACACTGCACAAAAAAAAATACTCTTTGCACAAGTGTGTTTTGACAAATATTACAGATCTGTTGTGACAGAAATGCAACACAACTACAGTAGAACTTTGTTATCACGCACTTAGTGAGTCTGTAAGATCCAGTATGTTATATCCGAGGTGCATTATATCCAATACCATCCAAAACGGTAGCACATAACATGGAACCGATACTGCGGTACGCTACAACTGAGTATACGCTATAACCAAGACAGTTATAACAAAGTTCTACTGTAGCAACATTTTCATCTGAGGTTTAATGTCAAAATGGCCAAACCACATACAGATCGATCTACATAAATGGGCAAACAACAATGTACCAAATGCCATAAAACTGATGTACCGTATATACTCGTGGATAAGTCGAGAAATTTATGCCTTAAAATTCACTTTAAAATGCCGAGTCGACTTTTCTGCGAGTCAATGCAATTTTCCAAAGAATTTTGGTAAAGGAACACATTGCCTAATGCATTATAATTACCTCTGACCTGTAAACAGCTTCAAGACTTCAGATTGGGGGAGGGAGAGGCTGTCTGGTTGACCACACAGCCGACCTTGGTCTCTGTTGACTCAGTTTCAGTGTAGATTGGCTATTATTAGGCAATTCAAGAAATCTGTAAGCTCCTATGATCTCCTTGTCGACTTAAATGCAGGTCATAGCAAATTACATAATTCTTGACCAAAAAACGGGGTCGACCTATCTGTGAGGTCGACTTGTCCGCAAGTATATACGGTAACTCACCTTGCGTATCATGTTGGTTGTCAGCATCAGCACATCGGTTCCTTCGTGAAAACTCTGTGATGCAGCCAGGTAACCGATTCTCTACAAGGAAACAAGTAGAAGCTACCATACAACTCAATTACGAAGACTTTAAAGCAGTGGTTCAAATGGGGGGTACGCCCCACCAGGGGGCAATTTCATTATTTAGGGGGGCAATTGGGCAATTTCAATGTTTAAAATTTTTAGAACAGGATAATTAAAATTATGAGTGTTAAAGAACTTTTGGAATATAGATTTATAGAAGAAGCTTTCATTACTAAATGAGTAACCCATAATTAATGCCGCCCAGTTTCATTGAGTTACAGATTTATTCCCCAGTTAAGGGGTTAATGCAATTCAGTTCTGTTTTGCATGTTTTGTATCTGTCGTTGCTGTTTTTCATATCTTTATGCTATTCCGATAATACAATTTCTGTGATTGCTTCTGTACGTGTGTCACGGGGGGGGGACATAAGGATTTTAAAACGACTTTGGTGGGGCGTGGCCTAAAAAAGGTTGGGAACCACTGCTATAAAGTAATTCCCTACAAAACTGAACACTTGGGTGAGAAAATCTGCATGCTAGAAATAGCATGCTTACAAATCCTGTTCATTCTGTATTCATCATACTGTTGCAGCAGTTTACAATCAGTCAGTCAGTGAGTTTATATATCCTGTCTGACTGTTATCAGTTCTAATTGATATCTCTGGTATTTATGTAATATTTGACAGATATGGAGCACCATTAATTAATACCTCTGTGTCAGATATTTAATAAAAATAAAGTACATAATCATCATCACCATCATCATCACCGCCATCATCATTGCTGGGTGTTACAGTCATTACTATCATAATTATTCTTATTCTTATTTTTCTTCTTCTTCTTTCTTCCTCTTCTTCTTCTTCCTCTTCCTCTTTTTCTTCTTCTTCTTCTTCTCCTCCTCCTCCTTCTTCTTCTTCTTATTATTATCTTCAATTTCTCCTAAGTCAATTTCATTCAGTATTACACAGTTTTATATATTCCCTGAATATGTTTTTAACTGAGTTTCACTATTCTTCTTCTTTAGGTGCTGTGTATTGCTATGTTAGCGACCATGGATTTCCACTTTGTTCGATTTTGGCAATCTCTTATTAATTCAATGTTATTTACCCCTCTATTACTTTTTGTAGGCATTCTATATAAGTGTTTCTCTGTCGACCTCCAGCTCTTTTTCCTCCACTTTTCCAGTTATTGACTAAATGTTACACAAAAACCTGGAGCTGAGTTTTAACACTGTAGCTTCTGAATAAAGAGACAATTACCTAAGTCAATCTGAGATTTGTTTTTAATTAATAGACCAACTTGCATAATGCATCAGTAGGAAAGAACTTGGAACCAGTGTAAATAGTAAGGTTGTGCATATAAATGTGTTGGCTTAGTTTTCTAGTGGACACAGTCAGGGTTTAATCTAGGCCATTTCTGGAGGAGAAAATTGCCCTTTTCCCCTCTGGAAATTTCAAATTCCCCCTGGAAATTTTGGCATACTACATCAACTAACAGCAGTCCCTAGCAGAATTCCCCTGGCTTTGTCAGTTCCCCGGGCTTTTTCAGTCCCCCCCAGAGCCCAGGAGTCTAGATTAAACACTGGACACAGTGTATACGTAATTAAATCGAGCCATAAAAATGCAGTAACAACAACAACAACAACACATAAAGGTGATGATGAACTACAATTCATCACAATTCTCAACAACTACAATTGAAATGTGAAATGCATATCCAGTCGACCGACCTTGTGCGTGAATTTAGAAGACGTCATCACCTCGATGACATTGAAAGCTGCCCAGCTGATGTCATATCCAAGCATCTGAAGCTGAAATCATAAATAAGTCACGCTATAAAACTCTGAAATAACACAAAATACAAAACAAATATAATAAAACATTTAAAAACAACAGATTAAGATCGCAACATTTAAAACTGCTGCCTGCATTCACAAGGTGGCAGCAGCTTTAACTGACTACTTGCAAATTAATCACAGAGTGTCATGTTTTGAAACAACCAAGAGCAATCGACACCATAGTCAAATGAAAATCAACAGAGGCACAACAATTGGTTCTATCATCAACAACAACAACAACTGGTTCTATCATGACCCACTCCAGTTGTATTACAACCTTCTCCTGGTTATCATTGTTATTATTGTTGTAACCTGGAAAATCAAAATTTTTGAAATGCTTCAAGATACAGACAGTCAACTAAAACATAGAAATTATGTAAACTCAGGATGCTCTAAAGTTATAGGAAATAACACTGTATATGTGTTGATAGAATTTAGAATAATACAAACCATAACAATTGAATATGACAACTTTAGTGCCTATCAAATAATCATAATAATATAAAACGAACATGCAGCTATAAAGCATTTAACAGCATAGTAAAAAATAAAGTCCTTCCCGAGCTCTCAAGGCTAACCTCAAGGTTCATAGGGTAGTGCTGATCTCCATTTCCAAGACCCTCAGCCAGGTGACTGGCACAAGCCACATAATACGGGGCTAGTGTTCTCATGCAACTTGCCTGTTTACTCCTTGAATTAATCCGCTACTCAGTTGCTATCACCATCTGGTATATATTGGTTGAGAATTCTCCATGGATGCAAAAATTTATACACATAAGAAAATATCATTCAAAAGAAGTTGGCTAGATTTTGGCCTGGATACACTAGAAGTGCAATTTCATGATTTTTGGCTAGCATTTTCTAACTCGGCCCTAGTTCAGTCTAGTAAATTCTTGTTCCAGTTCTAGCCTTGAAAGTTTATGCCACGTACTCCAAACCACTCACGCTCAGGGCCGTCAAGAGAAATTCCGGGCCCCTGGGCAGAACAGTCGCGGGGCCCCCTAGAGTGGTGACAACCTTTTTTGCCTGTCAGTGTTTTCAGGAAGTAGTCCAAAATTAAAACCTGCCTAGTGTCTTGTTGACAGGCGCCCCAAACGCTCCTGCGTCTTCAACCCTAACCTAACCCTAACTGTGGACCCGCCTGGGCCCCCTACAGATCGCCGGACCCCTGGGCATTTGCCTCCCCTACCCTCCCCCCTCTCGGCTAGCCTGCCATTTTCCACATTGTTCCCAACTGAACCTTAACAATTCACCGTGTCATTGAAAGAACCAAAGCTCAACTTACATAGGTCAGCTTATTGACAGCATTTGCTTTAACGGCCAAGTCGCCATTTCTAAGCTCCTGTTTGATTTCGTCAATGCATTCTGCGATGAACTTCGACTGAAATAAAAAGTTGCCACAAAACACAAAATGAATGATTTGCTGCAACAAAAATAAACTTTGTAAGAAAACTGTCAACATCGTGAAACCGTCAAAAATAGATAAAATACGAGAATGAGATCGGCTACTTATTTTCAGCCAATTTTCAAACTAGCACAAAATTCTAAGATGAAATAGATCAAATGTTAAGGACTGGTCCTGTGGCTGGTCCATCGGTTGACAAACCAACCAACAACTCAATCAAGCAAGGCAATTCAATGTATACATGTGTATTTATAAGTGAGCATGTGTGCGTGTGCGTGTGTGTGTGTGTGTGTATTTAAAACGTTGGTTGCCATGATGGGACAGTCTCATCATATTGTTTATAGACTTCTATGGGCACCTCAAATCAAATGTACTTGGCCGCAGAATAACATAGAATGTAGTGGTGTCTATCAAATGCATGAAAAGTAAAGTTGCCTTGCAAGAAACCGTCAATTTTGGATAAAAATGTAATAATGTGACAGTCCCTGTTAGGAGCCGGTTTGGGTAACTAATTCATTGTAATAAAAGTCCTGTAGTGGACATTCTACAGTGTTTATAGGATAATATTGGATAATAGTTCTAAATCTAATGGTAAATTTGCAGAAGTTTAGTAGAATACCTTTTTTATTCAAGACTGGACTTATTTATTTCAATGTACAATGCAGATGGGTTTTTCCTGACATTGTAATGAAATCAACAATAAACTTTTAGTTACATTCCACACATATAATACAAGTCCAATCAGGATCTATCAACTGGATATTTTATTTATTTCTAAGGGAAAAAGAAATATATTTTGTCATTTAGTAGCATGAGTTTTTATTATATTTCCATCTCTTAGCCTAAGTGGCTGGCAGGCAGCATGGCCACACAGTAATTTATGGAGTTCCAGTCAATGTATTAAAGAGTACCAGTATATGAAAGTGCAGATTATGTTCAATGGTCAAGTAAACTGTTGACAAAATATCTTGAAATCTATCAACAAAGCAATGATGAAATAAAGAGATCTAAAAGTCTTTTGATAAAGCTGCAAATCGCTAACAGAAAAAAACCATTAGGCATGGAATACCAAGCATCAGTTCCTGTGCATTAAAATGCACACCCTCTCAAAGTCACCCTGCATGTCTGTTCTAAAATACTACACCATTCATCATCATCATTGTCGTCATCATTGTCATCATCATCATCATCATCATCATCAGGTTCTGTCCTGAGACAGTTGAGGGTTCCAATGTTTCCAATCGTCTCTCTGTGCTTTGCCTCTTCTTTGATTTCTGAAAAGGGTTTGTGAGGCTCTGCATCTATTTTCATCATCCACCCCCATAGCATTCTCCTTGGTCTTCTGTTTGTATTTTTCCTGGTATACTTCCCTCCATTATTGTCCTAATCAATACCATTATGTAGAAGTGTTTGGCATCAGCCATATCTCCCAGGCTGTATGATGATTTTTAGAACAGAGCTGTATCTCAAATTTTCTTAACCCCTTAACCGTGTATTTAACTGTAACCCAATGTAAAATGGACGGATATATCTGGGGTGCCCAGTTAAGGGGTTAAAGGATAATCTGAGAGAACCAAATGATTTCAACATACAGTGGCAGATCAACCTGTATCAACAGAGAAATTTTTAAAGAGAGGCATCATAGTAAGATTTTAAGTGTTGAAGCACAGATACATACATCACGTCTCTGTAAAACTATAATGTTAACCCCTTAACCGTGTATTTAACTGTAACTCAATGTAAAATGGACGGATATATCCGGGTCCCCAGTTAAGGGGTTAATATTCTTGCCACCCGAGCTGAGTTTGGGAAGGCTCAGCTTTGTTTTAGTATCTGCCATGGCCCAGGTAGGTGGCGCCTTGATTATCTATCAAGGTGGGGTTCAATCTATCCATGGTGTTTGCTTATGACAACTCCTCTGATGGCAAAACCACCTGCATCTGTATTCCCTTTCTTTTATTTTCAACTTTGCCTGACGATTAAGATCACATCTTTTCGGAGGCTGTCGCTTTTTGCCTGGACTTCTGTTTTACCCATGGAAGTATTATCCCAGGAGACGGCATTACGTCATTTTTAGCCCAGGCTGCATGAAGCCAGTAGCACGCAGGCTAAATATAGTACTTCCATGGTTAGTGGCCATCTTGGTAGACCCAAACTGTGGCTGCCGTCTGGGAATTTCGTCGGCTTCACCGAAATGACGTAATGCCGTTGCCAGGGATAATACCTCAATGGTTTTACCTAATCCATGGATTTCCCACGTCAATGTAGATCTATACTGTCTGACTAATTAGGAGGGGATGAAATCGTCTAGATTCTAGATGAATAAAATTCCATCCACTTACAAAGCGAGAGAAATCTAATTGGAGCAAGATGTCATTTTCTGTGACAACAAATCCTGGAGATCACTAAGATCATATATGAGTGATGCTGCTGTATCTGCTGACAATGTATGCCGGGTCAAATATAGGCGCTAGACAAATCCACCGCCCATATGCACACTGTGAGCCGGCAATCTGGTTATCTACCCCAGCTAAACTCGCTTACACAAGGGGAAATCAAATTCATTACATTCAATTTGTCTAATTTGAATTGACTGCCAAGACAAACCAGAATTTATGCATAATTTCTACAGCTGTAAATGCAGGATACTCGAACATACAAACTAGCTACAGGTTAAACGAGAATTATAATCGCCGATTTATCCATATAAATGCGGAAAAAAGACCTCGGAGTCCTTGTGATTTCTGATTCCTCTGACGAGGTCCTGGAGGTTCTTGTCCAAGACCCGCTCTAGAGTTCCCTTCACCTTCTTCAAAGCCATCGCCATCGCTCCCCGTGTACTCAGTACGAAATCACCATACTGGACAAATAGATACTTTAATCGAGTACTCTTCGATCACTAATTCAATCAGTTTTCCGATCAGGACAGCGGAAAATGGCTGACAGCACACGACGTCGACAGTCAAAGTGGGAGTAAACCATAGACCGTGTGATGTGTTGACCACAGACATATGGGCAACTAGAGCGCCACGGTGCCGTTCGACGTCCGACGTAGTCTCCGGCTGCTTCCTTTTGGCACTCTATGTGTATTTATGTCTGGGAAAGAACTTATAAGTAATGTAATGTCACGTGATGCTTCGGGCAGAGTCTGTAAGACTTATATATTGAAAATGGAGAAAAGTGGAGGTTCCAGGATTTACAGACTCCTGGCCGGTCGAAGGTTAGTGTATCTATGAGGTGCCGGTGCGGCCCAGGCAACTTTTGGCACCGTTTGTATCTATGAGGCGCCAGGTAGGGGTTGCTATAGCTACGGAGGAAATGACTTTTAGAATTGAAAGGTTTTAACTCAAATAAACAATAAACAATGTTTTATGCTTTATGTTTTAAATCATTAAATTTTGCGATTAACTCGACAAGATCTCGATTCACTCTCTGATAAAGATTATTCAAGAGTTTCAAGACAAACTGTGAACCGTGTGTGCTTAAAAATTTGGACTATTAGCTACATTTGCATCCATTTAGTACGTACGCGCCAAGGGGGAGGGGGTTTGAGATTTAGGCGATTTTGCGTACGGGGTTTTAACTCAAATAAACAATAAACAATGTTTTATGGGGTCACGACTGAATTTATACGACAAACTGTGAACCGCATCATTGGCGGCTCCACCTGGGGAGCCAGGGGCCTGGGGAGTGCCCCCTTATTGACTGCCTGCCCCCAGTGGCCCCCAGTTGGGACCCTATACTTAATGCTACATACATTAAACAACAAATGGTTGGCCCCCCATGATTAGAAGTTGCCCCCCCAACGGCCCCCCACTTGCCAAATCCTAGAGCCGCCACTGACGCGCATTGAAATTTATAAATAGATAGAAGGCTGGTATATTCACACAAACATTTGATTTGAACAAAATTGCTTTCTCGCGGTTAAACAGAGGTTCCCTACTATTAATTGTTCCCATGGTCATTTAAATCATTGGCCGGCAAACTTGGCAGAGGGGGAGCGTTTGTGGGTGGGGGGGGGCGTTGACCAGAATGCTCGAGCCATGCACTATGGCTCGAGCGTAGTGGCCTATTAACATAGTTAATCTCAATCGTTATGCCCCAGTTAGTTAAGGTAGTGCCCATAGTTGTCCAAGTCTAATGTGAACCTCACATTTTTTTAGTACCGGTAAAATAGTTTCTGTAATCTGTTCTTCGCCCCTTTGTCCCCTCGCTACGCCACTGGCAGTAGGCTAATAAGATCACGGTATTAGGCCTTTGAAATAGAACGTTCGTGAGGAAATCCTGGCGGTAAACTGTTCAAAACTGTACGCTCTCTTCCAGACTTTCTTTTAGATAGTCTACATCCAACACTTGGAATGAATAGGCTACTCATCATTATAACATATTTATATCGAATCTTGTTTGGTTGATTTGTGTCAAAGAGCAACCAATGTATCTACTTTCTTCTTGGACGGGAAGCAGTGACGCAGACTAGGAGCTTTTTGAATTTGAATGTTTGTCCGTTTTTAGCTATTTTATTTGCAAATTACTCGATAGGCCCTACAGTGTTTGCGAATTTTTAAAATGTACTTTTAAATTTGAAATTGGTTTTGCGTGGTTTGCGACGGTGTATTTTGTTTTGACTATTTCACTTTACTATTAGTGAATTTAGTTGACCTCCATTATCGATCACTTCATGGTCTTTGTGGACAGTGTTGTCACTCACTGCAGGCTTTTATTTTTTAGAAACATAAATTTATTCCAAACTAACATCGGCTGGCACTATTCATCTCACGCTGAGCTTGTGAGTTGCTGCATGAGCTGAATTATACCTTGACTTTCATTTAAATCTGATTAAATCAATATTTGCCTGTTGTGATTGACACTATGAAATCAATAGTACTGTTACTATGCTCGATTTTTCTCTTTCGTGCGAACTTGAATCTCACTTGGCCCAGTCTAACATGCGAGTTTGACTATGGAGACATTAGAATTCTGAATTCTGTTTCTTTAAAAATATTGCTTGTTTTAATTCATTCAACCTCATCCCATCAGCAAAATTCTCGGTTTCCACTAGGTTGTTGCTATTTGGCAGATGTGATATGCTGCTGAATAAAAGTAGACGCTTCAAACGCGCAAGAATCATTGTTAATAAGTCAAATGCTCGGTGTGTCCATGTGATTTTAATTCTGCTACTCACAGGTGACATTTCCTCTCCTGGTGAACTTATAATTTCTGGTGATTTTAATATTCATACTGATGGTTTAATAGACATTCATGCAGTGCAGTTCAAAAATCTTTTAAATAATTTTGACCTTAAGCAGCATGTCACTGGCCCAACTCACCATCTAGGTCATACACTTGATCTTCTTACCATCACAAGAGCTGATAGCACAGTTGCTTCTTTTGTCTCAAATAATGATTCCTATCTCTCTGATCATCTTACTGTATCATGCTCTGTGAACTTTCAATTTAAGGCTCCCTCCTCTAGAAAGTCGTTCAGTCTCAACAACTCCATTGGCTATAAAAAAAGGCAGCCTTTGGTTTTAAAATTTATGAATTAATCATTGAACATGGTCATAGTATTTTTAATTCAACATTTAAATTACTCATCATTTCAATTTCATTTGTTTCTACTGGATTGATTGTATTCATCAGAAATTCTATTAATTCCATTAGCCCTGTCAAATTAAATTTTATCAATGACCATTTTAAATATTGCTATTAAGTTAACGGTTACTGTCAACGTTGTGATACAAAAAGACGCATGTGGCCCGCGGAGTCTTGGAACCGAAAATTGTGGCCCTTTGCCCTTAAAAGGTTGTGCACCCCTGTTATACATGATGCTATATAGTTCAAAAAGACCAGTTTGTGGGTTGGCCGGTTCAACTTGTATTCTTACTTTAGTATGGTGACTCCAGTCACGGTGAGTCCAGTGCATTATCTGACTTTGTCCTGAATACATTTATAGTTGGTTTGGAGTGCGCCATTGGCTGATGCCCTGGGCATTATGATAGTGGCGCCATGGAAGTTTATTGATTGATTGATTTCAAATTAGACTGTAGTGAAGCAGCTGCCCTATTCAACCAATCGATCATAACTTCTATGGCGCCACTATCATAATGTCTAGGACTTAGGGATGATTAAGATACTCTTAGTCCATGATTGTCATCTGTTGTTTGAGTTTCTCTATGTACTATCATATCGATTGATATATTTTGTGGTGGAATGGCTGCAATGGAAGTGCCTTGATGAGGATGATGTTACATACATTCTTCTCTTTTAAAATAAATCAATGAACTCGTAATGTTAAAATCAGAATTGGGGCTAAATAAATAAAAATGCACATTAAATATAATCTAATGTGCACAGTATACTGTATTTGCAAAATATACTCAAGATAATTAGACACTATGGATACCATGCTTACATAGCAGTTTCATATGCCAAAATATAGGTCTAACTAAAATTTCTATTTAAGGTAACAAGTATATCGTTTGTTGTAAGTATACAAATTAATTATGTATATATAAGGGCCTCTTCAGTTGATGCTCTTGTCTCCAAACGATTTCAGGCGTTTGGCCTCTGCTGTCCACCTTGCCCTGTACATTTATACATTACTATTTACTTAGACAATTAATACATTACTATATACTTAGACAAATTACAATCCATTCAAAACGTTGATACATCTAGGCCTAAAACATTGTCTTCAGCTTGTCTGTGTGGTGAGCTAGAGAAAACATTTGCCAATAAAATCAGATCGATTGAAATCAGACTAGGCTATTGAATTGATTGAATAAAATCAGACTAGACTAGATGAAATATTTAGTGGATGTTGTCCTTCAAAAACGAACAGATTTCTTCAAGGTTCTAAGGATAGGCCCATAACTGTTTTGAAGTTTATCTAGGATTGTCGCCCTAGCAGCAATAATTATTATTCTGATGATCTATCACTGCCTCAGTCTAATACAATTACCCTGAAAATAACCAACAGCCTACCAAAAAGTTGTTAACGGCCCAGTCGTGAGCGTGGAATTGGCACTCAAACTGGTATTGTACTTGGAACCCGCCGCCGTGTGGTCCTCCTCCGCCCTCTGGTTGTCCGCTGCCGCCGGCTGGGCTGGGTGGGCCGCCAGCGCCGGGTGGTCCGTCTCTGGGTGGTCCGCCTCCGCGCCCTGGTTGTCCGCCACCGCCGGCTGGGCCGCCGGCTCCGGGTGGTCCGTCTCTGCGTGGTCCGCCTCCGGGTTGTCGTCCTTCGCCTCCGCGTGGTTCGCGGGGCATACGACACGAACGGTCATCGTTGCGACGTTTTCTTCCTGCCTTGATCCTCGAAGGAGGCGGAGGAGCAGGGGGAGGACGGGATCTTGACCTGTCTCGCCGCACCACCTCCTCTCTTCCTCTTTTAGCTGGCATCTATATAAATCAACATTCTCGAATACGCATTTTAAATTGATTGCTAGGCCTAATTATTTGGATATGCAGTTCTAAAAAAACAGATATCATTACTGTGCGCTGCCGCCGGCTGGGCTGGGTGGGCCGCCAGCGCCGGGTGGTCCGTCTCTGGGTTGTCCGCCGCCGGTCTAGTCTTCTAACTCCAAGATATTTCAAACGACGATTATATAATTAATAATTTACGGTTTTACGGAGAAGCGAACCTTAATTCTTTCTTACGAACGATTCCTTATTTTACACAGTACTCACAAACGACTGTTTTACGCCTACTAAATGCTGAATTAAATAGTCTCTAAGACTTGTTCGACTAAATCATCTTTTCAAATTTGAAATTTCCTAAGCAACGGTTGACGGTTGTAAAATGTAAATTATGGGGTCTTCAAGATATCTGCGGGGTAAACATTTCTTGACACACCATCCATGCAAACTGGCTTCAACTTTGGCCTGACTTTGCCATAGATAGACGCATGGCGTTATTATTAGAGGAGACGGCATTACCAGGCACCACCTGCATTTTTTCATATGAATTGGTGCATACCTGAGGAAAGAGAACGTCATTCTAGTAACATTTGGCTCTAAACACTTGCATCTGTTTCAAGATATTTTCCTCTGTAGGCGTCTAACGTGATCGGGCCTTGGGAATAATCTAACGGCTGTCACTCACTTCACGCATGACCGCACGCATTTTGTATAGGAACTGGAAAGCCACGAAGGTCGTAGACTCTCGTCAATAGGGGCCTAGTAGCCGCGCCTGAGTTATTTAATAGGCCGCAGTCAATATGGAAGTGCATAATTATTATTACATTGCAATTTCATATGCCAAAACAGGTCAAATTAAATTTCTACTTATGGTAACAAATATATCGTTTGTAAGTATACAAGTTAATTATGTATATATAAGGTCCTCTTCAGTTGATGCTCTTAGCTCCAAACGATTTCAGGCGTTTGGCCTCTGCTGTCCGCCTTGACCTGTACATTTATACATTACTATTTACTTAGACAATTAATACATTACTATATACTTAGACAAATTACAATCCATTCAAAACGTTGATACATCTAGGCCTAAAACATTGTCTTCAGCTTGTCTGTGTGGTGAGCTAGAGAGTAGTAGTGGTAGTAGTAGACTTCTTTAGCGCCATTGTAGTAGTACATCTGCACCAGTCGATGGTCGCTTCAGTGAATAATCGTAGTCGTGAATCATTCGTCAATCGTCAATCATCATGAGAAAACATTTGCCAATAAAATCAGATTGATTGAAATCAGACTAGGCTATTGAATTGATTGAATAAAATCAGACTATAGGCTATATGAAATATTTAGTGGATGTTGTCCTTCAAAAACGAACAGATTTCTTCAAGCGTTCGGTCTTTGCCCATCCTGCGCCGGTCCTGTAGGCTATATTACGTTACCATCTAATGTACAGGTTCTAAGGATAGGCCTATAACTGTTTTGAAGCTTATCTAGGATTGTCGCCCTAGCAGCAATAATTATTATTCTGATGATCTATCACTGCCTCAGTCTAATACAATTACCCTGAAAATAACCAACATCCTACCAAAAAAGTTATTGACGGTCCAGTCGTGCGCGTGGAATTGACATTCAAACTGGTATTGCACTTGGAACCCGCCGCCGTGTTGTCCGCCTCCGCCCTCTGGTTGTCCTCCTCCGCCCCCTGGGCCGCCGGCGCCGGGTGGTCCGTCTCTGGGTGGTCCGCCTCCGGGTTGTCGTCCTCCGCCTCCGGGTGCTCCGCGGGACATACGACAAGAACGGTCATCGTTGCGACGTTGTTTTCTTCCTGCCTGGATCCTCGAAGGAGGCGGAGGAGGAGGACGGGATCTTGATCTGTCTCGCCATACCGCCTCCTCTCTTCCTCTTTTAGCTGGCATCTATAGACTATATAAATCATTAGTAAACATTTCTCGAATACGCATTTTAAATTGACTGCTAGGCCTAATTATTTGGATATGCAGTTCTAAAAAACAGATATTAATTTTACTGTGCATAGGTCTAGTCTTCTAAAGTTGAGTGTTTATGTTCGAGAGTCCGTCCCTGACGCTAAAAGCCGCCGATACCCGTTAAAATAAGAGGGAGTGACGCTTTAGGCCTATGGTTCTTCCAAACCTCTCCCTCCGCCTCGATTTCTCACCGATTGCTCGCCAAAGTGCTATAAAATTATTATTATTAACAACGTTATCATAATCGCCATCATAACGGTTTGATTCAAAGGTTAGCAAAAATGGCGTCTACAGCTGGCTTCAAAATACAAGGCGACGGTCAGCCTCTGTTAGACGCCAAGTTACTTCAAACGACGATTATATAGGCCCTAATTGACGGTTTTACGGAAAAGCGAACCTTGTTTCTTACGAACGATTTTCCTTACTAGAAATTCAGTAACGACTGTTTTACTAAATGTTGAATTAACTATAAGACTTCTTTTTTCGCCTAAATCAGTGATGGGCACAAGTTTTTATCCGAGGGCCGCAAAAGTGTCTGTGAAGAAAGCAGAGGGCCGCACAATTTTTTCCGACATTTAGAATTACATTTTTAAGTAGTCTCAAAACGACTTTACCATAACGTTTTATATAAGCCTACTGTGCTGTGTAGGTCCAAGTAATTATTATTATAAAATATACTTGAACGTACAATATTAGAATGTAGATAAAGAAACTCACAAGTATATAGCAGTTAAAAAAGTGTCGGACATAACCTGAATACCATAGGCGTCAATCCATAGGGGGCCCGGGCCCCCAATAATTCGGGCAGGGGGGCCCAGCACTTGTTGGGCCCCCCAATATTTCAACTGTTTATATACCAGTTAACACATTTTCCAGTCTCAATGCATGCTCTTCCTGAAATTTCTATTTTTGAAATTTCATATTTTTGGAGTTTCGGTTCAGAAATGACGATCCACGGGGCCCGATTCTCTCCATTGATTTAGAGTGGGCTCAGCATTTGTTCATGTGTTGCCCCACTCCAACATGTAAGCCCTATAATGTTTGCTCAGTTTCAGTAGTTTGACACTCAGTCACTGGAGTACCGTCACTGCATTTATCCAGATTGCCTGCAAATGTGAACCTTTTAAGCCTGATAGTTAATCCATTGGGGACGAACAAGCAGTCGGACTGTAGCTAGGAGCCTGGTCTCTGGTTGATTGACCCTAAGTGTAAACTTTCATGTCACTTAACTGTCATCATGTGAACGATGTCAAGATGCTTTTGAGCCGAATTTACTAGATTTAGATACAGTAGTTGACGGCTGTACAACAGCCATGCTGCGTTAGTAACATGGGGAGAGGGATAACAGTCCGATAACTACGCCACCCTGCTGAGAGAATGGCGTTTAACTCTTTAGAAGTTTAGATAAATCGTATGGGTTTGTCGAAATCACCGGTGAAGCGTCTAAATTATATGGAGATTACGGGAACCGAGTCATCTGACTGCATTTAAGACATTTCTCTTACTTGAACTAGACAGTTAACTGTTTAGACGTCTAAATCCGAGTAGTAGATAATAAAAATTTAATAATGTCTCGTAAGCGACAATGCAATATCATTTAAGAAGTTGCCCACGAAACCTGGACTCTTTTATTTGTCAAACTTTTCATTTTGCTCTGCACCTTGGGCTCAACACTCTAATTGAGATTACGAGATATATAGACTACTCAAGCAGGTAAGGTATACATGCCTACGTTTTAATATGATTGGTCAACAATAATTTTTAGTGGTGCAGACTGCAGAACTATGAATTTTAGCCTTTATAAACATTAAATAGCTTAATTGAAAGTAAGTTATTGAACAAACCCAAAAGTAAATAAAAATTATGGCTGAATTTATAACACTTCCTCATATAAACAAAGTAAGTAAGTAAAATCTTGTTAATTTCTATAGAGCTTTATGTATTGTATAGGGTCTACACCCTGTGTGTATGTATGTATATATAATATATATATTTCTTAGGTTAACTAGCTATATATAATTATTTGTATAGTAGCTATATATATATATATATATATATATATATATATATATATATATGCGAGTCGTGAGTGACCAGGACAACGAGAAATGACAGCATCAACTTTTCATGTACCTAACTTAGGAGGTTTGGGCCGCATGTGGCCCGCGGGCCGCACTTTGCCCATCCCTGGCCTAAATCGTCTTCAAATTTCCTAAGCAATAAGCAACGGTTGACGCAGTGTTTAATCTAGGCCGTTTCCGGGGGAATTGCCCTTTTCCTCCCCGGAATTTTTAAACCCCGGAAATTTTGAAATACTACATGAACTAACAGCGGCCCCTAGCAGAAATCCCCCGACTTTGTCAGTTCCCCGGCTTTTTTTCAGTTTCCCCGGAGTCCAGGAGTCTAGATTAAACACTGGGTTGACGGTTGTAAAACGTCACAATTTATTAGTGACGATTATTAGTGATTATTAGTGACTTGTATCATGCCTCCAAGGTGACTAGTTGAAATTCTGAAAGTCTGCTCTGCAACTGGTGCTTTGTTTCTTTCAATTTAATTACTACTTTGGGACCAGAATAACGTTGATAAAGAAACTGCGATTAATATATATATATATATATATATATATATATATATATATATATATATATATATATATATATTAATTAATGTGATTCTGTGTGTGTGTGTGTGTGTGTGTGTATATAATATATATATATATATATATATGTGTGTGTGTGTGTGTATATATATAATATATTTATATATATATCTATATCCCTCCACTGCTACATATCCCCAACAACTACATCCCCTCCAAGCTCGACTTGCCCCCCCACTTTTCATTTCGAACAAAGGCCAATACAAATTTAGATTAAGTGCCTCCTGTAGCACAATACGAAAGCGCCATGTAAATTCACAAGAATTTACTGGAGGGCATTTAGATTGGACGGGAACAACAGTGGTTCTCACACAGGGCAGTCCCTACTGAACCACTTTAAACCTTGTTATATTATTATTATATTATATTATTATAGGGCAGCTTTGGGTGGTTAGGAGTTTAAAGGGTTAAACATAGCAGTAGGTTTACTAAGTAATTATACTTTGTGATAAGGCAAGAAATTCTTCCATTTATTGTTAAAATAAAGATTTGATTATATCATCAAAATAACTCTGAAGCTATAAACTCGGCTTCAAACAAAAACAACAAAAGATGGCACACCCGGCCAACAAATAAATTATACGAGACAAGAGCCCGAAATAAACATAGAAATCAGAAACAATTAACTATCACATAATGAAACGATAATAGCGACAGTCAGAGACAGTCGCTGAAGTGTCTTTAAATCGAATTCCAAAATCGAGTCCGTGGACGATAAAGTTGTGTCGAATCCAGCATTGCATATCATTATAAAATGTACACTTTAAATATCTCTGAACAAATGTGCATCGTACTGATAATAAACATCGTCTTAGCAAACATTAAACGTCAGTGCTCTTCGAAAAAAATTGAACATTAAAAATGCAAAACTTACAGTAAGTAAAATTTAACTTTAGTTTTCATATCTGATAGACAACTGAAACACCTTAAACTAATTCAAATCAATTTCCGAAAACTGATCAAGTTCCAGATTTGCAGTACCATCGTTAAAAAGTTAAGTAAAAGTCGTGTATCATCCAAAAATACTGTACACCTGTTACTGGTACTAGCAGTAGCTCTAAACTCACAATTAACATGTTTAAAAGAAATATTACTTTATATAATAAGACCAGATTTTTATCATAAAATAAGCTTGGATGTAAATATCAATTAGACCTCAGATTTCAAGACCATTTAAAAATCAACCGAATTTCCACTTTCACTCAACCTCAAATGGAATAAAATTTGACGTTCTTTTCGGACAGTGTCGACGCTTTAATAAAAGTTCGGGAGGCGTTGATAAAACTGTGCTCAGACTTTTTAAGTTTTATAAATAGAAATGGGCAAGGTCACAATGAGAGAGATCATTCATCATTTTCAAAATTACGCAGGCGAAATTGCTTCAAGAGATGTTTGGAAATAAATGAAGCTAAATACACCTAGAAGCTAATCACGTTAAGAATCAAATAGCATTGGCTCATTAAATTACAATTTCACAAATCAATTGAAGATCTTTTCCGTACTACATTAGCTTCAACAATGAAAGTGCAAAACAGTCTTAAATTATTGAACACTGTACTATAATTTTAATCCTTCATTAACAAATAAGTATTTTTGGATTATCGTCTGAAATTTGCTAAAATTGATCAAATTTTACAATTATCTACAGCCTTAAAAAGATATTGGAGCAAATTCTCACAGCATATACAAATATTATGGTTGTATACAATGTATCATGATCAGCCTTGATTTCAAATTAAACTGACAATTCATTATTAAATCATACACAAAATAGACCACAAATTAAGAAAAAGTGGCAAGTGCAAATGATAGGAAATACAACTTTCTCAGCATCAATAATATTATATCAATCGTATCTCATCAATCATATCTTATCAACCACGTCACATCAATCGTATCTCAGTATCACATCAGTTCAATCAATCGCACACACAAAAATTACAAATTCAAATGTGAACATTTTTCTTACATAATACAAAGGCATAGTTAACAACAACGTATACAACAATTATAAACACACACTAATACGATCAAAAATAGAAGACAAAAAGACATTGTAAATCACTTATGCTAATGCACTTATTGAGGAGACTGAAATGATGCCATTCGATTTGTTGTTACGCATCAGTGGCTTGTGAAACTTGGTCGACTCCGAGGAATGGTAGAGTTGCCAGCATCCACGACAGAAGTAATGGAAACAGGTGAAGTCCCGGCAGAAGTAGGGTCCCGGTTCGCGTCCGCAGAAGTTGCACGTCGACTCTTCCAGGTACGGATCGATCTGGATCTAAATAGATCGAGAATCAAAGATCAGAAGATCATCGGGGGTCTGTCTTGCTGTTTCCCTCTGACTGATCTCTGGAATGACCTGGTCTTTTGCAGATGGATTTGAAGTACCATCAATTGATACCCTTGAGTATTAGAAATGGTGCTATAGAAGTGCATTATTATAATAATAATAATAATATTATTATTATTATTATTATTGGGTTTGTTGTCTATGTTGATAGCAAGAAATTTATTGTCAAACTGTCTTCGGGGGGGGGGGAATCAGAGCTGGAACAAACTCAAAAACTCGAGCAGAACAATTCCAAAAGTCTGTCTCTCATCGAAGAATAGACCCAGCTCACACAGAGCTTAAAATACAGAATTTTAAAAAATAGGGGTGTATAGGAAAGCATTTCATATACAAAAAAATGCTGAATGCTTTAATAAATTTTAAAACATTAGATGCTTTTAACAAGTCTGAACAAGATGAAATGCCAAATATATTAATATATTTCACAAGGGAATGTATATATATATATATATATCAACATGTCCAGTATATATATATATATATATACACTGGACATTTTGGAACATACTGAACGTATTGAACACATCAACATATCAAACAAATGAAACAGCAAAAACTCCTCCAGAATTAAATAAATATTACCTTCTTGGTGAACTTGGATGTCTTAATTTCTACAAACGCAGCTGTAACGGCTTTGACGTAAGAACGGTTTGAACTGAAAGTCACGCGTCCAGATCCTAAGACACACAAGACCATCAGCATAAAGTTTTAACAGATGCATTTGTGCAACATAAACACTCTAAAGAGATCTTGGCAAGGTTAAAATTTATGCTATTGCTTTCAAGATTACATTCTAAATCAAAGTCATCTGTCACCTATTACATATTATTATTATTTGTTATTATTACTACTGTATATTATTTGTTGTTGTTATTCTTCTTCTTCTTCTTCTTCTTCTTCTTCTTCTTCTTCGTTAGGTGCTGTGTATTTCTACATTTAGCGACCATGGATTTCCACTTTGTTCGATCTTGACATCCTCTTATTAATTCGATGTTGTTCTTTACTCCCTCAATTCCTTCTCGTAGACAGTCTACATATGTGTTTCTCTGTCTTCCTCTGGCTCTTTTCCCTTTCCACTTTTCCAGTTATTGCCAAATGCTCCAGTCCTTCCTTCCTCATTATGTGTCCAAAGAAGGAAAACTGCCTTTTTAATGTTTAGTCGTTATTATTATTTGTTATTATTGTTATTGTTGCTGAAGCAATTTTTAAGGTGCCATGATCATGTTTGTGATAACCGCAGAGCCAAACGTTAGTCGGTCGTATTACCGATCGGATACTTGTGCTTGTCGGTGTCGATCCCTGCGTACACGACGTTGCCGAAGAGGTCGTTGAGGATGTGGGCCAGTCCCTCGGCGGTCAGCATTCCGTGGAGAGCGCCAACGAAGACGGTCTTCTGCGGGTCGAGTCTCTGCGACGGCTGTTTCACGTAGTTGCTGTCGCTCAGGATCCACGGAATCACCTGAACCTTAAAAAATAAACGATAACCAATGTCCTATGAAAAAAAGAAATCAATAAAAGACACAAGAAAGAACAGCTTCAGTTTGTCTTAAAAGGGTGGACTGGAAAATCTGGTAACAACAGGGAAGATCATCATCATCATCATCGTCATCGTCATTGTCATCATCATCATCACCACCATCATCGTCATCATCATGCTTTCTGCCAACTCTTTAGTGGCAATAGCTAGACACAAAATGTTTCCAAGAAGTTCTATCTTCTGTTAATCATCTTCCTTCTACGATTGAAATTTCTGTCACGTTCATATCGTCTCTGATGTTGTCCATCCACTTTTTCCTGGGTCTTCCTCTTCCTTTATTTCCTTCTATTTGAGTGTAGAGTATGGCCTTGTATGGTAGTCTCCATAGATATTCCATTATAATATAATAGTCACTCTAACAGCATCTGCCTGTCCCAAATAGATGTAAGTCAAATGACGCCTGTCTGTGCGTAAGTATGTACTGCCCGTGTGAACACAAATGGCTACAAGAAGTGCTTCAATCATTACCACTCCATTCTATTGACAGCTCTTGGTCACCATTTTTAGTTATGTTATCACATTTGGTCCACCCAATCACTGTGCCATTGCTTATGATAGAGAAGCTGAGAATTGTAGCACGGGGACCGGTTGTCAATACAATCAAACCTAAATATTGGCCTTACGGGGATTTGCAACGTGCACCGAAACTGAAATTTTAGTTTTTGGGGAGCGAAAGGGTCAAGAAAATTCTGGAAAAATCCGTCTGCTTGCCTCCTTCGATCTCATCCTTTTGCTTGAGATTTTGTAGTAGTATTCTCCTCCGTTGGTGAAATCGTGAGTGCACGACTGAAGCAGCGCCTTGATCGATCTCTCCGAGTCGAAGTGGACGTAAACGTAACCCACTGCAAACAAAAATCAAAGCGACAGCATGTCAAAGAAACATGTCACTCAAATCATCGGATGCTGCGTGATTTTGCGATGTCAAGCATGCAACCAACGCAAGAAGTGAAACTGCCTGGCTCTTGTTGTAGGCATCAGCCTTGCAACTGTGCTACAGAAATTGTCTAATAATAATAATAATAATAATAATAATAATAATAATAATAATAATAATAATAATAATAATAAATGGTACTTTAAGGTAGGCTCATAACCACTAAAGTACCAATGAAATCCCTGGGACAGGACCGCAAAAGTCATGGGAGAAGCAATATACAAAGACCGACTCAACATTTCATGGTCACATGTACATAAAATACCATTATGTTTAAACGTCTTAAAATATACGAAAATATACGAGTTATCCTACTCTATGCAAGAAGAGCAAAAGCCTGTTTACATAAAAACATGAAGCTATAATACGAAATCATCCAACTTAAATCATATCGGGGCATTGATGTAAACTTGGATAAAATAGTTGGGGCCCAAACCTTCCTCTTTCCCTATGGTAGCCTCTTAAAAATTGGAGGAAGGGGGGTTGAGCCTAGAGTCCCAATAGAAGTTTACATTTATGTCTCTGAGTTACATCTATACAACTCACAAATTAATTGCACACAGCCATCAACAGACTCCTCAAAGAGAAAAAGATGTCCAACAATAGTAAATAGGGCACTTGAATTTCTTTTAAATTTCTTAACACACAACCACAATATCAATCAATCAATCAATCAATCAATCAATCAATCAACCAACCAACCAATCAATCAATCAATCAATCAATCAATCAACTTCTATAGTGCCACTATCATAATGCCCAGGGCATCAGCCGATGGCGCACCAAATCCAAATAGCATAGCAAATGTGCAAACATGGTATAACAATGGTTGAATAGCATTCAATTTATACACATCGGAATAAGAATTGTGCAAATTGCATGACCAATTCCGTTATTGAATGCCAATCTCCAGTACCTGGAAGCTCTTTTCCTTTGGTAGGATAGCGCGGATGCTTTCCATCTTTTCCAGGCCACTCGATCTTAAACGGTCCAAAAGTTCGGAATGCATTCTGAAGTCCCGCTACAAAAATCAGTCAAAACAACCGCTGTCACTCCCACTATGGCAAAGACACTAGAAGCATTCAAATGAGAACTGAAAACTTCTCTGTTTGTCTGAAGTTATCCAGAACATTCATCATTGTAAGATATACTGATATACTGTATTTTTAATTGTAAGGTGTCCTAGTAGTGGGCGGGAAGTTGGCAGAGTGGTAACAACGTTGGGTGATGAAGCAGGAGGTCGCGGGTTCGAGTCCCGCAGGAGCCCTAAAGTTCGACTCAGCCTTTTTCGTAGTGGTAAAATGAGGAGCAGAGGTAAAAATCTCTGCGATAAGTCAAACAGGTACGCTACGCGATGCACTAGCCCCGTATCCGTGGCATTGCACACCTGGCTGAGGGCTACAGAAACGGAGATCAGCGCCGCCCTATGAGCCCGTGAGGCTCGGGAAGGACTCTGACTAGTAGTACTTGTACGATACGCCACCATAATCAGTTCTCTTGACATGGTCGAAATAGGATGTCTGCCTTACTAACCCCCCACTCCCCCACTCCCACTGTGACTGATCTCTGGAACTGACTTTGCTCTGCTGACCACCAAACTTCAACTACAGCTATTTCAATGGCAGATAAAGTGCACAGGAATAAGCAGCTACTAAGGCACCTGCTGACGAAAGTGTAATAAAAATTCACGAGACTTTACTTTTTTTGCCTACTTACTTAGCAACACGACAAAAGTTTAAAACAGTGCTGTGTAGGCTTTACTTACTTTCTGTGATGTCCCAGGGTACGCCGCCCAGGAAAACCTTGCACGAATACACTGGATTGCGGTGGACCCGGACAGGTAACTGACCACTCCAGGTACAGGTTGGCTCAGAGATGGCTGCACAACATCCATTCAAGACAGATGCTCACTTACAGAAGAACTTATGCCATGTAATGCAACTGAACCGTTAATAATAATAATAATAATAATAATAATAATAATAATAATAATAACAATAATAATAACAATAATAGTAGTAATAGTAATAATAATAATAATAATTATTATTATTATTAAAATGACAATTTCTTGTGTGCCATATTACCCGGTACCAAAATGTCAGGAGCAAGGGAACTTTACAGACTCCAATAAAAATAAATAAAATAACAGTCATCAAAAATAAACAAATATTAATGGAAAACAATCTAAGGCAGAAGAGAATAAGATTTTCTAAACAGATAAGTCTTTAGAATTAGTTATATAGCACCACTTCTCATGCCTACATTGCACATAATCAAACAGGCCCCATATTTCAATACGAGGCATCGCAAGGCCTAAAACACGCAACCACTACAATACTGTATACAGGCACTATATACATTATATACCGTATACACTATATAATATATACACTATATATACACCCCCATAAACTATACACCATACACTAGACTGGCATACCCCATACACTATAGTGTATTCAGGCACTATATAAACACACGAGATCTTACTTCTAAAATAATAATAATAACTTTTATGATACGTATGCAGTGTAAGATGACAGTGTATCACCATACACTATAGTGTATCTACACCTCATACACTATAGTGGCATACACTATATATACACTATATACTGTATACAGGCACTGTATTCAGGCACTATATAAACACATGAGATCTTACTTCTAAAATAATAATAATTACTTTTATGATACGTTTGCAGTGTAAGATGACAGAAACCGCTCACTTGCTGCATTTCGATAGAGTTTAGCCGCTCGCTCGATGGACAGCGGATCGGCGGCGCGTCGTGAAGAAGAGCGAGCTCATGGCGTTGCAGGGCCTGCTCGCAAAAAGGTCCGCGCTCAGGCCGAAGTCGTTGTACAACGGTTGCTGGAACTGGTTGTCATGGGCGCCGACCGGACGATGCATTGGGATGTCCGTCGACAATCCCAGGATCTTCAGAAGGTCTAAAGGCGGGGAACCAGCGCTGCCGCCGCCGCAGCCACCGATCGCGACGGGCTGACCCTGTTGGATGGGCAGATTCTTTGGCAGGTAGCCAGTCATCATCGGCAGCTGAGTATAGGGATTTGACTGTCCAAGGTGCAGGGAATTCTAGAAATCAACAAACACTTGACTGGGTTTGAAAATTGACCATAAAACAATATATATGTGTGTATGTGTGTAAGCATTCATATAAGCATATATATGAGTGTGTGTGCATGTGTATGCTAGTATACTTAAAATTTGAATACATGTATCAAAATCTCAAAGCGGCAATTAGAAAAGCAGTGAATGGTCAGAATATTCATATTCATAATTTCTTTTAGTTCCAGTGTGGGTCAAAAATGCATAAATCAAATTTTTTTACTTGAATTCGGGGTTGTTTCAAACCAGTAGAAGGGTTAAACATCACAAATTCCCCAGAAAATAAAACACTTTCTCAAGATTTCATCAGAAATCCATCCACCTTAAGCTTGAATTTAAGATACTTAAGAATATAATGTGTCCCATAAGTAGACACACAAAATTATTCCTAACGGAGCATTATCAAAAGAGACTTCACAAATTCGGATGAAGAACCGACCATCAGCTCGAGTAGTGCTGCCTCGGAGAATTCCGATCCGCTGCTCACGCCGCTCGTGTCGGAATCCGAAGGCGAGTTGCTCCGATTGAATCCAAACAGATCCAATCCAAATGGTCGGTTACCCAGATGGGTCATACCACCTCGATCAGTTGTAAGTCCGGGTCCATGGACTTGGTCAAGACTATTCACAGATAAAATGAACATTATAAAACAACAGTAATAACAATAATAATTATTATTATAATAACAATAAAAATAATAACCATAATAATAAGAAGTACAACAATAACAACAACAATAATAATAACCATAACCATAATAATAATAATAATAATATTTTAAGTGATTGAGTAAGATGTCTCCTGGGTTGAAAACCACTGTCAATCATATATTCCTCTATTTCAGCTTCTCTTTGTCTGCTACGACTGTTATCTATGATCATTGATTCTTCAAAAAACAAACACAGTTTGCAGCATACATAACAGTAGAACTTTTTTACATAATGACCCCCACAATAGTGACCATATGATTTTAGCCTCCAGTTGTATGGCAAGAATGCTACCGCTACCAATTGTGCTTAGAAAATTCACCTGAATTGACAGATACAATTACACGGGTAATCTCTGGATTTCAACCATGAACCACCAAGGACAAGATCACGACTAAGATTTCCTACCGAAACAACCATTAACACTGGTGCTGGTGTACTTTTACAATGGCGCTAAAGAAGTTTTCTCCTCTTCCTCCTCCTTGTCCTACTACTACTACTACTACTACTACTACTACTACTACTACCACTACCACTACAACTACTACAACCACTACTACTACTACCACTACCACTACTACTACCACTACCACTACTACTACTACTACAACTGTACTCTCTCTCACTCACCCTCCATCCCTCTCTCTCTCTCTCTCTCTCTCTCTCTCTCTCTCTCTCTCACTCACTCATTATCTATCAATATATCTATCTCTTGGTCTCACTCCCTGTGTCTGTCTCTGTCTCTGTCTATCTCTGTCTGTCTCTCTCACTAAAATTATGACCATCATTGGCGTGCTTACTGGGCTACAAGCCGGGGGGAGGCTCATTAGAAAATTGACTTAAATATAGCATAACAGATAACCTACCTAGTTCCGATGCCGTGGACCGGTCTCTGTCCTCCGAGCGGAGACTGAGTGACGCGAAGGCTCGACTCTGTCAAATGCTCCAGAGTGCGGTTCGAAATTGCACCTGGGATGAAAGAGTCTGAAATCAGGGGTTAACGCATCTAAGATGCAAAGCCTATCAGCTGGTCTGCCAGACTGATCAATCAAACCAACAATTGATTGAACAATCCATCAGCCAATGAAGCAAATTGCCAACCAATCAAACTGATCAATCAACCAAATGCAAGGCATACCAACTTCTTAGCACCTTAATAATAATACTGCACTTGATTGATCCAAATAACAAATGAAATAATAAATAGAAAAATTTAATAATAAAAATAAATTGAGAAAAGAAATAATAAAACATATGATGATGAAATAGGTACACAAAATATAATAATGTAAAATAATAAAAATAAATAAAATAATAAGTAAGATGCCAGCCAATAAATAGGTTGAAAACTGTTATCTTTGACAGCTGACCACAAAGGTTACAAAATGCTCAAACGAGTAAACGGATTCGAATGAATGATGATAAATAAGAAACATATGATAATGAATTAAGCACACAAAATACAGGCAATTCTCTGAACATGCCATAATTGCATTGTATTGTATACTGGACTATTTATATAGCGCCGTAAAAATAGCATAACCAAAAACAAGGGCGCTTTACAGGGGGTAATAAGCTACTTGGCATTATCAGCTAAAAAGCTGGAATAAAATACTTAAGCTACGTTAAGTCAAGCATAAGATTCTCGGGGTTAGCACAAAATAGAGGACAGACAATACAAACAACCGAAAAACAATACAATGCACATAACAATAACATTGGCAAAAGCCAAAAACTACATACACTTTGTACAGTTCAGATTTATTATTATTATTATTATTATTATTAAACTGATAATTTCTTGTGTGCCATATTACCAAAATGTCAGGAGCAAGGGCACATTACAGAGTCCAATAAAAAAAATAAAATAACAGTCATCAGAAAAATTATTTTAAGATTTTTATCACACATCTTCAGACAACTGATAGATTGAAAAGACACATTCAAAACAGTACAAATGAATTGATAGGCATACATTCCATACTACACTATGCGTACTTGAACAGAAGGATCGTCCAGCAGTTTGACCAACAGTTTGGGAGACATCTGGATTGAATCCCAAAAGAAAAGACAGATCCAGGAGTTGATGGGATTGGGGGCTCGCCACCTCAAATTTTCCACCTTCACAGATTAGAAACACAAAAGACACTCGTGTTTAAGGAATTGCCAGTGGCCAATTTCCAGGGGGTTTAACACCACATTGGTTGACTGCCCCCATGAGGTCATAAACATTGGTTCTCGGCTGTCTGACCCCTCATTGACAGTAAGAAATTACGGGGTGGGAGCAGACCCCAACTGCTTTCCCTAAAACAGTGAAATTCGAGCATTGTTTAAACAATAGACAGTGGCGTAGCCACAGGGTTGTTTGGGGTTGTTCAAACAACCCCACTTCAAAAAATATGACCAACACAATTTATGTACATCCATTGACTTTTGGTTGAAGGAGGGTAGTGGGAGGGGGCGGCCACGGCTTCAGTGTTCAGTTGCATAGTGCCTCCAGTTAACAACCCCACTTTGCATAAGCTGGCTATGTCACTACAATAGACATAGTCTACCTCACTTCTACATGCTTCTTTGTATCATTCCCAGCAGTTCCACTTTAGACTTAAGCCAATCACTTAATACCCAAGTGCTACATAAATTGGAATTTGGAGTTCAGTAAATATGCATCCCCAACTGCTCATACACAGAATATCTAAAAGTTACTGTTAGAGATGTATAGGGAGTCTTTTACATACAACATACAACTTCTCACCTTGCAGATTTTCTGCTCCTTTCTGGATAGTGTTGTTGGGGCAATCGTAGGCATTTTCAAACAGTGTGGTTATCTTACTCAAAATGTCAGAATTGTTGGTTCCCATAGGTGCCACAGTAGGAGTTCTATCAAAATCTTCTGTGGTCTCTCTCTCCGGATGAGCAGGAGATGCAGTCACAAGCTAAATATCAAAATTAGGCCTGTGCACAAGTCAGGTTGTCAAAATCCCTTAACTTTAGCAAAAATGGTTTACTCAATTAAGCTTAAACTTAGACAAACCAACAACAAAAATTGGAAAGCTAAACGGAGTAATACCCATTGACTGCTTCAGACTAACTACATTTGGAACTCCATACAAATAAAATGTCAACAGTAAGAAATACTGTGGCTCAAAAATTTATTTTCTGAAACTTTGTGAAAGAAGCAAGTCTGCAAAAATGTCTCAATTCTAACTCAAAAGTGATTTAACTGGAAAACTTCAGCAGCATTTCACTCTACTTTAAATGTCCCATGTCAACAAAATGAGTTCAAAATCTACTCCATGTGCAGTTTATCACAATTTTAATGTCCTTTTTATTCAGTGTTGGAGTTGTGAAATTTGAGCTGGGGGGGACTGAAATTCAATGAGTGACAGAGACTGCATGTACCCGATATGTGATTTTTGTGAGGGTTGCAAAGTTAGCTGGGGGTTCAACCCCACCCACCCCCGGCAACTCCAACACAGTTTTTATTACAAACTCAATATTATCTTTTAATCACATTTTAAATATCTTTCCTATCACAACTTTTATAGGCTATGGTTTTATCACAACTGAATTAGTTTTATATAAAGTTCTGTTAAAATCTTTTAAATACAGCTGAACAGTGGCGTCGCTAGGGTTGGTGTCACCCAGTGCGGTAAAATCACGATGTCACCCATAAATGCCGTGACAAGCAAAAAAGTAATCCTTATATTTATTTATTTTTCCTTCTCAGATGCCGTGACAAGCAAAAAAGTCAGTCTTGTTTGGTGTCATCCCCTAGGCGGTGTCACCCGGTGCGGTCCGCACCCCCGCACTCCCTTCGTTACGCCACTGCAGGTGAAATATCCTTTTTCTTACAACCTCATTGTCTTTATATCACAATTTAATTAGCTTTTATCGCAATTTAGCGACATTTTAAAATAAAATCGCTGCGTAGTTTTATAATACCGGCATCTTGCACGACTTGCAGCCTGGATTTCAAGCACTTTAAACGTCTTCAGGACGGATTCAGGATTCGAGTTTCGATGATCCGTCGATCCAAACGACTCCGTCGACTGTTTCGACCTCGACCAGGAGTGGTCCTTGTGAAGAAAGGTCAAGAATTTATACGAATTTCGACCATCAAGAACCAATCCTCCTTGTGCAGTCTGCTACCGTAGTCTCTCGTCTTGAATCTACCGCCGGAAGTGGCCGTCGACCAATCAGGAGTCTCCGTTTCTGGCCGGGCGCCAAACAACATAGGGTAATTACCTTACTAGGGGTGGGGGTTTTATTGGCGGAATGGGAAGGGATTGAATTGAATTGAATCGTATGAGTGGGGTTGAAGAGAAGAGTCAACTGGAACAAAGGAGGGGAGGTTTGCTGTTTACGACGATGCCAAGTTGGCATCGAAGACAGAACTGCATATTAAATTAAGTAAATTTGGGGTGAATGTGAAGGTGGGCGGGGCTCTTTCAGACGTGGAGTAAAAGAGCGAACGATACATGCAAAGCTAAAAGAACAGGTGAAGCATATACTGTAGATAGTTGGAATGATGTACATATGTGAAATGCCAATAGCAAGCTAGGTATTGTGTACGCGTAGTGTATGCTATAACCCATACACCATAGGCTTACTACAGTCATGTCAAGTGAGAATTCCTCAATTCTTGATACGAGATAACTTGCAAGCTAAGATCGGTGGATTTCCGAGTGAATTAATTCGCATTGGATCGACCTGAATGAACTAAGAACATTTTCAGACACCTGTCGGGATAATAGTTCTTGAAAATTGACCAAAAAAGTTATGTTTAGAGAATGGCTGTCAATGGCTTAATTTTAAATTTGTCAAATAAGAAAATGATTGAGCAAAACTTTGCTGAAGGTCAGCATTTGACTAGACCTACTATGAATGACCTGTAAAGATTCAATATCTAGGTTCAAACAGTTCAATCAGCCAGCCAAACAACTAAGCAAGCAACCAGCAAACAAGCAATCAATTGATTAATCACGAATATAATTGAAAATAGGACTGACGTACTGGATTTGACAATGGGGGATTACTATTACAGTCAAGCAGCAATCATTGACTGATGTCAAGAACATTACTAAAATGGCGCTATAGAAGTTAGATGATTACGGTGATGATCACTGTTCTTCATAGCTTTCACTGCCCTGTCTAAGTACCTCAAGGCCAAAATTTCACAATTACATCTAAGAAATTACATTAATATTGCTAATCCATAGAACCCTTGTAAATCAAAATCATATCTAGTTCAAATGGTACTCTCCTTTTATCCACTCACGTCAACAGATTTGATAAAGGGAGACTACCATACAAGGCACTCTACACTCAAATAGAAGGAAATAAAGGAAGAGGAAGACCCAGGATAAGTGGATGGACAATATCATGGGCGATATCTCCTGAACTGTTCATCAGGAACCTTAAGATATATTTATTTAGCATCTCTCATTAGAAAAGCAATCTTGACTTTAGCCTTCGCTATATGCATTGTGCTATATGAAATTGTCAGTAATAATAATAATAATAATAATAATAATAATAATAATAACAATAATAATAATAATAATAATATCAGAGAAGATATGAACATGAAATGAATTTCAATCGTACAAGGAAGACGATTAACAGAAGATAGAACTTCTTGGAAACATTTTGTGTCTAGCTACTGCCGCTAAAGAGTTGGCTGAGAGCAAGATGATGATGATGATGAGGATCATGTTCATGTCCAACTTCCTGATAACAATTTTGTCTAATTAATTTCCAATAAACTACTAGACTTAAGTGCAATCCACACTCGACAAACAATAAACAACCTCACAGGGGAACATGTTTAAAAAGCTTAATTACATCCAATTAATGCTAAAATATAAACTTCAAGCCTTCAGTAATAATAATCAAATGTCAGTGTTAAATTAATCAGCCTCAATTCAGAATTTTTTGGCCCTCTTGTGGGCGGTTCCATCAACAGAGGACGCCTGTGCCTTTTGCAGCTGTTCGTTCAACGACTGCTGTAGATTTGTAATCGTCTGTTTCAAACCGGTGATTTCCTTTTCCGATTCCATTTGGATGTGTTGAAGTTTCTGGAAAAAAGAAAAAAAAAACAAAGCATTCTTAATACTTCTTCAGAGAATTCTATGTTTTTACAGGAGACAAGTCAAGTAGATCATAGATCGAGTGCAAATACCAGTTCTTGAAAGGCTATATAAAATATAACAGGCGTCAAATACTAGATGTGTTACCAAAGTTTTGGAACGGCATGTGTCATGATTATCTAAATGACATGATCATTGGCATAAACTTCAATAAAACGTGGGGGGTTCAACCTCTATACCTTCCCCCTTCCCTATGGTAGGCTTGGTAGCCTCTCAAACAGTAGGGGGCCTCGAGCATAGAGGCACAATAAAAGTTTACACCTGAGGCCATGATCCAAGAACAGTGTTTTATCCAGACTCCAGGCCTTTGGGGGGGAATTGAGGCTTTCGGGGGAAAATCGACTTGGTTGGAGGGAAAAGGCACAGTTCAATGCAAAGTTTGTGTAAGTGCTGGGATTTGGGAGGGGGGAATTTTGAGGGTTTTTTTGGGGGGGCGGGATCTCCCCTCCTAACAGGCCTGTATAAAACACTGTCCAAGAATCATGAAAAATTACCAAGTTACCTTCATTTCGGAATGACTGGCAGTGTTCAGTGCTTATTCTAGACCTTCTCTGGGAATCCCCCAAGTTTGAAATTCTCCCCACCCAAAAAAGTTGACATTTTGGCAAGTAGTGTGACCTCCCCAAAATCTGTTCCCCCAAAAATGTTAAACTCCCCCCCCCCCCAATGTCTAGGTGGCTAGAATAAACCATGACTCGAATAAAAAATAAAAATAGAATAAACCATGACTCAAATGAAAGGGTAGTGTTGATTTTTCAAAGCCTATTAGGAGATGAGATAATTACGCTCACTGAAAGTAAAAAATGTTGGGTGGGAGTTGTCCACTCACAAATTGGTTCTCTGAAAATTGAGCACTGTCCATTGACCAAGTTTACAGTCAAAGAAGGCGTCAAATAAACTGAAATGAAGCCAAGGGGACAAAACCATGACTCAAATGGAAGGCTATATGGGAAATGGTGGTTCTCACACAGGAAAAAACAGATCCTACTCAACCACTCTTATTAAAACTCCATTATTATTTTTTTCAACACAGGAGAAATCTTACTAAACCACTTAAAATTCAGTTATTATTATTGTTATTGCTATTATTATTATTATTATTATTATTAGTAGTAGTAGTAGTAGTAGTAGTAGTAGTATTGTTATCATCATCATTACTATTATTATTAATATTATTAATATTATTAATATTAATAATAATAATATTATTATTATTATTATTATTATTATTATTATTATTATTATTATTATTATTATTATTATATTAATATTATTATTATCATCATCATCATCATTACCACTATTATTATTATCATCATTACTACTATTATTTTTACTATTACAGTATTGCTACCTTTCAAAAGATCTCGTGAACTACTCTAAACTCCATTATTATTATTATTATTATTATTATTATTATTATTATTATTATTATTATTATTATTATTATTATTATTATTGCTGCTGCTGCTGCTGCTGCTGCTGCTGCTACTACTACTACTACTACTACTACTACTACTACTACTACTACTACTACTACTACTACTACTACTACTACTACAGTATTGCTACCTTTCTAAAGATCTCCTGACTGACGTTTGGTGTCTGAGCTGAAGCACCTGCTGTAGTCAGTTGCCTCTGAAGTTTCATGAGCTTTGAATCACACTGTGAAAAAAAATATCACCTATTATCATCATCGAGTAAAAACATTATTGATATAATAACTTTATTAGTAAAATGTTCCGTCAATAGATTTCCTCATTAAATGTAGCAATTATTCAACCAAGTTAATTCTAAGATTAAGAAGATTTCTACAGAATTATCAGAAGATGGACAGATGGAATGAACTGGATGAGATGATAGTATAACGGCTACAACTATGAATGAGTTCCAAATAAACCTCAGTAGTTTAGGATATTAGATTGGACGGGAACAACAGTGGTTCTCACACAGGGCAGTCCCTACTGAACCACTTTTAAACCTTGTTATTAAGACCCTCAATGTGCTATGTTTTACCTCCAGTTTGAGCTTCATCAGTTCGGTCTCTCGTTCGCGTTCCAGTTCTTTCATCTGTTGAACCAAATGTTCTTTCTGGTTCTTCAGTTCTTCAACAACTTTTTCATGACTTTCTTTTGTGGCTGCAACTACAGAATCAGAACAGAATGGTAACAATAGAATGGTTGCAGTAGTAGTGGTGGTAGTAAAGGTCATGGTGGTGGTGGTGGTGGTGGTGGTGATGATGATGATGATGATGATGATAGAATCAGAATAAATAACAATTTCTTTTTTTAATCCATTTAATGAATTTATAAATATTAATCCAAAATAAAATAAAATTCATAGAATAAATAACAATAAAAATTTAATTCATTTTAATTCATAGAATAATTCATGGTAGAGGTGATGGTGGTGGTGGTGATTAATAGAACAAATTAGAATCAGAATAAATAACAATTTCTTTAATGGATTTTTCTTATTAATCCATAAAGCAAGCAAAATTCATAGAATAAATATAATTTAATTCATAATTCATTAATTCAAGTGAATAATTCATAGAATAATTAACTGCAGTTGAGGCCAATCAATTCAATTCTTGTCAATATCAATTTTGTCAATATCCATTTTGCATATTGGTAAAAATTGCAAAAATTTGCGATAACTATCTTTTGTCTTTTGCATTTAACATTACATCTTATTAGCAGAAATAGCATCATCTGTTAATCTGAAATGGCATGCGATAGTGTCAAAGCTGGACTTAAATAAGACACAGTGCAAGTGAAAACAGATGACAATATCATCAAAGTCTAATCTGAGGTCTTGAATCATAGAAAATTAGACAACCATAAATCCATAATTACGGTTTTTTTATTATGGTGGTGGTGGCAGCACATAGCAGCACAAGAGGCCACAGATGCAAATTGTTTAAGCAGCGGGTTGGTCCAAGAAAGAAAATTTCTTTAGTGCAAGGGTTGTGGACAAATGGAACAGTTTGGACGAGGTGGGAGTGACAGTTGAAACAGTAAACGGATTCAAAGGCTATCTTGATAAACTAGGTTATTGAATGCAGATGGTTACATCAGTGGTTTTCACACAGGCTTACTTAGCCTCCTAAACCACTTAAATCAAATCATTATTATTATTATTATTATTATTATTATTATTATTATTATTATTATTATTATTATTATTATTATTATTATTATTATAACTGCATACACACTCTGGCATGTGAATGCTTCTCTCAGTTTGACCTGTTCTGCAGCATCAATCCAATTTTCCAGAACGACCAATCAGAATGTCACCTTCCTCAGAACGCTTAAGATCGCTCGCCAACCAATCAGAATTCAGTTCACCAATTTCAACAATGAAAGATCAACAGATAAGATTTTATTATTATAGATAACCCATACACTCTGGCATGTGAAACCTGAGCATATGGCAGGTAAGAGTAGTTCATATTTCTACAATGAAAGATCAACAGAAGCTTATTACATCACCCATACAAGGCAAACCTAGGTGGCGTAGCCAGGAGTAGGGCCCCTTTTTAGCCAGGAAGGGGGGTTTGGTTTTTGGTTTTGACCGTGACCAACTGTGGGAAATCTTGACAAGCAATCTCTATCATCTCTAGTTTTTTCCTGACAACCAAAAAAAACAAAAAAGGGCCTCACCTCTTAAATCGTTACACTCTAGAGCCAAGAGTCGGGGGGATTCTGACCCCAAAGTCACGTCAAAAATAAAAATGCATAGAAACTCACTAAAAATATTTTGTTTTCGTAGTCAAGATGGGTTAACCCCAAAAACCCCCTTGGCCACGCCACTGTTTTCTGCGCTCTCAAGGCTAACCTAAAGGCTCATAAGGTGGCGCTGATCTCCGTTTCCAAGGCGATTGATGCAAGTTACATTATATGGGGCCAGTGTTCTCATGCAATGCGCCTGTTTACTCCGTGGATTAATTTGCTATTCAGTTGCCATCGCCATCTGGTGAAAGAAGTCTGAGTTGACCTTAGGGCTCCTGTGGGTCTTGAGCCCGTGACCTTCTGCTCCATCGTCCAACGTTGTTACCACTCTGCTAACTTCCCGTGCTTGATTGTAGATAGTCAAAACAATCCTGTGATCTTGCTCTGAGAGAACTGACTTTGATCACGTGATCATAGACGAGTTTGCAGCAGTAAAAGCAAGAAAACAGCATGTGTAGTGTTAATTTTGTGTCAATGAAATGTCATGATTTGCTATTTGAAGATTCGGAAACCTGCTAATTTAATTTTCTGACCCATTTCCATGACCACCAAATACTCTTTACTCATTTGACTATCTGGTAAATAATCATTGCAATATCAATTTAACTACACTAATATGGAAACAAACTCACAAATGGCAATAGGTTAGTAGGTTGTTATTATTAACTGTAACCAGGTTGGACATTAATATGGTGTCCAGTGCATTATTATCAGTATTATATTATTATTATTATTATTATTTATTATTATTATTATTATTATTATTATTATTATTATACAAATGAAATTTTAAAACAATAAAAATTAAGTATAAAATACCTTTTCCAACTCCAATGTTGATAGTTTCATGTCATGAAGCTCTTGTTTAAGTCTAGCATTTTCATCTGAAAATATCACAGTTGTCAATATTTTTAATCAGCCTAAATCCAGGGTTTAATCTAGGCCAATTCCGGGGGGAATTGCTCTTTCCCCCGCCGGAAATTTCAAATTCCTTCCCGGAAATTTTGGCATACTTCAACTATCAGCAGCCCCCTAGCTGACTCCCCTCCCCGGCCTTGTCAGTTCCTTTCCCACCCCCTGGAGTCTAGGAGTCTAAATTAGGCACTGCCTAAATCTATGGTTGGTTCGTGTGAACCAATGTGTTTTGTCTAGCTACGTTTATTTTTAAAATTTACATCATAAAACCACAATGGGAAAATTCCAAACTGTAAAGTCCACCACAAGAAATATTTGTAAATAAAGTAAAAAAATAAGAAAAATAGTCATCAAAATCTACCAACACCCTGCAATCCAAAACTAGCAATTGTAGAAGAGATCATCTGAGATCCTTCGTTGGTAAAAAGGTAAAGTTTTCCAACTCAATTTTTGAGCGCTGGGTTGGCGCTGATCTCCGGTTTAATTAATAATTTTTGAAAATAATAGCAGTAGTAGTAGTAGTAGTAGTAGTAGTAGAAGTAGTAGTAGTAGTAGTAGTAGTCCGGTAGCAGCAGCAGCAGTAGTAGTAGTAGTAGTAGCTAGTAATAATAATTTAATAATAATGATGGTGGTGGTGATGGTGACGATGATGATGATGATGATGATGATGATGACGACGACGACGACGACGATGATGATGATGATGTCATGATGACAATAATAATACTAATAATTCTAATAATACTAATAATACTAATATACTAATACTACTACTACTACTACTACTACTACTACTACTACTACTACTAATAATAATAATAATAATAATAATAATAATAATAATAATAATAATAATAATAATATAGATAACTTTAACAATAATAAAATACTAAAATACATTGCTATATGTCTGCTTAGAGTTTCATCTCAGCAATACTTTTGATTTTCATAAATATGCTTTTTGTATTTGCAACACTAACGATGCTGCGGTTAGCATGATTTGTCAATAGCATGGCAATACCTTTCATGGCACATTGGTTGATCATAAACTTCTGTGCCGTGTTCAACATCTTTTGAAAATTCTCAACCTCTTCCAAACACAAAATAATTCTTCAATGCAGGATAATACAATGACAATGGAAACCAAGCAAGGAAGATAAACAATTAAAAGTAAGGTAAGCGGTTAAAACCAAATATTTCAAAATATCTTTTAAAACCTTAACAATACTAAATGCCTTTTCTGCCAGAAAAAGTTCAATAAGGCAAAGTCAGCTTGAATAGCTATTCTGTATCTGCATGAGCAAAATTGGAATATGTGCAGATGCAAACTTGCATACAGCACTTACATGTATAAGTAATTAATTATACATGGTAAAGAAAAAATCTACACTGGTGTAAAAAATAGGTTTTTATCTATCCAACTACCCCACCAGTGGAAACATTTTGGGGTTAACCGGGTACAACCTACACTGCTTACAGTGCTTAGTAAAATGGGTAATCATATCCTTATATGCTTGTACAAACAGTGGTCACAAACAGATCAATTAAACATTTTGTTACTTAGCTGTCCAACTTTCCTATTGCAGACAAAAAATGTTGGGTGTGACGGACTCAGCCCCACAACTTTTCTGGATTTTTTTTTGCAAATAGGGGCTCAATGGGTCTCTAATGGTTGTGTGATGTCCGGTCAGTTATTCACTGTTACAATCAGCAACAACACTGACAATAACACAGTAGACTACCACCAGACCATTAGCAATTACAGGGAATGCAATGTTATTGTACCATATTCTAATCTAATCTAATCTTAAACTTCTATAGCGCCACTTCATAATGCACAGGAGCATCAACCGATGGCACACCAAAATCCAAATAATTAAAGATCCAGGTCAAATCCAGGGTATCCGGCCATATTAAGCTACAGTGGCTATACATTATGCATATCTTGCATTTTTCCAGGCATACGTGGAATCGTGGATCCAGGGTAGGGGCACAAGGGCACGTGCCCCAAACCACCAAAAAATTATCTTACTGTGTTAATTTCTCATCATGTTGAAATGTTATAAAGGCCTGAATAAATAAGCAAATGCTATCATTTCTTCCCTTTTCGGGGAATTTTAAACAACATGCATCAAATCATATGGAAGGAACAAGGCAAGTCAATATGGGGAATAGAACACAACCCCCCCCACACACACACACACAACTGAATTCCTATATCTGCCCCGTTTACAGGATAAAAAGGAGGGCAACTATTACTGTTACAACCAGCAACAACATTGACAATAATACAGTGGGTTACCACCAGACTATTAAAAAAATTTACAGTGCATGCAATGTTATTGTCCCATACTAAACCACAGTGGTTGTACATTATGCATATGTGTATATATATATATGTGTGTGTGTATGTATATATAATATATGCATACATTGTGCAAACAAGCTCATACAACTGGACCAACAACAATAGTTCATACATTGATTGATTAGGCGCAATATAAATAGCTCATTACATTTACATTTACATTTACATACCAGACTGCAGGGATGTTTCTGTATCCTTGGCTAGCTTCAGGTTCTGTCGTAGTGCGTCCACTTGTCTTGAAAGAGCCACGTTATCTTTGACCAAATCGTTTGTTTTCTGAAAAAGACAGTCTGACATTCGCCTGACATAAGTCGACTCTCCTTCGCCCACCTCGCAACTGGGGATAAACCTGACCAGATACGTCATTTCACCGTTTTTCAGGGGCAAAACAACAACAAGTTTCAAAAAACATTGATTTTTTTGCTTGTCAGTCATTTTCACGGGTTAGCTCAGATTATTATATCAAGCACCTTTCCTTTTTAGGACATATAAAAAACTTTAGGACATATAAAAAAACTAAATGACACAAACATTGGCGAAAAAAATTTTTGTCCTAAAAATCAGGGGCAAATGCCCCCCTGCCCCCCCAAATGACGTCCCTGAACCTGACAGGAGCATGACAGCCTGAGTAACCGAGGCGGGATTATGGAGTTTCAACTGGGTATCCGAACGACAAGTCGTGTTTCAAAACTTTCTCTGCAAAAAAGGGCTCAAGAGAAACAAGCATAGGCTGGCCTTGAACTAATAACAAAGACAGTGTGACCAGGATTCCGGAATAAGGAGATTGTTTTTGGACCAAAAGCCTTAAAAGTCTTGACAAGCGAAAAAACCTTTGTTGTGTCAAGTGATTTGTCATTTCAGAAATCAATGAGACATCGAATTTACAGCAAAGGATTACAAATCAATGAAATCAAGGAGAAACATGAAGATGTTTATATACTGTAAAGAATATAACAGTGGTGTACTGGGCAGGACCCAGTGTTTATTCTAGGCCTGGGGGGTGGGATTCCCCAGTTTTAAAAGTTTCAATTTGTATATATCTTGGGGATGGAAACAAAGCATGGAGAGACAAATCTTGTTCAAACATTTAAAACTACCCCAATGTCAAGGTGGCTAGAATAAACACTGGCAGGAGAGGAACAAGCATAGGCAGGGAGCCCCCAGTGATGGATATTTAAGAGGTCCCTTTTTATGGCAAACTATTTAATTTGAAAAAAAGTTACTGTGGGCAAATCAATAACAGGGCCCCAAAATAGCACACAATTTGCAGGAGGTCCCCAAAAGTCAAGCAACGGCCCTGGTACCGGGTTAAAAATGGGCCATGGAAATTTTTGACCTCAGGGGCTCATTGATCACAGTGGCATCAGTTCTGCTCAAGTTGATAAGGTTCAGTTGTGATACATTTAATTATAACACTGACAATTATAACAATTATTATTAACTAGAACAGCAATAAATAGGCACTTTCAAGTCCATCAAATTTATTGCCCTCAAATGGCTCTGGAAGTTTGCCATTCCAACATTTTGTCAGTAAGCTCCATTATCTCTGAAATATAGGCATTGTTTGATTTTTTGGGAGATTAGAAGGTTTAACCACCTCCCCTGCCCCCTCCCAACTGCTTGAGAACGACTCCACTAATGGTAAAATATTTTGGTTTTTGGACCACCCATTGGTGGCAGAAAATTTTGGTGTAATCTAAGCACCCAAAAGCCTTTAATGGAAAAACACTGAACGCTGGATGTAAGAAAGGAGAGTGTAACTCTTACAGAAATTGTAAGTTAGACGTTGAATGTCAGACAGACATTTCACCAGCAAAAAACCAATATTGACCTGAATTGAAGACGGTGTCACGGTGTCAGTTAGTACCGGTACTGGACGCTTTGGTAAATCTTAATCCCCAAGTCAAATCTGTAGGCCTGCTAGTAAACATTTTGCAAATGTCATCATGATTACACTACATTCTGTTACATTGCATGATTTCCCCTTCCCCTTTAGAGCTCTATCATAGGCTATCGAAGTTGGCTGTGAAGGAAACATAGGCGTAAACTTCTATTAAGCCTCTTGGCTCGAGCCCTCCCCCACTTTTGAGCCCTCCCCACTTTTGAAAGGCCATAGGGAAAGGGAAAGGTATTAGAAGTTGGGCTCCCACTTTTTCATCCAAGTTTATACACAGTGGAAGGAAATTAATTTGGTTGCAATGGAAACATAGGCACTAATTTCTGTTGGGCCTCTAGGCTCAACCCCCTACTTTTGAGAGGCTACCATGGGGATTCGGAATGGTATTGCAGCCGTCCACCATTTTGCATTCAAATCTACGCCAGTGGAAGGAAAATAATTCAGGGCCTAGCCTATACGAAACTTTTTAAAAAACCTGTTGTGTACCGAGCGAAACTTGTGAAATTCTTCAGTCAGCAAATCCAAATCAACCAGTTTCAGTGGATCCATCCCAAATAGACTGTAGGGCCTCAGTAGCTTAGTAGTCTTAGATCATAGGTGTCTGCAAAATAAGTAAAATCAATCCTAAACAGATGTTTAAATACAATAATAGATTGTTAAATTAATTTTTTCCAAAGTTACAATGATTCTAATGAATTATAATGATTTAAATTTCTATCAATCACTTATTCTTAATTTATCATTAAATTAATTCTCTTTACTGTATCTCTCTGCGCTCCAATGAATATATAAACCTAATGTGAGAAATTGATGTGTATGTACTTGCGCCGTACTGACCCGACATTTTGGCTAAGACTATTTCAAATTTAGACTAAGCGCCTAAGAATAAGCAGCTACTGAAACTCTACATAAAAGCGCCACATAAATTCACGAGATTTTACTTAAGTGCTTAATATGCACTAGTAAATGTATTGATATAACTAACTGGTGCAATTATCGCTCACAAAAGTGTGACAAAACCATATCTATGGACAAAACGCTGTCTGTTTAAAATAGATATCTGTGATTTCAGATATAAAATTTATGGCGCCATGTTTCATGAAAAACTATTAAGGCAGTAATAATATATTGCTAAGCAGCTTAATCTTGTAAGTTGTAAGCCAAGTCTAGCTTACACTCATCAATAAACCGCGAAAACATGCGTTTGCAGATATGTAGGGCCTACCCGGCTTGTGAACATTGAAAGACGTACGATTATCTTTTTTGCTTGTCAACATTCAAAAACGTTTGGAGATTAGCTTTTTTGCTTGTCAACATTCAAAAACGTTTGGAGATGAGTCAGGCGACCACTATTTTTTGCTTGTCAACATTTGATCTTCACAGTTCACATCTATAGGGCCCCACAGGCAGCATGGTGTCCGAGGCCTCGCACAGGTATAAGACGGGCCTGCTTCTATGCTGATGATACTCAGTTTTATCGCAGTTGTCGTCCTGCCGACTTGCCGGAGGTGCTACAGATACTATATACGAGCTGTATTCAGGAAATCGATTCTTGGCTGGAAAACCAGAATCCATCATTCTTGGTAAATAAACAAACAAAAATAGAATCCATCATTATATATATAATATATATATATATATAATATATATATATATATATATATAATATCTTTATAAGTTTATATATGCTTTTATGGTGTACATATCGTAGAATGCAAATAATGTTTTTCAGTGTTTATTCTAGGTTTACATTTGAAAATTCCTCCCAAATTTTTTAGATGTTGGCTGGGAAATGGAAATCAAATTGGAAACTCAAACCTTGTCCCCCCAAACATTTCAAAATCACCCCCAATGTCAAGGGGGCTAGAATAAACACTGGTTTTTAGGCGTTTATATTTTTATTTGAATAATTATAATTTATTGCAGAAATATATCTGCCATAACATTTTGCGCTTTGCTAATCCAATGGAGTGGTGTAAGAAACTTTAACGTTTTACGTTAATCGAAATTCTGAAATGTATATCCTAAGTGTTGCCTTCTAAAAAGGTGTGAACTTGACGAAATTGAAAATCGCTCATTTAAAAGCCTCTAGAGTCAGATCAATAAACTGGTAAAGTTAATTTCCGTTAACAAAGTCGGAAACAGCAAAATCCTGGTTAGACTCCATTGATTTAATTAAGTGTATTTGAATTTCTCGGAAAATTTATATTTAATTTGCTTTACATTGGCGTCACACGGTTTGCTGGGCATTCGCTAGGTGGCGCAGCAATGACAGCCTGTTCAGTCGAATGTCATCTTATGGATGGTGTTTAGTCAGACATCCATGGCGATATTAGTTTTGATAGAAAATCTAAAATTAGGATTTTCCTTGTATAGGCTATATTCGCCTGAAATGTTGTAAAGTTGCACGGGTTTTGTTATTCTGACGTTGCATTTCTTTTGTCGCTGGGGGCGGGGCTATAGTCTGGGCTGTGCCCACGTACCGCACAGAATCGGGCAGGACGATCTATTCGCACCACGATGGTTTTTTTGCTATGTTTTGCTGGGTGATAATACTTTTGTTATGAGTTATATTTTGTATTGGACGTTATCACCTAACTGTAGATAAGGAAAGTTCTTAATTTATGGCCCAAGAGAAAAAAAGATCATCACCGTTTTTAGCCTAGACCGGTGTTTAAAAAACATGCCTAAGGCGGTAATTAAGGCCCCCTTTTTCAAATTGCCTAGGGCCCCAAAACTTCCTAAGACAGCACTGGTGGGAGTGACGTTCATTACTATTTTTCTTCCATCCCCAGCTTCTTCGTTTTTAGATTTACAGGTCTGATCTCACAAAACTGGATTCCTTCGAAACAAAATAGAACGCCAATAATATTAGGCCTACCACAAGGAATCAATAAAGAACGTCTGTGCCTGAACAAGAAAAGCAACAAAAGAACGTCGATTTGTGGCCTGGAGCAGTGGCAAGAAATGGGGAATATGTCGAGCTTGGGGGTCCGGGGATGTAGTTGTTGGAAGCTAGCAGTGGGGGATATTATAGATAGGGGATGGCCTAATAAGATCTCAAATCGCACCCTGTATTACTATAAATTATAGATATAATAAGATCTCAAAGTATTACTCTTATTAAATGCGCAATCTGTATGTGGTCAGCATAGAACAGATTGATTCATCAGCGAAGGGAGTTGAGAATAGCCACCCCCAAAATCAGTCTACTATAAAGCTTTAATGTGATTTTTACTGGTTACAGTTAATTGGTTATATCTTTTTATGGTTTATAGTTAAGGTTTATACCCTTAATATTTATAAAAATCAAATTAGTACCCTGATTGATTCATCCAGAAGCGGTTGAGAATAGCCATGTAGGCCTATAAATAATAAGTGCTACACAGACACCTCTTTTTATGGCTAGATAAAGCTCATATATAAAATTCAACGTAGTAATTATCTATAAATTAAATGTATCGTGATAAGTATCAATAGATGAAAATTATCACGATTATTAATAACCATAGGTTAAATTCATCGTGATAAACCATCATAGTTAAAATTAAATTTATCGTGATAATTATAACCCCAGATTGAATTTATTGTGTTAATTATCAATAGATGATTATTTATTACGATAATAATTAATCGTGTTAAATTTGTCACGATAATTAATCGTTGATCGAATCTATCGTCATAGTTAACCGTAATCAAAAAATGGCTTCATAGGTAAAAGCATGGTCATTGGTCAGGTAGAGAGTCTGTTAATATGGTCTATCTCGGCTTCATTCGTAATGTCCTCTTTCCCAGAAGATGACGAGCAGTTTGGCGGTGATGAGGATCCCGGCTCGGAAGGCTCCCATGATGCCGTCGACGACGTGCCCCTTGGCGAAGTGGTTGTCGAGGCCGAGGTTGAGGAAAGCCACCAGCATGCCCATGTACAGGGCCTCTTCCAGCTCAGCCGAGAATTTGTCGTGGTGACTACGACCGTAAGGCCTGTTCCAGCAAAGACAGCGGGCTATCACCAGGGGCGTAGCCAGGAATTTGATCTGGGAGGGTATAAATATTTTGGGTGGGTATAAATCTTAACTATAAACCACATAAACCATATAAACCACATATAACCACATGTAAATCACATAAAAACTTTAAGGTAGACTGATTTTTTTGGGAGGTATATATACTTATATACCCCCGTCGCTACGCCCCGTGCGGGCTATCAGTGGCGGCTCCATGATTTTTGGTGGCAGGGGGGCAGTGTCGTTGCGTGCCAATGGCTCGTATGGCTTTAGCCATGGGCGGCACACATGACGGAGTGGCAAATTTTCGAAGTGACGACCTTTTTTGCTTGTCATGCAGGGGAGTCGGTAAACTTTAGAAGGGGCGGAAAATTTCAAATTTTAGAAAAAGCGACGATATTTTGTTCACTTTCCAGGTGAATTAAGGGGCGGCAAATTTTATATATACAATTTTTTTGAAGACATAAATCCGCCTCTGATATGAATGCATTTGGGGGCGGGATTGAGCCATGCTGAGCCAGAGGCGGCAAAGGTGCACGCTACGCCAGTGGCTGAGGGGATGGATGAAATGAATTCATAGAAAGTTGGTAGGGGAATGAAAATAGAAGGAAGAAATCAATCAACTTTACCCAAAAAGGCTGGCAAAAGGGAATTTTATCCCTAATTTTAATGCACTTTTACCATGAAAAAAGGCATAGGTTGACAAAGAAAAAAAATCATTCGCAGTTTTTTCCCCGTAGTTTTACCAGACTTATTTTACTAAAAAGAGTTTTTACAGGCAAAAAAAGTAAGTCCGGAAGTCCGGTGGGGGAGGGGAATGCATCCCCACTCATCCCTCAAATGGAACCTCCACTAAAGAACAGGATGTTGTTGTTGTCGATGATGATGATGATGATGATGATGATGATGATGATGATGATGATGATGATGATGATGATAACTCCCTTCAGGAAATCTTGGCTACGCCACTGACCAACATCATTTTTATTAAGAATAAATCTATGGATGGAGTAGCCCCTCTGCTAGCCTGCCTCTGTCTGTCTGTTTGTTTGAATGAGAAATTGATTAAAGTAAACTTTTGAATGTACGCGACGCTTACAGACAGACGCGCCGAGCAAAATATTGCAGAATGACGGGACCCAATTTTTTGTTGCCGTTAAACGCACTCCGGCTGATCAAAGTTACGAAGATCAGTGTCTGTCACCCTTCAAGAACTGGTTTCATCATTGGTGCTGACCAAACTAGACTACGGGAACGCATCATTTTTATTAATGCTGGACCGTCTCCAGGTCTGCCTGTCAGCGGCGCTGTCTGATCTTCAGGTCCCTTGCTCGTGAACATGTCTGTCTACGAGACTGTCTGTTTGAATGCAGGAGCGGAAAGTTTGATTAGCAACACTGGCTTACCGCTGCCTGAATGGTGAACGCGACAGAATTGCGTGTCGCAGATCAGTCGGTCGGCGTCGCCTGAGGAGATCTGCTAGAACCCTCTGGTCGTTCCATTGACGCGTCGTACTGTAGGTGAGCGTGCCTTTCCCGTGACTGTGTAAGGGCATGGAACCGCCTGCCTTTTTCAGTTCTTGTTTTAACGGATGTTAAGAAGAATCTTAAAACTTGGCTATTTCGGCACGAGCTATTGTAATTTATAATTTGTAATGTGTCCACGCAGTCACTGTATTATTGCCCATAAATCTCGGTTGTATAATAATAAAACAAGTGTAAAAAAACTGTTGATGACCTATTTTGCTTGTTTTTCAGGATGTTAATACGTCACCGGCCTGGGGCCCTACGGGTCGTCGGGCCCTCTTCTCGGCAGCCATAAACGTCGATCAAACGGGTATGAACAAAATAAAATACGTTAAAATCAGGTCTGGCCAAAGCTCGATCAAACGCGTATGACAAAATAAAATACGTTAAAATACGTGCGTATGAATAAAAAAATAAAATACGCGTATGATACGTATATGATCGATCTTTGGGCCTGGCAGTTTCAGTGGTTCGTGTTTCTCACTCGAAGGTGTGATGGACGATGACGGCAAAGATGAAGCCCTTGACGAGCAGATCCGTCCAGTTGATCGCAGTCGCCGGGACGTAAGGAATCCACCCCGTCGTCCACAGAACGTCAATACAAGTGGCGACGGCCATTGAAGCAAGAACACAGAACAACCAGTTCTTGAAATCACTGAAATAATAATAATAATAATAATAATAATAATGATGATAATAATGATGATGATAATAATAATAATGATGATCATCATCATCATGATCATCATGTTCTCTGTCCTGGGATAGGTTAATCCATTCCAATAATAATCTTAATAATGATTTGGATGAGGTCTGATGTGCATCTGATGATAATAATAATAATAATAATAATAATAATAATAATAATAATAATAATAATCATAATAATCATCATCATCAATCATATTATGTTCTCTGTCCTAAGGTTCAGGGCTCCATTCCATCTGCGTCTTGCTTCTTAATTTGGTTTAATAGGTCTTGTGACGCTGTGCATCTGTTTTCATAATAATAATAATAATAATAATAATAATAATAATAATAATAATAATAATTACTTCAAGGTTTAAAGTGGTTCATGAGGGTTTGCGCTGTGTGAGAACCAATTAAACAACGGTCTAAAACAATTTAGGCCTATTATTTTACTAAATTAGGCACAGGAACCAAAAATCTTACTCAAGACCAGTGGCGTAGCCAAGGGGTGGGGTGGGGAGGAGGGGGTCAGAGCCGTAGCTAGGTGGGCAAGGGGGGCAAGTCGCCCAGGGCGCCGAGCTGCAGGGCCGGATTAAGGTCCGAGTGGGCCGGGGGGCTGAGGAAAAAAGGCCGCCGCCTATAGTGAAAATCTCTGACAAGCAAAAAAAGGTTATCTTCCAAATCGGTGGGCAAAAAAAGGTTATCTCAAAATCGGTGGGCCTATTTTCATGATGGGCCGGGGCTGCAGCCCCCTCATCCCCCGCCTTAATATGGCCCTGCCGAGATGGAGGGCGCATTTTGGATGTAAAAAAATTTGTGACGACTAAAAAGAGGTCATTACACCGAAAATAGTGTTTTATAGGAATAAGAAAAGTTTGTGACAACTAAAAAAGAAGTCACACAGAAATTTAGGGGCGCAAAATAGAAATCTTGCCCCGGGCGCCGAAACCCCTAGCTACGGCTCTGAGGGGGATTAAAACCCCCTTGACTTCCGGCGAAAAAACTGTTTAATATGTTTCCCTCCACAGGCTATTTTATTTTCAGACGTGGTTTTGGGGGTCAAACCCCCCTCTTGGCTGCCGTCTGCCGACCAAAAATAATTTCTAAGCGCCGTAGAATGTAAGATGTAAGGTGACGACCTTATTTGCTCGTCAGCGCATCTGTAAAGAAAAAAAGTACAAGAGGATAGATGAGAATGACCTTTTTTGCTTGTCAAGATTTTTCGAAGTTGGTTAAGATCAAAACCAAAACCCCTCTTCCGGGAATCCTGGCTACGCCACTGCTCATGGCATGATTCAATATTGCATGCATAAGTAGGACCAATAGAATTGGCTTAGAAAGGTGCCCCTGCGGACCTCATCATATCGGATGATTGATTGCTCCCTAGAAGAGGAAATAAATGCCATACTGACAAAAGGAAAGGTTGCCGTCAGAAAATTCAAAACATATGGAAAGGTGATAATATCAACATTAGAAAAATCAAAGTCAAAATCCCCCCGCCACTCCAGGACCTCACATGATCATAGCTTCATAGGGCGGCGCTGACCTCCGTTTCTGTAGCCCAGGGTTTAATCTAGACCGTTTCCGGGGGAATTGCCCTTTCCCCCAGGGAAATTTCAAATCCCCCCGGAGTCCAGGAGTCTAGATTAGACACTGTTATAACCCTCGGCAAGGCGTTCAATACCACGGATACGGGGCCAGTGCATCGCGTAGTGTACCTGTTTGACCTATCGCAGCGTCTTGTCACTGCTCCTCATTTTACCACCGCCCTCTAGCGAGCAAGGCTGAGCCGACCTTAGGGTTCCTGAGCAATATCTTCCCTCTATAAGCTGTGCGCGTGTGTGCGCGCGCACAGAGGTCGCAACGCAAGCGCACAGAGGAAAACATGGAGCGCACAAATTTTTGAAAACATTTTTACAATGCCTACATACCATATACACGTACTTACATGTAGGCCTAATGATAAAGATTCACGCTTTGTTGTGGACTTGCCAGTGACGTAACGTGGGGGCGGGGCGGGGGCACTTTGCAGAGAGCCCCTCGGGCCCGGGAGAGGGAGCCGCGATTCCCCGAAGAGTGGTTTTTTGCTCGTCAGCCACTGGGGCCCCATATCAAGATTAAAGGATGCCCCGCGGGGCCCCCAAAAGTCACGCTACGCCACTGGGACTTGCAACGGTTCCATGCAATTACTAACTTCTGGTCTATAGACTTAGACTATGGGCAAAACGTCTTTTATTTAATGATTTGTGCAAAGCACGCGGTTCCAAATATCGATATAATTTAAAAATGCAGAAAGCCAGCGATAGAAATGTCTTAAAATAGAGATTTGAAATCATTGACGTAAACGAGGAAGAAAAAGTGGGGGAGCCGAACCCTGCACCTTCCTCAATCCCTATTGTAGCCTCTCAAAATTCGAAGACTTGAGCCCAGAGGCCTATTAGAAGTTTAGACCTATGTTTGAAATGAAAACGAACAGCGGCTTCATTTAGGAGTTCGTGGTTGCCCTTGATTGTGAACAGTTTCAAGATCTAGCAAATCGAATGGATCGATATAAGAAGAACATGTCTGACATTCAGCGCAAACTGTGAACTGCGAATTAGCTTAATGAATATGTTGAAGAACAAGAGAAGGAATCAATTAGAGAAGGGCAGGGATATTTTTACACCCCTAAGTTCCTAACACCCGCTAACACCCCCTCCAATCTGAGACCGACATCCCCAATCCAGGGGTATTTTGACACCCCAACACCCCCTCCCACGAATTTGAGACCCGACATCCATAAAAACCCCCAATCCGAGGCAGGGATTACCTTGTTTGATTGTCAGACTTTTCAGCAGAGACCCCAAATCCCGACACCCATCAAATTTTCCCGACACCCCCAAATTCACAATCCTAGAAAAACCCTGGAGAAGGGTTTCCCAAACACTTTCGAACTGCAGCCCACTTCAGCGGTTTTGTGAGGTGTCGCGACCCTAATAATAGCATGTAATGTCAAAAAAAATTGCATTTGCCATCTGGCGAACGTTGGTTGAAAGGAATCTATTAAATTGCAAAGCAAAAGCTCTGATTCAATTCGAATGGAAAACATGGCAATTATATTATTTAGGATTATTCATAATTTTGCCAAATAAGACGAATTTATAGAAATAAATATTAAAATTTCTTGAAAATTACCTTTTTAAAAACTTTACCAGGAACATACCTTTGTTACGCGTTTATAAAATCCCATGAGTATGGCAAAATCGCTTAACCACTAGGTTATGATAACATAATCCTAAAGATTCCATGTTGTTTGTGGAGTTTCACAGCAAAATGGTCGAAATACGCTTTCCTTGCGTTATTACAAAATAAAGTTAATTTTAAAAAGCGCCATAATCCAGGGTTTCCCAGACGTTTTGGAACTGTGTGACTCACTTGTCAGCGGTTTTGTAACATGCCGCGATCATGCAAGAAAATTGTCGACTAAAATTGCATAAAATTTCAATAAAACAATAATTAGTGTTTATTCTAAGTAAACACTCCAACACTAATAATAATAATAAAATAATAATAAAATCTTTATATGTTGCATTGGGGATGGAACCCCAAAAAAAAAAAAAAAGCAGTAAAAGGGATTTTTTTATTTACAAGAGGATAAAAACATAAAAACATAAGGATATACAAGAGGATAAAAACTGAACATATTCAGAAGAGCATTAGGGCATGTAAAGTAGATGTGATGACCTTTTTTTGCTAATAAGGTTTTGGGCAGAGAAACTTCTTCCCCAAACATTTCAAACTCCCCCAATGTCAAGGTGACTAGAATAAACACTGAACACTAGTCATTTTGATATGAGCTGCGTATGGAGGATTGCATGTATATAAATTTCTTAAGACCTAAGTCTACTGGCAAGAGGAAGGTATAGGTGTTTGCGCTCCCCCCCTGCCACCACTTTTTCATCCAAGTTTACGCCAATGCATGTGTTTATATTCTAATATAGTAGGGAAACTGTAAAAAGCGGATCATTGATAGACAGCAGTGTTCTGAGATGTATTAACCTGTTAGCAAACAAGTAATGTTGATTAGGACAAATTCTGGGCGGGCAGCAAAAGTCGACTTTCCATGTAAAATTTTGCACACAAGAATTTTCAGGCGCACAGAGGCTAAAAAAAAGAGGGAACATTGCGAGTTCTGCGGGTCTCGAACAGTGGCGGCTCTAGGATTTGGCAAGTGGGGAGGGCCGTTGGGGTGGCAACTTCTAATCATGGGGGGCCAACCGTTTGTTGTTTAATGTATGTAGCATTAAGTATAGGGTCCCAACTGGGGGGCCACTGGGGGGCCAGGCTCTCAATAGGGGGCACGGGCCCTCCCTCCTTGACGGTGGAGCCGCCACTGGTCTCGAACGCGCGACTTATTGCTCTATCGTCCAACATGGCAACATAGTTACCACTCTGCTAAATATAGGCTATTTAATTTATATATTATATAGGTTAGCCTACCTCATGGTCTTTCGTCTACTTCGGCCTTTAAAATGCGAGAAAATTTATATAGTTAACGATTTATCACGAAACGAATTAGGATATATTTCCAATTTTCTTTGAATTATATAATATTTAATTTTGAAAATTACTTTAACTTAAGCTGATGTTGCTAAGGATAGGAACGTTAGGTTACTAAACTGATAGCCATTTGGCGTTTGTTACAGAACGCGATAATGACGTTATATTGAACCAAGGGCTTATAATAGTCTAATATTTTTACATCCTTCATAAATAGACTAGAAAGATGCTCGCTTCGCTCGCGCTCGCTTCGCTCGCAGTGCAGGATAATACTAATCCAATACCTGGTCTCGAACCCCAATCATTATTCATGCTGAACAGCATTTCAATGATCGCCAACATAGCCAAGCTCTGCGCCACGTAATAATAATTAGGCCTATGTACGTTAAAATCACGCAACTGTGACCATTTGTGACGCTGTACGCGTATTTTTGTGTACGTTAAAATGTACGTTAAAATTGCACAACTGCCTCAGGCTGAGAACAATTGTTACCAATAGCAACGTCGTCGCACGCCCACCCCTCTGACGCTTTGACTCGACTAAACGAATTAGGTTAATACGATTCTACGAACAATTGTTTATATAACGTATTTCTTCGAACATCGTCCACCAACGTACGTTAACTTAAACGGTCTAAATGTTACCAATAGTCAACGCTCGCCCACCAACGCATCGCGACGTAAGTTACTAAACGGATAAAATTTCTACCGTTAGTCAACCAAACGCGATAATGACGTTATATATTGAGACAGAGAGCTTATATAGATAATATTTTATCCTTCATAAATAGATATTATCAGGGGCGTAGCCAGGAATTTGATTTGGGAGGGTATAAATATTTTGGGTGGGTATAAATCTGAACTATAACCCACATAAACCATATAAACCACATACAGTATAACCACGTGTAAATCAAATAAAAAACTTTAAGGTAGACTGGTTTGAGGGGGCATATATCGATATACCCCCGTCGCTACGCCCCTGGATATTATATATTCATTCGATTGAAAATATTTTACTACATTTTAATATGGGTCAGTTTCCATAGCGTCCATAGCGAGGATGCGAAATTCTAGTTACCAGTTTAATCGATAGCTAGTGGCCAGGGGCGTAGGCTACGTAGCGACGGGTTGGTATATCGGTATATATACCCCCAAAAATCAGCCTACCTTAAAGTTTTTTATGTGATTTACATGTGGTTATATATGTGGTTTACACTGTATATGGTTTTGTGGGTTTTAGTTCAGATTTATACCCACCCAAAATATTTATACCATCCCAAATCAAATTTCTGGCTACGCCTCTGCTAGTGGCTTCGACTTTCGTCAATTGCATTAATTATTGATTGTTTGTACTACAAGGATGAGAAAACCTAGCTTTTTTAAAATAAATAAATGGAATTTAGGTTTCTAGGCTATAGTGTTTGGCATGTCAACAACTAGGCCTACAGACCCTTCTCTATATTGCTGTCACGCGTATTCTGCTGTCTGCAGAGATCGAGTAACAAACTTTTAAAGCATTAAAAGTTTTATCATCTTTCGACTTACTAAAAAAAACTACAAAAACTATTCCAAATTTGAGATGCAGCTGAAAGCGCGTCTAACTATCCCTCTGATCATTTTAGTTTTGAGCAGTGGCGGCTCCAGGATTTGGCAAGTGGGACATGTTGGGGGGCAACTACTAATCATTGGGCCAACCGTTTGTTGTTTAAATGTATGGAGCATTAAGTATAGGGTCCCAACTGGGGCCACTTTGGCAGGCACTCAAAGGGGGCGTCTAACCCTCTGGCTCCCGGTGGAGCCGCCACTGGTTTTGAGGCGAGGATTGTAAGTAGAATGCAAGTATAGGCCTAGGCAGGGTTATTTCTACGATAATCAACTTGGGGGGGTGTCGGTAAATTCTGGGGGTCCCCTACCCAAAAAGTCTGACAAGCAAAAAAGGTAATCGCATAGCTAATATTGGGGGGCGTTGGGAGGGGTGTCGGTCTCGAATTGCCAAATTAGGGGTTAGGAGGGTGTAAAAATATCCCTGGGCCTAATTTCGCAGCCCGCTTTGCAGCTACAAGAGTCCAGAGGCGTAGCGATGGGTATCCGGCGCCCGGGGGCAGTGTACCGTTGGCACCCCAACACTGCTGACGAGCCAAAAAAGGCCGTCACGTCGTTCTCTCGGCGCCCTCATTCCTCAACTCTCTACGGCGCCCCTCTCCTTATACTCCTGACGAGGAAAAAAAGAAAGGTCGCCGCACTTGTTTCTTCTTATTTATTAGGGCCTACGTATTTAATTTTACCCCAAACCCCGATTTTGGTGCCCCTCACCTCGGCGCCTGGGGCATATATGCTCCCACCTGCCCTCCCCTCGCTACGCCTCTGCAAGAAAAGCCAAGAATCCAGCTGAAAAGTTATCCTAAGAAACTATAAATTACGTAAAGTAACATTGATCAGTTCATTCTAATATAGCGCTACATGATTTGTATGTACGTAGGCTATTCGTTTCTGTTTTCTTTTTAGGTTCCTCGCGCATTTGCAGTTCAACACCTCTGCCTACACAGATAGGCCTACACTTATGATTTAATACATTTTTTTAATCATAATAATAACGTTTAATAATTTACGTTTTTTAATAATAATAATAATAATAATAATAATAATAATAATAATAATAATAATAATAATAATAATAATAATAATAATATAGCCTATATATAAGCCCTAATAATAATAGGGTTTGTTGTAGGTGCAGGGGCCCTACGATGTGAAAACCCTGGGCCCTGGATATATTTGTCCGGACCGATCAATGAGGTGCCGGGGTAGCGGAGGTGGGTCGGGCTTCTACATTTGCTTTTCCATTTTATATTTATCATGTTGGGACGGTCCGAAGCGGCGTCACTTTAACTTGTGGCGAAAGAAAAAAAAAAAAATTCAGGGGTACAAGGTTTTGTACGAAAAAATTTTGCTTTTCCATTTTATATTTATCATGTGGGACGGTCCGAAAATGGCAGAGCCGCAGAGTGGGTTAAGCGCTGGAGCGGTAGGCTGACGGAGAGAGGTCAAACCCCTAGTGGCTTTCACACAGACAGATACGAAGATACTTTTAAATCACGCTAAACTGGTTAGAGTTTAATTTAGCATCACATCGAAATTTGTAGATATAATACACTTTTAAAATATGGGTGGGAGAGCGTTCTACTTACTTACCGCAGTCGGTGACTTCCTGTTCCACGCTGTAACGTTACGAGGACAGTGCATTCATTATTTCCTCACAAAACGCAGATTAATTTTTCCGATTTGATCATAAATTCGGCGAAATTCGCGTCTTTTTACGTCGAATTCGAGGTATTAAGGTTCGTTCGTTCGCCGATTAGACGAATACGTTGAATCTTTTGAACCGAATCCGTTTAATCGACGACTTAACACCTGTATTTCGAGACAGGAACGTAATGTAATAGTGGCTTATGTAGCGCACTCATGTGGAGTTTTTGTCAAATTTTAGCATCGAGCTACTGTGAAGATAGACACATGCGACTGAATTGCATTCTTGAAAAGTTTCTATAGACGATTTTGTGAAGTTCTTGCTTGCCTAATTAACGACAGATTTTAAAACGCTGCATCGATATAATTCAAGAACGCCCAGGCTATCGATAAATTGGCGGCTGTTTACTATGGCCCTATTAGCACGTCCAAAATACCGTACCAGAAGCATCAAGCCTGCAAGCATATTTTAAATCGCTTTGTATAAGAGCCATTGCATTCAGTAATTAATTTAATTGACTATTCTATTAATTAATATAATTAATTTGGATGGGTTTTATGAACTTCACCAAACAGGTCTGGGTGGAAAATAATTAGTTAATTAAATTTTTGTCATTGTGCTTCTTTCATTTCTAATTTGAAGTCTTTCCATCTAATTGAAGTCTTGTCCCAATCTTAATCGTAACTCTGCTTGGCTGCAGGGACCTCTGACAGTAATTAATTTTAATCGTCATCGTTGGTTGGTCAGGTGAAGTGTTTGGTGACATTGAACAAACTGGAATGCCGAAGAAAGACAAATTAGAGTTAATTAGCTGGATTTTGGTGATTTCACTGAATAGGTTAATGGTCATGTATTGTATAAATGTATTTTTTATGTATTATAATAATCTAAAGCAGTGCTTCCCAAGCTTTTTCCAACCATGGCACGATATCCAAATAACATAGTCAACGGCACACTGCAGCCAACAAGCAAAAAACCTCATCTGTGACCGTGATCTCTTCCTTTTCCCAAGCTGACGAGCAAAAAAGGAGGTTGTCAACTTATTTACATTAGCTGTTATTAGATCAGATTCTAGGTCTTAGAAGGAAAAAAATTAATTTTCCAACATTGTGCTGCGGTACACTTCTAAAGTTTCTGCGGCACACTTGTGTGCCATGGCACGCAGGTTGGGAGGCACTGGTCTAAGGACACTTGTTTAAAATCTCCTTCAAGTGACACTTGTTAGAATGGCCCTTTATGCCGGTCTTTGGCATACACATCATGGTGTTTCAGAAATTCTCTTGTTAATAATAATAATAATAATAATAATAATAATAATAATAACAAAATAACAATTATTATTATAACATTGTGATGCTCTAGCAGATGTGTTTGGATTCCAGATGCTGTGTCTTATACTTGTCATGAGTCTTCTTACATCGTCCGACGGATTCTATGTTCCAGGAGTTGCTCCTCAAGACTTCATTAAGGGCGATTCTGTTGAAATTAGAGTAAGTATGCAAAGAGCAATAGGCATTTCTCATCTTCTCATCACGTAGTGTCAGAAGTACATTGCTCCATGTATCCAAGGAGATTTAGCATAGACGATAATTATGTGTGCCCAGTTTGGGAGTCATCATCATCAACCATCATCATCATCATCCAACTCAGTAGTGGCAATCATCCATTGTCATACATCATCATCAACCATCATCATCATCATCATCATCATCATCATCATCATCCAACTCAGTAGTGGCAATCATCCATCGTCATTCATCATCATCATCAACCATCATCATTATCATCATCATCATCATCATCCAACTCAGTAGTGGCAATAGCTAGCCAGAAAACATTTCCAGGCCTTTTTCTCTGACATTAACCCGTGGCTGTTCCTCAATGACTGGTTACTTAGCAACCCAGCAGCTTTGCTCAATAATGCGGTGGTTGCTTTGGCTTCTCGGTTGCTAAGGAACCAGTTGGGCGGTGATATTAATCTGTGTAAAAGTAAAAGGGATGGTGGTAATATGAGGCTTGGCAGAATTCTGTGTCTGCTTGCATTGCAAATTTTAACTTGAGCTTAGACAGAATTTTATAATTATTGTCTTCTTTGCTGTGTTTGTTTTTCAAACTTTGTTTTAACCCTTTTTCCCCAAAAGGCCAACTTTTTTGCTTCATAGCTTTTTGGTTATGGGTCCATCCATATAGTACGTATGCAGTGAGGGGGAGGGAGAGTTGGATATAGGAGACTGCATAGGTACGGCGCACAGACAGGGTGGAGGAGGGGGGGTTGAAAATATGCCTTTTTTGCACATGTACTATATGGACGAGCCCTGAGTGGATTGCTGAGGTCAAAGGTTAATAAACTTTCATTGCCCCAGTTTAGTGTTTTGCTGCTCTATGCTTTCATTCTTTTATTGATTAGATATTTATTGAATTATAAGTACAATGTGGTTAGCCATTATAAAGCAATCCAGATTGTTTGCTATTTTTAATGCAACTTGTCCTCTTGTAATGCTGATGTTATCCAAGCTGACTGGAAATTTCTTGTACTTTTTTAAACATTGATCTATGATTTTTTTATAGTCTACTGTAAACTTTACAACATTTTCTGCTTTTAGGCTGAATTTCGAAACCAGCTATTTTTTAGGAGATACAAAAATTTTAATGAAATATTTAAAACTTCAAAATGTAGTCGTTGCTTTTCCTTTAAGAGCTATATACATATATACACGAATACTCTTATTTTAAGTAGATATTGATGATGAAACTGAGTTATAATTTTCTTTCATTTGCTCACATATATGGTGGTTGCTATAGCTGCTGGGTTGCTAAGGAACCAGTTGCTAAGGAACTGCCTGATGCTTTTAAATGTGGATTTGTGTGTGTGTGTTTTGTGTAGGCTGTCAAACTGACGAGTGTGAAAGCTCAGCTTCCTTATGATTTCTATTCAATTCCATTCTGTAAGCCAGAATCAACCAACTACAAGGTGGAGAATCTCGGTAAGCCATTACACGAGCGTGCTTTGTATTACATTGCACTGCTTTACATTGCATTACATTACATTGCATTACATTGCATTGCATCAATTGGCTTTGAATTCAAGATGAAAGATTTGCAAGTTTTTGGGTTGTTCTAAGAATCGCAAGTCATTTGAACATTCTTAGCAGACTATTCTAGTGTATTCAGGATGCTTTTATAATGCTTGGAAGAAGCCAGAAACTTGCCCTTGCTGTGATTACAATTAATTTTTCAGGAAAATTGATGGGTGATAAATAAAAAATGGGTGACAATTTTTTGCCGCTGCCACACACATGGTCGCAGAACTTCTACCACAATTTGGCATGGCTTTCCATTCATCGATCGATGTCTCGTGATATTTGTTTAGCTCCTGAAGGCTCAGCCCAAATTTGGTGTGGCTTAGAACATGCAATTGTCTTGCACATCTTTGTTTATATTATGTGAATGGTATCGGGTTTTTTCATTCTTAGTGCTTCACCCCAAGTGTTTTTAGTTTTTACCCCTCTGTGGACAATTCACCGTAGTTTTATTCGCCCCAGTGTCAACTCACCCCATGTAACTACTGTTCCCAAAGCATTTTGCTGATATAACGGGTATTTTATTCTCTAATAACATTGAAGGGATGGAGAAATTTTGCTATGATGTTTTTGTCTTATAGCAATTGTCCCCAATGAGAAGTCTCTTATGTCAGACTTCAGTTGTTGGGGTTATGATGGTAGGTGAGGAGATACATGGATGTCTTGATGATAGAGCATCTAAAAAAATCTTCAACAGTAGGGAAATTTGGGGTAACCTAAGATCTGTTTATAAATCTATTTATATAGCACATTTGTTGGTTGGATATTCAGAGTTTGGTGTGTGTGTGTGTGTGTGTGTGTGTGAGAGAGAGAGAGAGAGAGACAGACAGACAGACAGACAGACAGACAGACTGACAGAGGGAGACAGATACAAAGATACAGTGGTGGAAACAAACCGAGAGAGACAGACAGACTGAAGCAGAGGTATTTATGAGGGTCCTTTGTATGTTTTCTGTAATAGATAGATTTTAGTTTCTATTTTAGTTTCACTTGTTGATGCAGATTTTAGCTTTTATTTTAGTTTCACTTGTTGATGCAGATTTTAGTTTCTATTTTAGTTTCACTTGTTGATGCTTTGTTCTAGGTGAAGTGTTGAGAGGAGACAGAATCGTCAACACAAATTACAAGGTAGAGGAGCATTTCGATATTTCAGTTATTTCTTTTTTCTTTGCTAGTGTATTTTCTTGTAACAGCAGGAATTCTGATGAAATTTAACTTTAATTTAATTTATTATTTGATCAAAATTACGAAAAATAGCTGATGAGCACACAGGATGAAACGACCAGTTCTTCAACTTTTGTATTTTATGTGGTACGAAAATTTCACAACATGTGCCATTATTTTTTCACACTCTTGTACGCATGACCCTTTGACTCCTTTGTAACTTTGTAACATGACTCCTTTGTAAAGTGCTCTTGACTTTAGCTAGAGTTATGTTACTGCACTATATAAATTGTCGTAGATAATAATAATAATAATAATAATAATAATAATAATAATAATAATGACCATCGTGTTTAATGAACCTTGATCCAGTGTTTGTGTATTGTTGAAATGATTTATGATAATTCTGCACCATTACCAGTGTTCATAAGATTTCTTTATATGATTTACTTATTTAGTAAATTTGAAATTCAGGCATGTTCGTTGTGCTAAACTGAAAATGCAAAACCTACAAAACCTTAAACTTAATTTTTATAATAATGATGATAATAGTAATGATAATAACTTGATGATTATAACTGGCTTTTTATGTAGTTTAGTAGGATTTCTCTTGTGTTGAAAACTGCTGTTGCTCATAAAGCCTTCTATTCCAACTTCTTTTTGTCCGCTACAGATGTTGTCTTTAACCCTTAACTGATATATTGTCCATTTTCATTGAGTTAATTCGGTTAAAGGGGTTAATTTAAAAAAAATAAACACACAATTCACAGTAAACAGTCAGAACAGCAAACCTTATATTTCAGTTGTGTGATTTTGTACTATAATCACTATTTATAATTAAACTGATATAAATTGTAGTTTCAAATTGATTTAACCTGTTACAGTGAAACCCACTTAATTGCATAGGTGCCGTGCAAGCCTTGCTTATGCGATTAACTGGGCTATGCGAATAGCCGGGACGTCTGATAATTAATTGTACGCACAAAACACTGGTTGGGTTTTTGTGTTGTTATGCGATTATGCAGGTTATGCAATTAAGCAGTATGCGATTAAGTGGGATCCACTGTACTAGGCATGCAATTTGTTGCCATTGTCTTTTTGATCCTGATCTGTTATGTCTTAATGTCTTGTCCTTGTCCCTGTTGTAGGTGTACATGGCCCAGAACAGCAGTTGTCAGACCCTGTGCGAGGCCGTCACCTTCAAGGACGAAGATACTCAGCTGGTGTTCAAGCGCATACGGCAGGCGTACAACGTACACCTGTAAGATGTTGCCACTGTGTTGCAGCATTTTGTGTTGTTTGGTTTTGAGGCGTTTGCGGCACAGTTGGGGTGCTCAGTTTTTTTGGGGGCTCTTGTTTAAGTTCTTTGCCGAGTTCCAAGAATGATGATTATATCATTGAACGTGGTTTTAAATGAGTTCAACGCCTACAAAGCGCCTCTGGCTGTGCTATGTTTAGGGCGCTATATAAATAGGCCAGTATACATACTTACATACATAGGCACATGCTGCTTTGGAAATTGTTCTTGTATAAACTTTTGAAGCTCTCTTTTCTCATCATAATATGGAAACTGGATTATTAGTAGTGAAAATATTAGTAACTGAGGACTTATGTTTGGTGACGTTATAATAGCTTCATCTTAGTTTACTCAGCATAAAAAGTTTACTTAGTTTTCTGATAAGCCAATGCTAAAGTATGCTGCACCCCCACTTTCTGAGGGCCTGGGCCCACTTGGTTATGTATTACCATGATGTCATAATTACTGCAACATTATTTGACCCTAATTCAGTCATTATGCCATGATAAAAGTTCTGATTTTTATTCGTAAGATATTCACGCCGTTGGATTGCGATCATGATCCATCTATAAGTCGGCGCATTTTTCAATCTTTCTGATAGTTTGACCGATAATCTTCCATGTTCGACGAAAATCATCGGAAAAGACAAGCAGGTCCAGTACGAGCACGGATATCGACTGGGATTTGTGGCGGACGACAAGGCAGGTTTCAGTCGACTATTTTCCCTTGAAGTTTTCAAGATTGCTTTCACGCTTCTGAATAATCAGTATTGTGTTTTGTTTTTTTTCCATTTCGGGTCTTCTTCTTGGTGCCATTTTCTTATTTCCTCTGGCTTTAGCCTTTCATAATTCAACGCCACATTTATTCAGATAGTATTGGCTATAATCCTGTTCACGCCAAACAGTAAAATCAGCGTCAATTGAAGAGGTGCAGGCATTTATATAGATTATGTGGTTTATTGTAGATTATATTCTCCTGCCTATGTTGTCACCTGTGGCAGTGGCTCTTAGATCATTTTTATTGTTTGGTTTCTTGTATCTCAGGTTTACCTTAACAACCACTTGAAGCTCGTGCTCAAGTATCATTCGGAGGCAGCTGCGGGGTGAGTAGAGGTTGCTATGACGATGTTTGCTGAGGTGGTTGTTGAGGTCTCCATGTGCAATTTGCTTCATGTCCTAACGGTTATTTTTAGAAAAAAATCGTACATCCAAGGATGGCAAAAAAGGAAGAGGCAGGCCCAGTAAAAACGGATAGACGACATAAAGGAAGATCTCAAAGAAAGACAACTGACAATAATTGTAGAAGGAAGAAAACTGACATTTGACAAAAAAGCCTGGAACTGTTTTCTGACTAGCTATTGTCACTAATGAGTTGGCAGAGAGCAATTGTGTGGTGTGGTGGTGGTGGTGGTGGTGGTGGTGGTGGTGGTGGTGGTGGTGGTGGTGGTGGTGGTGGTGGTGGTGGTGGTGGTGATGATGCACGTCCAATCAGTGTTTTGTCCATTTTGCGAGTGCAATGGTTAATCATTAGGACTTTGTACTGCTTTAGTGGTTTGTGACTGGACCTCTGAGGAAGCCATTGGCTGTGGTTGGTGCCACCTATCTATCATCACTGCAAACAATCAGACCACGTACAATTTCTGCGTAGTTTCCACGTAGGTTAACCCTTTACCCGTTCATTTATTTGTAATGTAATGTAGAACGGATGAGCATTCTCGGGGCAACCGGTAAAAGGGTTAACTCAAACTATGAGACCAACACTGACCCCATGTACATTTTTCGGGACTCGAACATACTATTCCTACCCCGTTGCTTTGTTAGCAGTGTGCTTTCAGGCAGTTGGAACCAGTAGTGTTTTTTCTATGAGTCTTATTGCAGTTTTTGCTATTTTTTTGTCATCAGTCCTGAGGATAGAGAGAGTTTCCGAGTGGTTGGATTTGAAGTTGAGCCAAGCAGGTGAGTAACGTCTACAGCCATAATATTAGCTTTATTATAAATAACTAGGTTGTACTGTACGTTCGTCTTGTTTCTTCCAATCTGTGCTGTGTTGGTCAATTATACAGAATTTTAATACCGATACTGATTGCCACTGTTATGGCTTTATAATTTCCTCTGCTTTTTAAGAAATTCCGTTTAAGTGAGAAAATGAATTTAGAGATTGCACATATATCCCTACATTACGCTAATTAACTTGGCTGACTTGAACACATTACAGAGTTACATTGTATTCCAAATTGTTCTGATTTTCGTAGCATTTCAGCCGACAGTCTTAAGTTGACTGGTGACAAGTGTAAGCTGGAGAATGAGAAGCCAAAACCTATGGAAATTCCTAAAACAGGTCTGTTACAGCAAGGCTGGTTACATGTTTGAATCTGTAAACAACAATGTACTTCATGTAGTAATTACAGTGCAATGTTCTTCATGTAATGTATCAAGCGCATTTGTATAGCACCTCCTCTTCTGTGCTATTACTGCTGCTTCAGGTGTAGTCAAAGTGCTGTTTACCTACGAGGTAGTCTGGGAGCCAAGCGACATCCGTTGGGCGTCGCGGTGGGACACGTACCTGGCGATGGGTGATGTTCAGATCCACTGGTTCTCCATCATCAACTCCGTGGTTGTGATTTTCTTTTTGGCTGGTACGAAGTTTTGGAAATAGATTAACTTGATTTCCTTGACCCCGTTTTATCAAACGGGGTCAAATGTTCACTACCATATGTCCTACGAGGGCCTACATCATAGCAGCATAATGATCTATATAGCAACACTGAATTTGAAGGGTTAATGCTGATTTTTATAAATAATTTCTTGTATCTGTGATATATAAAGAGATTGTTACTGGCCCACTAGTAATAGAATGGATTATTTTACTGATTTTACATTTAAATTGAATAAAATAATTGATGAATGCTGTTCTTATGGTTTCATTGTTGTTGTTTTAGGGATTCTGACGATGATTATTGTGAGAACCTTGAGACGGGATATCGCCAAGTACAACAAAATGGATGAAGAGGTTATTAATATCTTTATTTAATTTTTTTATAATATCTAATAATTATTTAAGATATGACACAATTTTCACCTAAAATTTGATTCTGTTTTGATGCATCTTCCTTTAAGAACATTTATATAGCGCCTTTTTGTGGCCGATGTCTCAGTGGTAAACAGGTCTTGGCATGAATAAATGTATGGACTTCTTCCTTTAAAATCAATATGAATTGAGATAAGGAGTACCTGCATGTAATTGTAGTAATTGTTTATTATTTTCATTAATTTACTGCATGTAATTGTAGTGTAACATAACATTTATATAGTGCCTTTTGTGACATCAGTCTTAGTGTTAAACAGGTCTTGGCATGAATAAATGCATGGACTTCTTCCTTTAAGATCAATATGAATTGAGAAAAGCAGTACCTGCATGTAATTGTAGTGTAGCAGAACAATTATATAGCGCCTTTTTGTGGCATAATGTCTCAGTGTTAAACAGGTCTTGGCATAGAATAAATGTATGGACCGATGTATTTGAAGGACGAGACTTTGGAAGAGACCGGGTGGAAGTTGGTTCACGGAGATGTGTTCCGTCCGCCGCAGAGGCCGAAACTTCTTGCCGCCTTCATCGGCTCCGGAATTCAGTTGTTCTGCGTGACTTTCATTGTCATCGGTAATTTGCAAGTGTTGCTTCTCGGTCTTATTCTGGTTGTGCCTAACTAATTTTTTAACCCTTAAACGGCCAGAAGCGAGTATACTTGGTTCCATTGCTTATGGTTACAAAGTGTCTAGCAGTTTAGGGGTTAATTGCTATTTTCTTTTAATTGAAGCGAATATGCTCTGTTAAAGCCAGTCAATTGTGAGGGTTTTATTGTTCCTGATCTGCAATACATGTATATATGACAATTGTATGCAATGTAAGAGTATTTGTATAGCATATTGATAAAGATATTGATAAAGAGATGAGCTTATGTGTATGTATATATGCATATATATAGGCATATCTCTTTGTGCATTACTTTGCATCAGGAATTTCTAAGCTTGCAGCACCCTACAGAGATAATACCAAAACTAGAGGCCAAAACATGCATTGGTTGTTATTCATTGAGAGAAATGCTTGAAAAAGTGTAGGTTGTGTTCGGAAATATTTTGGAAATTTACACTGGTAAATCATTTACGCTGATGTGTAGTCAGTCAATCAATCAATCAATCAGTCAATCAATCAATCAATCTGTTTTGATCAAAACAAAGAAATTAATACTATTGCAATCTAATGAATGGCTACAAAGACCTAATGTAAATGAATGTAAACTGTGAATTTTTTTTTCAAATATCAATGTTAGCAAGGAGATGCTAAGTGGAGGGGTAGGAGAAGAGAACTGATTCTCTGTAGAATTTCTGCCTCACAATGAATCATGAATTAGAGGATGTACACAAGTGTACAGTTAATATATTGAAGTGTATAGTCTTTGGCTGTATTGTTTACGTTATTTACAGGTGCATTCCATGTTTTTATGTGTCATTTGTTACTCTTAAATTTCAGTGTTTGCAATGCTTGGAATGCTGTCGCCTGCGTCCCGCGGAGCTCTGATGACCGCCGGTATTTTCCTCTTCATGTTTATGGGGTAAGCGTCAAGTATATCAATGACTTGTCAAATACCTCATAACCCATATCTTCACAACATGTCAAATTCCTCATAACCAATGTCGTCACATGTCAAATACCTCATAACCAATATCTTCCCATGACGTGTCAAATACCTCATAACCCATATCTTCACGACATGTCAAATACCTCATAACCTGTATCTTCACGTGTCAAATACCTTATAACCCATATCTTCACATTGTGTCAAATTCCCCACGACCTGTATCTTCATGACATGTCATATTCCTCATGACCCATATCTTCACGACATGTCAAATTCCTCATAACCAATGTCTTCACATGTCAAATACCTCATAACCAATATCTTCACATTGTGTCAAATTCCCCACGACCTGTATCTTCATGACATGTCAAATTTCTCATGCCTGTATCTTCACAATGTGCCAAATTTGACTTCCTCATGGCCCGTATCTTCACGACGTGTCAACTTCCCCACAACTCATATTGTCATGACATGTCATATTTCTCATGTCCCATATCTTCATGACTTGTCAAATTCCTCATTGCCTGAGACACTGCAGTTTGTTTTTCCCCATCTTGTTAAACCCTTTCCACTTTTTTTGCTTTCCTACATTTTCTGTCTGTCTGTCTGTCTGAATGCTTGGATCTTGTTTGTCTAAGGTTTGATACCTGAGGTTGAGAAAATGTGGCTTCAGGTGATAGGAATTTTCATCGTTGGTGTCATTTTTGTTGTTGGCTATTTCGAACACATACTGTGTACTTACTTACTTATTGTAGCCTTGTAGCTGGTTATTACTCGGCAAGGCTTTATAAGACGATGAAAGGCGCTCAGTGGAAAAAGGCTGCACTTCTTGTAAGTTTTTGAGCTTTTAAAATGTCATTCTTGAATTAGCATCTTGGTTCAGGTTGTTTCATGACTTTGCTGTTATGGTAAACCTTGATTGAATATCTGTATGCTAGGGGTTAATCTACATGGGCACAAGGAAACATGCCCCAAGAACCCATCTAGATAATTTTTTTTTTCTAATTTCTCATTGTGATGAAAAGCGGAAAAAATTACACAAAGAAGCAAATAAGTAAGCGAATTCATCTGTTCTTCCCTTTCAGTAATTTTGACATGGTGTAGGGAAAGGGAAGAACGGGATGGGAAAAGGCAAGGTAAGGCATGATGGGGTATGAAATACAAAGTGCCCCTCCAGACTAAGTTCCATGATCTGCCTGTCTGTACGGCAGGGGTATTCAAATGGGGGCTCACGGGCCAGATTCAGCCCACCAAGGACTGTGAAATGGCCCGTGAAGGTGTACTGAAACGGTAAATAAGTTTTTTCTAATACATACGAAATATTGTTATGTGTCTTGTTTTCAATGTGCCTGTTTTCTATGGCTTATGAACTACTGGGTATATGTTTTTGACTAAAAAATGTTTGCCCCTTGCCCTTGGGCACCAGTCATTAAAAATTTTGGCCCTTCATGAAATAATTTAGCCAAACACCCCCTGCTGTGTGCATGGGTGTCCACAGAAATTTTTCCAGGAGGGGCAAAACACAATGGTCACGGTTACCCAACATAAATTTTTCCAGGAAGGGCAAAGCATATTTTAACACAATGGTCACTGTTAATATATTTTAGCAAGGTTTTCAAATTTCAATGTGAAATATTGGTGTTTGCATTTTCGGGGGGCAAGTGCTCCCTCTTGCCCCAATGTGCGGGCACCCATGGCTGTGTGGTCATTTTTGTGAGTTTTATTATTTTGATTTTAATTTAGACTGCGATGCTCTATCCTTCGGTGATGTTTGGAACCTGTTTCATTTTGAATTTCTTCATTCTTGGAAAACATTCATCTGGAGCGGTGAGTTTGTTCGTATGTTGTTAATCTGTTGTACAGCCGTTCGAAATAAATTACCGTTATGCAATTGTCTACACCTGCGTACAGGAAAATCACTTGTGGATTTCATATACAGTGAAACGTGACCAATTGCATAGGTATCGTGCGGGAAGATAGATGAGTGGTAATTAACTGGGCAGGCACGCGAATCAAGCTGGGACGTCTGATAATTAATTGTAGGGCGATAGTAACATCAAAAAACACTGGTTCGGGTTTTATGTTGTTATGCGGAAGTTATGCAATTAAGATGTATGGCTTAGCCACCTATGGGCTGTGGGGATCCACTGCATCGGACTTGTTCCTTGAGCCTAGGGTGACCATTTATTTTTAATATTTATCTCATGACTTGCATGGTTTGGACTTGGTTGCATGGCTTAGACTTGTTATTTGCAACATTGATCAATACCTTTGAATTGTAAATTGATGAATTTAGACATTCTTAGAGTTGATTATAAACATATGTTGCTATATTACTCAGATTAATTTGCTTTAAAACTAAATCTTCAGGCATGAAAGCCATTCGTTATTATGTTACCGATCTGACTTGCTAAAGAAAAGCCCTGATTTGCAGAATTCTTAGTGGGCACAAGAGTTTTTTTATAAATCCGCTTGTTGGCATGCCAGCTTAGAATGTGTGTCATCATAAATGACATATGGTGTCTTTTATAATTAAATAGGGTTATATGCGTTTGGTAACATTGAACTGAATAAGACAATCTGTTGATTAAGCTAATTCTAAACAACCAGTATTCTTTCATTCATTGAATTCTCTATTGGAGATTTGAATTCTTTTTTTAGGTTCCGTTTTCAACCATGGTTGCACTTTTGTTTATGTGGATGGGGATATCCCTGCCGCTGGTTTTCATCGGATACTTCTTTGGATCGCGCAAGCAGGTAAATATTAACCCCTTAACTGGGCAACTATTTGTAACTCAATGTAAAATGGACGAGCGTTACTCGGGGCACCCAGTTAAGTGGTTAATGAGTGCACAGTTTTTAAAAGACTGCCTTTGCTGAATTTTTGAATTTTTTCTGAATTTTTTTGGCTGAATAAGTGCATTTCAATGCACTTATTAATTAACCCTTTCATTTCCTAATTTTTTTCCTGTTTTCTCAATAAAAGGCACCAATTACTAATCATATTGGGCATATGCCATTATGTGAATGTATTAGTGAGTCTCTGGCAAGGATTTCAATGTACTTATTTAATTAACCCTTTCATTCGTAAACCCTTCAACCCAAAGGGTTCCAAAACCAAGCCTTTTTCGCGAACCTTATGGCCGAATGTTTATGCATGGCAGTCCAGAACGCGGCAGTGGTGTTTAAACATACCAATAAGACAGTTGTGTGATGCTGATGTGTTATTGTGGTTGACAGTACGGGGGATAGAGTTGCCACGGTGACGAAAATGCTAATCTATTTCTTATCCAATATTTTGATTGTATCCCAATTTCTTTATGTACAATTGCAGTCAAAATTGTGTGGTGCAGTTGCCTTTGTAAAGCTCTTATTGCTGGGTTCCATTCCACTATCAGTGTTGTTATTTGTTTGCTTTGTTAACGTTTACTCCACGTAGTGTCACCCAATTTGAAACACTCCCTTGAACGTGAGAATAACCAAATTTAATTGCTTTTGTTAGTTTGTTAGTTTGGATTATTTTACAGTAGAACCTCGTTACATACCTGTGAATTTCGAAATTTGAGCACCGACAAAATTCTAAGATCTAAACTAAGTATTTTCCATTGAACTGTACAGTCCTAGAACTCAGCATAGTAGAAAAATATATATTTCTTTTATGCTCCTGGGCATAAAACTATAAAACTAACTATAAAACTATATAACTACTAACTAACTAACTTTTAACTAACTAACTTTAATTTACTCCACAGTCTTAGAACTCGGTGTGCTAGGTAATTATATATTTCTTTTATGTCCCTGTTTATAGTGGATGTGATGCTTATAGCAGCCATGATGTGCCTTCATGGTCTTTTAATAGTTGGTTGGCATTTTGTTTTGCTGATTTATGTTCAACTATGCATCAGAAACTGAGCTTCTTGGGACACTAAGTTTTCATTCTATTGTTGATTTTTAAAACTGCAGATGGTTACAATGGTTGTAAGTGGTTATATTTAGAATGTTTTTATTTTTAGCCCTACGAGCATCCAGTCAGAACCAATCAGATTCCTCGCCAGGTTCCCGATCAGATGTGGTATCTCAGTCCATACATGGCGTAAGTGTAGCTCGGTTATCTTATCTCTTCCTTTCGCCATGAGCCCGCTTGGCCTAATTGACAAAAAATACCAGAGTTGAGCATGATTGGTCTTTCCGTGCTCCAACCCTGGTGGTGATGGTCAACTCGAACTACAGTGATTGGTTCATTTTATATTTATTGCCAATTTCTGATAGATAAATATATTTGGATATTTCTTTAGCGTAAACGTCCTGAGGTTATGCACAATTAGGCATAAAGCAATGGCAGGCTGCTGCACATTAACCCCTTTTCCCCGTAGTGTAGATATTGGTTCAAAACCGGTTTATTATACGGACTGCAGTGGTCAGAGGATTAATGACATAACCAGCTTCTGTTGTCCCCAACCCAAAGCTCTGCTTTAAGTATTGGGTGACCTTTAATTGTTATTATTCAGTAGATAATTATATTTTGATGACTAAATGTTGATATTAGTTGTTGTTTTATTAGTTGTTTTATTCACAAAATTTATATCACACCAAAATGTGTGAAATGGCTGTTATGAGAGCTGTGACCTAAAACTGATGAAATATTCAAGGTTAGGATTTATTTGAATATGAAACACATTGTGTTGACTATGTCTGTTGTTGATGTGATTAAATGTCACTGTTTGATTTTCAGGACCTTGATGGCTGGAATTTTACCATTTGGAGCTATGTTTATTGAACTGTTCTTCATATTTACCGTAAGAATTAAGAATTTCCTCCCTGATATAATTTGTGTGTGTGTGTGTGTGTGTGTGTGTGTGTGTATATATATATATAGAGAGAGAGAGAGAGAGAGAGAGAGAGAGAGAGAGAGAGAGAGAGAGAGAGAGAAAGAAAGGGGTATTTTATTTTATGGGTTAATGGGCTGCAGGTTGTTATGCATTATTTATTTCAATTGGGTGAATAACTTTTCAGGTAGACGGGGGCCAGTTTCAAAACCTCGGGGTTGCATTCTTGTCCTCCAGAAATTACCCCTTTCTGGTAGATTTGGTATCATCAAGAACATCCAGTCCTAGGAGATTTTATTCGAATATTTGTCTTTGCCACAATGAATGCAGATCCTTATTTTAGCATTTTTGAAAGCCATTCACTATGAAGCTTCGCTAACAGTCCCTTGGGTGTGACATTAACTCGACTAGTTGAATGTGTAATGGTTGTGGTTTAACCCATTTTTGTGTGTAGAATGCACAGTAATATTACATTTTAGAGGAATTTTCCAAAAATGTGAAGAATGTAATGTTGCATTTTGTATAGGCCCGCAGTTCTCAACCTCTATTGTGCCATGACCCTTTAATTCAATTCCCCGTGATGTGGCAACCCCCAGCCGTAAAATTTTTTCATTCATAATGTACTGTAAACTGTTAAAATAATAATGCCATGACAATTAAAATGATTTAGATCGTTCTGATTCTATTGTCTGCAATGCATGTCTCGAATGACAATAATATTTTTAGAAATCTAGTAACTACCAATGGGAAAATTTTGTACAATAACAAGTTTTGCTCATTGGAAAAGAGACAACCCCATATTTCCAATGGTCTCAGGCGACCCAATGACAAATTGTCATTCGACCCCCGTCGGGGTCGCGACCCACAGGTTGAGAACCGCTGGTATAGGAGTGACACCCAGTCACTGTTATGAGTATATTATTGAGTTTAGTGATTTGGAACGTGGAATTATAAAATCATAAAATCTGTGGAAAATTTTATCAAGAACTAGAAATAAGTGTAAAATTTATCTGTTATTGTATTTTCTTTATTTTTAAGTAACTCCGCAGTTTAATTGGGGGGGTTGTTCTCACAGGAAAAGGGTAAAGGGGGAAAATTTGAACCCTTTGTTGAATTGTGTTGGTTTCTAATTGAAAGTGGAATTTCATTTGACTGTAGGCCATCTGGGAAAACCAGTTCTACTATCTGTTTGGATTCTTGTTCCTGGTCTTCATCATTCTCATTGTTTCCTGCTCTCAGATTTCAATTGTGATGGTCTACTTCCAGCTCTGTGGAGAGGTAACACATTTCAGTAGATACTCTGAGCAAAAATCAGTAGATTCCTGAGCTTCTGTTTAACAAATCACATAGTATAGTGCTTGGTAGTTTGCAAGTAAAATATAAGCATGATAAATCAAACTTTATTGCCAGTAAAACTAAGTAATTTACTGTAGAATTGGTTTGGTTACTCATGTACAGTGGCATAGTCAAGGGAGGTTTTGGGGGTTAAAACCTCTCTTGTCTGTTTGCAGTGTCGGGAAGGGGGCTTTTGGGGGGAGCAAAATTTTTATTGTGATCACTAAAATGCACTCATATATAATATATTTGGGGTTATATATATATTTTACACATACATACATACATACATACAGTATCTATATATCTGAATTATTGAAGCATAATAATAGGTGATGACCTTTTTGATTGTCAGGATTTTTCTCTTGTCCCATTAATCAATTCCTAGAATGATAACGTTTTTTTGGTTGTCAGAATTTTCCGAAGTTGGGAATCATAAACCTCCCCCTCGGAAAAAACCGCTACGTGTCTCATGTAGACTTGACGTGTGTCTGAGACTTTACCCTGCGGTATTTGAGTGTTTGGAGCTGGTTTTAGATAAAGGCAAGTGAGAATAATTAGTGTGAGCAGTTTGAGTTTGATGGGTAAAATTTCCACCGTACAATTCATCAGCTTGTTTCAATTTGGGAACTATTACTATAATTACAGTGAATGTGATAGAATATTGATAACGTTCTTGCAATGCAATTGGGGGGGCAATGCGTTCTAGTCTGACCCTAGCTGCCTGTGTAGTGACCATGGACGAGTTGTTTGCCCCTAATTGTCTGCGAGGATGGCAACAGGAAACCGCTTCTTTTCTCACCCCCCCAGATGGGGTAAAGGTCCATCCATATAGTATGTAGGCACTGAGGGAGGTTGAATTTGGGAGATTTTGTGTGTGTGCGCGGTGTGCAAACTGGGAAGAGAGCGGTGGGTTGAAAATTTGTCTTTTTTTGCTTATGTACTATATGGATGAGCCCTAAGAGCCAGTTGGACCTGCCTTAGGGCAGAGAATCATCATCATCATCATCATCATCATCACTATAAATAAAGTGTTTTTCGGTTGACTGAAATGTGTTGTTGTTGTTGTTGTTAGGATTATCATTGGTGGTGGCGATCATTTGTTGTTTCTGGGGGATCAGCGTTCTACGTCTTCATCTATTCGATCTTCTATTTTGTTACTAAGGTAAACGTGTTGCCGGTTTTTATATTTCGTTGTTGCGTTTACCGGTACTTTGTGCCGCGCTTGGCACCATCAAGCCTTCCAAAATCAATCTACAGTCTGGCATCTCGCCGTTTTAGACTTTGCTGGCAGCATGCTTGCATTCTTGGACCATAAAAAAGAATTGGAGAAAAAATAGCAAAAAATAAATGGCTCAGAAGAATACTAAGGATTGGATACAGAGAACATATAACAAATAATAAGTTAGAGAGAGAGAACACTGCAACCGAGCATGATGTATGTAATCAGAAAGAGAAGAATGAAAATGGACTGGACACATACTCAGAATGGAAGAAATAAGAAACCCAAAACGAATTTTCAACTATAAACCAGAGGGGAGAAGATCTAAAAGAAGACCGAAAAGACGATGGGTGGACGGATTGGAAGAGGATCTGCACATGGCAAGGCTGAATCTCAACGGAAAAACTGACGGAAGACACCGAATGACCTTGGAAGAAATAGCAAAGGACAGAGAACTTTGGAGAGATGTCATGAACTTTGGAGAGATGGAGAAGTCAATAGCTGGACACAGCTAGAGGACAAAGACCTGACCTGACCTGACTGAGTATTACTTCCAGACTTTTTATTAAGAACTTAAAAACTCATTTATTTAGAGTGAGCTACTTGTGATTATTATGTGTGAAGCACTCTTGTTGTGGGCCTTAGCCCTGCTACTGCGCTCAAAAAATTGGCCTAGAAGAATAAATAAATAAATTGAATTCCAACTATAGGGTGGTGCAAAAAAACCGGACTAGTCACATTTGGGTTTGCATTTAATATAGTCTGTTTTTTTTTGCACCACCCTGTATGTGTGAATATTGTAATCTTTGATTGTTCTGTGTTTTGATTTGATGCTAATAATTAATTAATCTGTGACATTGATAATGATGGTGATGTTTAGAATGGTTCAGTAGGGTCTGCCCTGTGTGAGAACCACAATGTTCACCATTCCGTTCATTCATATTATGGTCTTGCTGTATAATCTCATTATTTGCTCTCTTGTCCTGTTGTAGGTTTGTTCTTGTATTCTCCTTTGTTTATTTATTTTATTTTTTTATTTATTTATTTATTTTATCATATTAGTTTTTATTTGCAAGATCAAGAGCGCTTTACAGATTTTTATTTTATCATATTCCTTTTTTTATTTGCATCTACAAATGACAAAACTTGCAGCATATAATGTCGTAAATGCCTCATTCACCCCTTACTGTATATATTTCTGTATAACTTCCACAACACTTGACCTGCAGTCTAAATAGCTATACAGTACAAGACCAATCCAGTATCCTGTAGTACTTGTGTTTGTTTTAAAAGCATTTACACCAATAGCCATTTCCAGTATTATCTTCTCATCCAATTCATTCTACTCTAGCACTAAAATCAATCAACCAAATACTTTTGAGTATTAGAGGTGGTGCTATAGCAGTTAATTGATGATAATAATAATAATAATAATAATAATAATAATAATAATAATAATAATTATTATTATTAATTATTGTTATTATTATTATTATTATTAATTATTATTGTTATTGTATTTATTATTTATTGTTATTATTATTATTTATTGTTATTATTATTATTAATTATTATTTATTATTATTATTAATTATTGTTATTATTATTATATTGGCTTCTGAAGGATTGGATGTCTTCTGAAAATATGTAGTATTTTGTGACCAGCTGGAGATAACAGAGTTCATTCCTACACTTCTCTACTTTGGCTATACTGCTCTCATGGTCTTCTCGTTCTGGCTGCTAACCGGTACGATCGGCTTCTACGCCGCCTACTTCTTCATCCGTAAGATCTACGCCGCGATCAAGATCGACTGACTGACGAGTGACACAGCGTTTCAGCTGCCAACCATCAGGCAACCATGCTTGACACTTCTGGAACGTTCTAGCCGCCACGATCAGCTATCAGCATATAAACCTGACATTTCAAAGTGGCGTTTGATGCACAGAGCTGGTGTGACGATGAATTTTGACGTTTCATATAATGATTCTTTTTGTGGGATAAGTTGTAAATATGAAGATAAACATTGAAACTTTTTGTGTGAAAATAATTAATAAAAATTATATATATATATTATATATATATATATAATTTGTGTGCATATTGCATGTATGGGAGGGAATTAGTTGAAATTATTTGGTATAGTAATATTTCTCTTCTGTGTGTGTGTTAAATTCTGTTGTTCTTCTTAAGCTGTTACTTTATCTGTTAATTTTAGTTATAACTTTTGCTGTTTTTCTCGAAACAGTGCCCTGAATAATTCGTCTTGAAATTCAAGGCTGTTCCAAGACTTTTTCGCACGTACGTTGGCACGTGCGCGATTTAGACATAGATGCACTATTTAGGCAAGTAAGTAAGCATTCGCGTAAGCATAGTTTTGCATTGTAGCTTCTTAACCCATTAACCGTGTATTTAACTGTAACTCAATGTAAAATGGATGGATATATCCAGGATCCCCAGTTAAGGGGTTAAGGTCCAATCTTGGCATTTCGGAGTTATGTTAAAAGTGAGGCTGTTGTATGATGTCTGCTTGGCGTACGTGCTGTGTGATTGCATTTGTAACATTTGTAGGTAAGGCTGGTTTTGACTTTGTTAGTGACGTCTAATAATGCAGTGTTTTGAATATTCACGAGGAGCAAAAGGCTAAATATAGAATCTTCTGACGACATCATTTTCTATTCGAAGCACTTAGTGTATAGTGGGTCTCAGTTATGACATAGTTACATCTTATTGCTGTTTTATCCGGCATGGCCGTTTACTGAATGGGTCTGCTTTTGTGAGACGTTGTGCGTGGAAATGTCATGCTGAAAAGACCTTGAACAAAGTTTTTCATTGTAACGATAATGTAGCCAGTTGCATTTTGCCGTTTATTTTGAATTTTTTTGTTGTCTTCGAGCCTAACGTTGTCAAAGTCTTGTGGTATATCTCTGCACGTACTTCTTGCCCTGGACGATTCATGTTGGCTTTGCTTTGTTTGTTTCTTACATCATTTGGGTGTTAGCAACTGCAAGATGTGCTGAGTAATTTTATAGTGGCTGTAGTTGATTTGATCATATGGAATAAGTCTGTGAATTTGTGAATTATGTACATACAGCTAAACGCATATCTCTGTCTTTATATAAGTCCAGATAGAACGGAATTTTAATGAAAATCGATGTCAATTGGTCTTTGATGTGATAAACAGGCTCCTAATAGTATGATGGTATGATCCCATCATAGCAGACTGGGTGACTGCAGATTCTTAATAACAGCAATAGTATATTTGGGTTTTGAGAGGTTAAGTAACAAGTGGGATCTGCAGTGTTTATTCTAGGCCTTTTCTGGGGATTCCCCCAAGTTTTAAAATTCCCCAAAATTTTATATGTTGGCTGGGGGAATGGAAATCCCCCTCCAAAAAAGTGTGGAGACTCAGACCTTGTCCCCCCCAAACATTTTAAAATCCCCCCAATGTCAAGGTGGCTAGAATAAAAATAACAAGTGGGATCTGCAGTGTTTATTCTAGGCCTTCTTTGGGGGAATCCCCCCAAAGTTTTAAAATTCTCCCAAATTTTTTATATGTTGGCTGGAAGAATGGAAATCCCCCCCAAACAAAAAGTGTGGAGACTCAGACCTTGTCCCCACCCCAAACCTTTAAAAATCCCCCCCAGGCAATGTCAATGTGGCTAGAATAAAAACTGGGGATCTGTCTTCTGTGAGAAACACTGTGTTCCACTTGGCCTTTCAGTCAGATGATGGTTTTGCTCATGTTTTCTCATTCCTTGTCTCCTTACCCTTGAGTTTACAAATAACAGCAGGCTTCGTAGTATATGCTCTTGATATAAAGGCACAGAGTTCGGGTCTTAGAAGCCTGTTGTGTGGCGATTAAATTAACCCCTTACCCGCCATTTATTTGTAATGCAATGTAAAGTGGGCGCACGTACGAGTTGTGGCCGGTAGAGGGGTTAAATATTGGTTATCGTGCTTCAAGAAACGTTTGAAGTTTCAAAACTTTAGAAAAACCGTGTTGTTCTTGATAAACCGTCGTTTGGAAAATTTATAATATACTTGATAATTTTATTCCAACTAATGCAGCGGTAATCTGAAGTGTGTATAATAATTTATAATATAGATAATTTTATTCCAATTGACGTAGTTTTTATTGCAGTCGTCTGGGCTTCTCTTCTTCTTCTTCTTCTTCTTCTTCTTCTTCTTCTTTCTTCTTCTCCTGGCACTTGTAAGGATTCATTTGAGCCTTTTTGAGGTGTGCTGTTGTTTTGATTGCCGTTTGAAAACAAGGTTTTTCTGTGGTATGATATTTGTTTTGTAAGTGGTTTAAGAATCTGTTCCTTTTTCGTAGAAGTGTTTTCAATTTTATTTTATCTATTTTGGACTTGTTAGTTGGAAGCAGGCAAATGCTAGGTTGCGATAGTGTTGATCTGCTAGCCACAGTTTGTGAGAGTAGTCTATATATATGGGGGAGGCTGAACACCTTTAATTTAGATCTACCCCAGTGGCGGCTCCAGGATTTGGCAAGTGGGGAGCCGTTGGGGTAGCAACTTCTAATCATGGGGCCAACCATTTTTTGTTAGGTATGTAGTATTAAGCATAGGGTCCCAACAGGAGGCCAGGCACTCAATAGGGGGCACAGGCCCTTCTGTGGAGCCGCCACTGTGTTATGATAGTATTGATCTACTAGCCACAGTTTATGAGAGTAGTCTATATATTGGGGGGGGTGAACACCTTTAATTTAGATCTACCCTCTTCCCAGGATTGAAAACTTCTGGCTGTGCTAGTATCTGAAGCTTTATTTTGTTTTATGCACAGTGTAATGATGGAGAATTCTGTGCATTGGCCAGTGTTTTGCAAACTGTGGGTCGCGACCCAAAGTGGGTCACAGGGATCAGTCTAGTGGGTCGAAGGGTAGCGTGAAACTAGTTTCGAAAGCGTCATTTTCTAACGGTTCTAACCAATGCCACAATGTCGCAAGCCTTGAAAGTTGCAAATAGGCTTAAGTCTTAAGAAATTTATTTGCCTGCAACACTCCATCTGCGGCTTATATTAAAATGATTAAGTGTTTTATCCAATTTTTAGTTGACAATAAGTTTGCAGGTTGTGGCATTTTACACAACCACTGAAGTGAGACGCACAGTTCCAAAACGTTTGAGAAATCCTGTCCTATATTACTTTTAAAAATTAACTATTTCGTAATAACGCAAGGAAAGCGTATTCCTACCATTTTGCTCTGAAACTCCACTAACAATATAGGGAATCTCTAAATTTCATGCATTGGAACCAGCGGTTATGCGATTTTGCCATACTCATAGGATTTTTAAGACGCGTAACAAAGGTATGCTCCTGGCAAAACTTTAAAGAAGATAATTTTCGAGAAATTTCAATATTCATGTCTCTCGCTTCGCCTTATTTGGCAAAAGTACGCATAATTCTGCCTTATTATATTTGCCATATTTTCCTTCGAATTGAATCAGAGATTTTGTTTTGCCATTTATTCAAAACTTAGACGATTATTTTCAAATAACGTTCGCCAGATGGCCTAATGCATTTTTGGATATTAAATGCTATTATTAGGGTCGTGGCACATGATGTTTTGTAGGCTTTTTCTTTGTTTGCTAAAACCGTTGAAGTGCAGTGTTTATTCTAGGCTTCTTTTCAGTTCTTGGGAATCAGTGGTGACAGCGGGCATCCCCATTTTAAATCTTTCCCCAAAATTTTTATTTATTGGCAGAGGGAATGGGAATTGTCCTCCCAAAAAGTGTGGAGATTCAGACCTTGTCCCCTATCAAAGATTTCAAAATCCCCCAATGTCAAGGTGGCTAGAATATACACTGGTTGAAGTGGGCCGCTGTTCCATAGGAAGTGGATGCTATCCGTGGTCTTTGGTGGTTCATCTCTTGTACAAATTACTAAATAGGCGACCATCCGTCCATCCATCTACAGGGACAAAATGGAATCTGGGACAAAATGACCTGGCGGTTGGATTTTTAGAGATTTTAAGACGGTTACATTTTGTCCTTAGAAATTTCACCGCTTTATCATTTTTCTTCTCTTTCCACGCTCAGCAGTGTTTATTCAAAACTCAGAAGATTATTTTCAAATAACGT
>CM030865.1:10665112-10667612 GCA_018105865.1 Metaphire vulgaris | reverse complement strand
TTCTACTTTTCTCTCTGGCGATTCGTGTCCCTCGGAGCCAGAGCTGCTGGATTTGGTTTGGGGGAGGGAGAGGGGAGAGAAGGGGGAGGAGGCGTAGTATTTACGGGTCTCGGGACTTGCCGTTAGATTTTCCATTCCATCACGACCCCGTGGGCTGAAAGTTCGAGACTTCTCTCTCTCTCTCTCTCTCTCTCTCTCTCTCTCTCTCTCTCTCTCTCTCTCTCTCTCTCTCTCTCTCTCTCTCTCTCTCTCTCTCTCTCTCTCTCTCTCTCTCTCTCTCTCTCTCTCTCTCTCTCTCTCTCTCTCTCTCTCTCTCTCTCTCTCTCTCTCTCTCTCTCTCTCTCTCTCTCTCTCTCTCTCTCTCTCTCTCTCTCTCTCTCTCTCTCTCTCTCTCTCTCTCTCTCTCTCTCTCTCTCTCTCTCTCTCTCTCTCTCTCTCTCTCTCTCTCTCTCTCTCTCTCTCTCTCTCTCTCTGGGTTGGACTGGCCTGCCAAATCGGTCCGGGAAATTTTGTAACGGCGGCCCACCTTTAGAAATTTGACTGGCTTAGCAAATTTCTTACTCTGTTCAAAATGTAGGCCTGTTTCAAAATTTAGAAAACGATCTCTCACAAGCAACTTGCGATGCAAATAACGTCGACACAAATTTCTAAGCCAGAAATAAATTTGAATAAGCAAGACTATGCAAATCAATCTTCTGGAGAAAATAGTAACAACAAACAATACTTTTTTGAAAGATTTGCGATTATTTCTGCTGCTGTCATTGCCTTCGGCTACTGCAGCGGTTCTCAACCTGTGGGTCGCGACCCCCAAGGGGGTCGAATGACGATTTGCCAGGGGTCGCCCGAGACCATCAGAAATATGGGGTTGTCTCTTTTCTTGTTATTGCAAAAATTTCCTCAGTGGTAGTTACGACGTACTAGTTGTTTCACTATAATTGTCATTCGAAGATAGACAAGGAGACATTTAAATAATAGCGATTTCGAACATTTTGATTGTTGTAGCATTATTATTTTTAGCAGTTTACATTGTGAACGAAAATAATTTCACCTTTGGGGGGTCGCCACATAATGGGGAATTGAATTAAATGGGTCGCGGCACTATAAAGGTTGAGAACCGCTGGGCTACTGGGACTGTTTCGTTGTTTATAGCAGCGTTTCCCAAAAACTTTTTGCGTGTTCCGGTAACCTAACTTTTATATTTCTACTTCGTGACCCAGTAACATTTTACCGCCAATACTAGCGTAACTATACTAACTATTGGATAGTATAGATAAAATAAAACTTATATCTGAATGTCCATACAGTTTTCACATATTATAACAAAGAAGCATTTACTGTTATAAAAATGTAACGAAATTAAGCTAACCAGAAACTTTTAATGAAAATTTGGATTATAGGTTACTATTTGTGAGAATAGCCAGTTTCGGGCAATAGATTTTTATATTTCATAAGAAGCCATTAGGCTCAGGGCCATCTTTAGAATTTTGGGCGCCCTAGGCAGATTTTCATTTTCGGAAATTTTCGCCCATTCACATCACATACGGAAAAAGTCTGACGAGCAAAAAAAAAGCTTCTCAGCTACCCGAAATAAACTGACGAGCAAAAAACGTGTTATTCGCTCCTAAAAAAATTTTCATCCCAGTTTTATTTCGCCCCTACAAAATTTGTCGCCCCTAGGCAGTGCCTAAACTGCCTAACGGTTAAGGTGGCCCTGATTAGGCCCAGGGCCATATTAAGGCGGGGGCTGAGGGGGCTAAAGCCCCATGCCCACCATAAAATATAGGCCGAACAAACGAATGAACCAATGAACGTACGAATGAAAGAATGAACGATCGAACGAAAGAATGAATGAACGAACGAATGAAAGAACAAATGAACGAACGAACGAATGAATGAATGAATGAATGAATGAATGAATGCATGAAAGAACAAATGAACGAACGAACGAATGAATGAATGAGCGAATGAATGAACAAACGGTAAATGTGATCCCATCGATGGAGTCGACTCTCACCTTGACCGGGCGGCGGTAGGTTGGTCGACGGCGAAGGGGACCGCACGAGGAGGCTGCGCGTCCTTTCCCTTTTCCTCTCCCCTGCGGCGACCGATCGCTGTCCAGCCTGCCCCGGAGGGCTCTGAGCCCTGGTCTTCGCCGCCGCCGCCGCCGCCGTCGACGAGGACGCCATGAGGGTCATCCTCCTCTCCCTCTTCCGCACGTTGGCCATCTCCTTCAGGTATCGGTTGAGACGCCGGTCGACCTTGTTCTTCCGGATGTAGGACGCTATCATCATGAGGATGGAACAGCCGTAGATAAGGATGACGGCAATCACGTAGTAGAGCGCCCCCACGTCGTCCTGCTGATGGACGGAGCGGCGAGGGTCGTGGACGAATGAAACGACGAACGAACCGTTGTCTCCGGGTTCGAGCCGGAACGTGAACAGTCCGCCGACCCCTCCGCCGGGAAGCACGTGGTAGGCGCGATGAGTCTCCGTGGACGGAC